>OZ038458.1:9308879-9398864 GCA_964036195.1 Sphaerolaimus hirsutus | reverse complement strand
CATTTTGCTAACTAAAAGCTTATCCCTTGACTACCTCCTGCCGTATTTAGGTGACACAATTTGCATGCCTCTCGCGTGTTCCTGTGATTTTCATCTTACGCTTTCAGGATATCATATTTTTCATGCTGACGCGACGCCGCCTCGCGCTTGACGTCCGTATAGCTATACTTCGTATATATACGCCGTATATTTCTCGGCTAAATGAAGCTAATACTTTATTGCTGTGGATGCACACTGATCACGAGCGTGGTTCGACGCGGTTCGAAAGTTTTTCTTTTAAGGTTTCAAACTTTACCTATGTGTTTAAGGTTAAAAAAGGTTTTCTATGTTTTCTTTGGGCATGGTTTTCAGCTTCACAGGGGTTTAGTAGGGGGGGTTTACCCCCCAAATCCGCCAGCTATCTATCCCGCAGGCCCGCTCAGCTAGCTATCCCGAGGCAAAATTTTAGGCTACTATCCCGTAACCCCCCCCCCCCCCAAATCGGCCAGCTATCTACCTATCTGGAGCGATTTTTGAGAAACTATACCCCAATTTTCGCTCAAAATCGTGATTTTTCATACCTTTATATAGATTTTCACCTCCAAAATACCTAGTTCATGCGTCTAACTGCCTATTTTCAGCTATTTTTAGTACTATAAATATGTCATTGTATTCCCATTTTTGGCTATTTTTCACCTACTCTTAGCGATTTTTCTCCTTTTCCTCCCTTCTATGCCAATATTTTGAACCCCCGCGAACCCCCCCCCCCCCCCAAACTCCCCCCAACCCCCCCCCCCCAAAAAAAAAAATTTTTTTCAGCTATCTATCCTAGGGTTGGAAAAAAAACGTTTTTTTTTGAGTCGATGTTTTTTTAAAAAAAACAACGTTTTTTATGTTTGTGTCAAAAATATCCATTTTTTGTCGACATATCGTTCATATATTGCCTTATAGTCGAATGTTCGTGACTTCAGGTAAAGGTTATAAAAGGAAGTTGTTACTTTGGGAGTGAAGTTACACACTGTGGAGGTACATGGAAGCACAATACCTCAGTATTATATACTACAGCAACATATGACAGCTTATTAACCCATGGTGGCACATAGAAATGGATACTTTGATACTAAAAATGCCACAAAACCAATGAAAACAACCACCAATGTCAATTCGTGTGTGAAATTGCGCGCTTGCGCGCAAAAATTTTGCAAAATACCTAGTGCTTAGTACTAAAAATTTCAAAACATTTTGTACATCATTTAAAAAAAAAACATTTCGTACATCATGTTTAAAAAAAAACGCTTAAAAAAAAACATCGGCCAACCCTAATCTATCCCTCCGGAGGAGCGATTTGCTATCTAAATGAACCCCCGCGAGGGTCCAAATCTACAAAACCCCTGCAGCTTCATATACTATGTACATTATTTAGACTTATTTATCATGGCTTATCGTTATGTAGTAGTAAACAGAAATGGAGGATTTTTTACTAAAAACAAGAAAAAATCCAAAACTGCAAGATAAAAACAACTCTCCTAGGTATGTCAATTTGTGTGTGATATTGCGCGTTTGCATGCAAAAAAATACCACAATACCTTGTGAGCAACACTAAAAAAAATTGCTACTGTTTTATAAAAAATCGGTCTGGATGCTACTTCTGATCATGGACACAAGAAAACTTTTTCAGGTGACAGATTATACATGACATCAATCTCATCAAAATTCCTCATTCTGACGCCATGTTTTTGAAACGTTTTTATGGATAAACAAAGTTTCTTTGACGTCTAAAGCTCTAACAAAACTGATCACTATTTCAACTTACCATGCAATAAGTATTACCTCAACCATGTGTATCATTCGGACCGAACAAGCTTGCACCTTGCCCTATTACTTTATTGCCTTCATTATTAGTCAAGCTAAAGATGCATTGCACGGCTTTGCTTGAATGCGGATTTGCATCTTGAAGCTATGAGCTCCACTTTCGATGTGATATTTCCTACACTCTACTCTCTTTGAGTTAATCTATCATATTCATATTTAGTGCTCGCGTATTTACATACTCCGTATCGATGTGCACGTGTTGTTTTATTCTATTATTGGTGCTTTATTATACCGACAGAACAGCTTCAGATTTCAATTTTTAATAAAACCCTTCAGATAATCATGGGTTTGCGTTTTCATTTTCAATCAAGTGTTGTTTTACCCCCCCCCCCCCTCCCAACCAAAGTGCTGATTTTTCATAATGTTTCTTCTCTCCTAATAGCCATAAACCACTATCCATCTACCTATTGGGCTGTCGGGTAAGTTCGTTCCGTCTTCCCTTGGATGGTCGGGGATTGTGAGTTTTGAGTCGGTGTATATAAGCTGGGATTACCGCTCAACGTAAAATTCAACAATAAAAGTTTACCACGAAATGGATTACATAAAAGTGGATGATAATACATATCTCCTACTTTATGTTTCCAGCCGATTTTACATTGAAATTTCATCGAAAAATCGAAAACCACGGAAACGCTGGATCGTGCACGTTGAGTTTTGAACATTATTGAGAGATAAATCAGCACTGCATCGACTTTTACGTAATCAATTTGGTGGTAAAAATTTATGCTTGGATAAATTCCAGCTTAAATACGCCGGCTGAATGCCCACTGATCGTCCAGGACGATCCAATTGGCGACGATCCTGAAACGGCACGAACTTTCCCGACAGACCAATATTTACTTATCTGACATTCTTAGTTCAGTTCCCGCTGGCCGACAGAAACGTTTCATAAAGTTTACCGACGTCAACTTACAGCGGCGCCGTTCTTCACAGACAGTGCAGTTACCTAACTCTCGTCAAATTTTCTGACGTAATTTCCACGTGGTCGAAGTTTCTAGTTGCAGACGCTGTCGCAAACGTTTAAGGGTCGTTGACACGGTTCCCTGTGCTGACAAAAAAAATTGAGTTAGAAAGTTCCATAATCCCGGTATAAAGTTTCACATCTGCAAGAAAATTCAGTGAAGTATGCTCACTAGTTGAGTATACACACATGCCAATTTGCAGATAATTAGTGATTGTCGTTGAAATTTGATAATGAATTTCAGTTCTCGGTTCGGTTTCAAACGGGTTTCAAAACGAGTATACATCACTGCTTTTTGTTGCAGACATGGAACTTTATTCCGGAATTATGGAACTTTTTCACTCCTTTTTTTGTCGGCAACGTCGCTATGATAAGCCGGACACATGCGACACTGACCCTTCCTAGTCGCTCCATGCACCATGCGATAGCGCTAACTGGATGGAAATGAAAAACCGGCGCGTTCGTGAAAGCGGCGGATCCGCGGCCAAGTGAATCCGTTGATTTGGAGCCTCCCGCTGCAGCGCACTGTGCCAGTGCGGCGGCGGCTTTGACGCCGCGCAGAATGCACATGCCGCTGGATCATCTCTTCGTATGGATGCTATTTTGTTAGGATTGGACTGTTTCTGTGACAGACCGCTGCGAGGTTTCATTTTCCATCGTGCGTTTGGCTCTATGCAACCTGAATGTCAACTGGTTTCGGTGTCAACTTGATTTCGGTTCAATTTAGGATTCGGGACATTTTTTAAGTGCATATGCGGCAATGTCGAAGAGGAATGAATATTTCCACGTGCATTTGAATATTGTTTTGCAAACAATCAACTAAAATGTTTGAAAACCAGTCTGCGGGTGTCACCCGATGACAAATGGGCCGACTTGTTTTCATGAAGATTTTGGTTGATGGGTCGCGAAACCACATATACTCCGGTTACTTTACACCTTGCACGCGTGGTTCCCGTTGGAAGTGTGCCAAGGATAGTTAACGCGTGCAAGTTTCATAAAAAGATCACAAAATTGATTGTTGTTATAATGTTATTCATTAACATATTCACATCGATAAATTTTTACATCTTTTTATGGAAATCGCATGATTTAACAATCATTGGCACGCTTCCAACACTAGACATAAATCAGTGCGAGGGCAGAGTATCATGTCTGCCGAGTATAGCAACATTGTTTTCGTTTCGACATTTGCCGCATGTGCACTAGAAAATTGTCCTGGGCCCTAAATTGAACGAAAATCGAGTTGACACTGAAACCAGTTGACATCCAGTGTGTGTGGCGCCATTGTGCGTGCTGGATTGTCTGTGATGTCATAAATAATCGCCCCACCCACGTTGCATCGATAAAAATAACCAAAGCAGTGTGCGCTGGCTGAACTTAGTGCGACGACAGCTCTTAGATGTCACTTAGATTATTACTTTGAAAGCGAGCAGGTAGCAACAGGTGACCCGATTTCCTTTCCGAAAGAGGGAAAAGATTAGGCCCACACACACTAGTTGATATCGCAATTCGTGTCAACTGAATCTCAAGTGTCAACTAAATAACGTTAAAAAAATTGAAAATCATCACACTTACAGAAATGAAAATAAACTATGCTCTATCAAATAGCAAAGTTGAAATCACATATTTACTTGACGAAAATTTAGTGGACACGGACAGTTGACAACTTCGATGTCAACTAGTATGCCCGGGACCATTGCAACGCGCAAAGTGTGCCATAAGTTGTGTGACACCTCCGTAACGACCGCATCGGATTCTACACATCTCATTTTGTCAAATTGGAAAGGCTAGGCCGGTTCTAAAGCGACACCCCCCCCCCGTGGCTATGTAAGCTAACGGGTGACCGGCGGCACGCAATCCCTAAGCTTTTCCGTGGATTAGCTAACCGGCCCGGTGGCTGGACCCGGACGATATCATCGACGATCGTTTTTATTTTAGTTATGTGAATGCCTCTCAGGCGAGAAGTTTCGCGGTGCGACACTAGTGCACCGACATAAATTCGGATTTTGGTCAACTGAAAAATCGGAATTGAACGCATTTTTAGTTACCAGAATCTGGTGTCTGTCAACGACAGTTTATGGGGATTTTAAATAACTGATTCTGGTAAACTCAAGTACGTTCAGATCAGAGCTGATCAATTTTCTGACTTTACTTCTGCGCGGTAACATTGAATATGTATTTTTTACTCCCTCGACATAAGCTGAATGTAGGGTGTCAAATTTCCGTTTTCCGTTTCCGTTTTCTGCTGACAATTTTTTCTGTTTTCCGGCTGCTGGAATTTTTTTCCGTTTTCCGGCCACTAAATTTACCGTTTCCGTTTTTCCGGCTCATTTTCCATTTTCCAGACGAAATTTGAGTTTTTCCGCCTTTTTTCCGTTTTCTGGCACAATTTCCAGTTTTTCCACCTTTTTTCCATTTTCTGCCTCAATTTTCTGTTTTTCCGCCTCATTTTACTTTTTTCTGGCTCAACTTTCTGTTTTCTGTTACAGCCAAACTGGTAAACATTCATGCAGATTGTCAATTATGTGAATTTTTTCTGTTTCTAGCAAAATTTCAGCAATTTTTTTCCACTTGCGGCAAAATTTCAGCAATTTTTTTCCATTTTCCAGCAAAATTTCAGCAATTTTTTTTGTTTCCTTTCAAATTTCATTTTTCAGTTTCCGTTTTTCCGACCCCTTTTTCCGTTTTCCGGCCGCTGAAATTATCGCTAAAAAAAGAAAAAATCGCGGAACGTTGTTTCAAAATGGCCGTGCGCGGACAAAATATGATCGAAGATCAGCGTATCGCGCTTCTGCAACGGATGACCCATTTGTCTTTTAAATCAACTTTTAAGTCACCGTTTAACCTTTAACTCAACTCTTAACATTTAACTCAACTTTTGACTCAACTTTTAAACTTTAACTTTTCTCTTAAACTTTAACTTTACTCTTAAACTTTAACTTTACTCTTAACTTGCCATTTGTCATTTTACTCAACTCTTGACTTTTAACTCTTAACTTGTCTACTTGCGGAACTGGCCCCTGGACATTGGTTTAACTATATATCTATCCCAAGGCAAAATGTTGAGCTACTATCCTTTGAGGCCCTGGAGCCAGGCTATCTGGAGCAAATTTTGATGGATTTTACCCAAATTTTCACACAGTCGCTATTTTTAGAACTTTTTTTACCATTTAAAGTCACTGATTCATATACTGATTGATTCCTTTTGCTTTCTATAGCGTCCAAAGCGTACGAAGCGTCCAAACCCCCCAGCCCCCCCTAAAAATCAAACAAATTTTTCAGCCATCTATCCCTCCGGAGTAACTTTTCGCTTTATGTGTGAGCCTCCGCCTGTGTTAACATTCTGGAAGCCGTTGGTCCTTACAGTAAGTAAAGCACTTTTGTCTACACATACACATTAGTTTTCAATTGAAACTTTGAAAACTCATTAATCAGCATTTAACGCATTTAAGTTTACTGGAATTTTTGTTTTGGTTCTTTTTAATCTCCCATCTTTTTAATCTCCCATCCAACTGTAGTATTAGTTTTTAATCCCCATCAATTTCAGTAAGTTCAAATGTGTACAGAACAGAGTTTTCGAAATTACGGTTGAAAATTAGTGTGTTTACAGCTTTTGGTTTAGCACATGAAACTTAATAGCAAATCTGGATCTGTTTTATACTGCGATTGGGTCTATTCAGCAGAGTTGTGAAAATGTACCTATTCACGTTATCGGGGATAGTTTTTTTAGTTTAAAGTGACAAATGTGAATGGAAATCATTGAGCCCTCGCTGAAATTTTCAAAACAATGATCTTTTCAGAAGCTCTGCTCATATGGGACACTGTTGAATTTTGTACGCGTTGAAGTTTTTACGCGTTCCTGGGTATTTTAAAAGTATTTTAACGTTTACTATGTATAAATACTCAGAATTTGGAAAAGGTATTTACCATTTAGATTCCGTTTTCCAAAATTACGAGTATTTTGACAACTCTGTATTCACTATTCAGCGGAGTAGTATTCCGGGAATCAGATGATTGGATACTTCACTACCCTGTGTTTTTGTTTCAGTTGGCATGGAGCCCACGAGGAGTGATGAATAGGGTTGGGAAAAAACGGTTTTTTTTTAACTCGATGTTTTTTGTTTTTTAAGCTCCCAGATATGACCTTGTGTCAACATATATAGGTATATCAGACAGTGGCAATACTCTGTGATGTTATATATGACCATATAATGTCTGTGGAGCCATGGGATAGCACTATAAGTGGTGATTTGTGTCAAAAATATCCATTTTTCGTCGACATATTGTTCGTATATCGCCTTATAGTGGAATGTTTGTGACTTCAGGTAAAATTTGGGACGGAATAGTGATGAAACAAGGTTATAAAAGGAGGTTGTTACTTTGGGAGTGAAGTTACACACTGTGGAGGTACATGGAAGCACATTACCTCAATATTATATACTACAGCAACATATGATGGCTTATTAGCCCATGGAAGCACATAGAAATGGATACTTTGATACTCAAAATGCCACAAAACCAATGAAAACAACCACCAATGTCAATTTGTGTGTGAAATTGCGCGCTTGCGCGCCAAAATTTTGCAAAATAGCTATTGCTTAGTACTAAAAATTTCGGCCGATGTTTTTTGTTTTTTTGAAACATTTCGGACGTCATGTTTTTAAAAAAAAAGTGTTTTTTTTGAAACATCGGCCAACCCTAGTGATGAAGCAATGACGTCGTAAGCGATGTAACATGTACTCGTGCATGTGTGAAGATTCCTCTCACAGTTGTCCGATGGATATATTTTCCTAGTCGCGTAAGTAATTCTTGAAAGTTGTGTTTAATTTACTTGTGTGTAGTAATTCAGGAAAGAATCGGTGAAATGTTTTTTTCAAAAGAAACTGCAACTTCGCTCTGATGCAATATATTTTTTGGTGTTTTACTTAAGTAGCGATTACACGGTCTCGTGTGCTGACACAGAATTAAGTGAAAAAGTTCCATAATTCCGGAACGAAGTTCCATATCTGCAAGAAAAGGGTTGAAGTGTGCTCACTATTTAGGTTTACACACATGTCTATTTCCAGATAATTTCAGATAATTCGACACATGAGCGGCACGAGCCTGTCTTTCAAGAGTTATAGGCATTTGACAACGAATTTCAGTTGTCACTTCAGCTATCAAATATTTTACGAACTGATAACTAACATTTGTTTCCAAATGCCCAAAAGTGTTGAACGACAGGCTCAAATAATCTGCAAATTTGCAGGTGTGTACTCTTAACTAGTGAGTATACTTCACTGCATTTTATTGTAGATATGGAACTTTCTCAATTAATTTTTTCTTCGGCACATGAAGACGTGAAAACGACCCTTTATAAAAAATAAAATACTACCTCCTTCCCTATTGAGATGGAATTTTCCAATGTGTAGTAGTTGATTAATGATGGAAAAGCGCCAGGAAAAATGGCGCCATGGCGCTATTCGAAATAATGGTGCCAGGCGCCAGATGGCGCCACAGAAAATGGCGCCAAGCGCCAATGGCGCCCTTTGGCGTCATTATAGGGCGCCAGCGCCATGGCGCCATTCCATCACTATAGTTGATTTATTTACTACAAGTTTGTCAATCAACTACTACAAATGAATACCAGCATTAATATCAGCAGACTCCCCCCCCCCCCCCACGACATTACATCACATTTTATAGTCAAAAGACTTACCGAGCACGGTAAACATAAATACCATAAATAGCATACACACAACAGTGCGGAAATATCATTTAGGGCTGTATTCGCAGTCGGACAGCGCACTGCGTGTATAGTCGCGCGTGAGTCACGAGTGAGTGCGCCGCGCCGCTGCAGCGAGCCGAAAAGCGCCGCCCGTTACCCGCTGCGCCTTGTTTGTGCCGCTTGTCTGTCCATGCGCAAGTAAATTGACATTTCGCGAGCTCGTAGTACATATGAAATAGATTGGATTTTTTTAGAGGTTATGTTTACATTATTTGTGTTGACTTCTGGAACATTATTGTATTTAAGTATTTACGTCTTGATTTTTAGTGGAGGCCAGGTACCTACCTAGTCTTTGAGCGCTATTGGATTCGTCGGATGGGCGGGGTTCTTCTGTTTGCATTTTCTTTGGTTTCGTGTTTGGTATTCTAGCGCTTGGTATTCTGATTGACTATTGTTAGCGCAGCGCGTACAGATCACGGTTCAAACGGGATCGACTTTTCAGGATCGGGATGGGTTTTTGAGTTGTCAGGACCGGGATCGGGATAGGGACCGGGATTGGCGTCTCGGGATCGGGACTGGGATTGGCATTTTTCCAGGATCGGGATTTTGGAAAAAGTTCTGATTTTCAAGGTTATTCTTTAATTTTGCATAAAAATGGACTAAAACACATCTGAATCCCAGAATATTAGCATTAAGTGGAATCTTGAGGTTTCCGTTCACATTTATCAGTGCAAGAATGCCATTTGATTAAGTTGGCAGATTTTTCCGGGATCGTGATTACTTAATTTTTTCGGGATCGGGATTGGGATTCTAAAATTTTCGGGACCGGGGGGATCGGGACCGCAAAATCCCGATAATTTTCGTTATTCGTATCAGAATCTTGTTTGAACCCTACTACAAATCTTTCTGAAAATGCCAGCTAAATCTGTAGTTCCATACCCATAGTGAGCTACCTATATCTTCGCGTTGATTCACATTCATTTTTCTAACATCAGGACACGGCGTTGTCGCCATGCTGAGTGGAATGGATTATAAATACCAATGCGGTAAATGTCTCCTAGCGCATCGGTCGTAATTGAATTTTTCGAAAAAATCGCTAAAAAATGTACCGTATTGGCTTGAATAGTTTCCGCCTTGAATAATTCCCACTCTCGAATAATTTCCACCTATAAGACGAGTGTGAAAAAATAATAATCCCTCCCTTGAATACTTCCCTCCTTAATTGATTTGATAATTCTGTTGTGACTAATTTTTACCAAAATTACACGTTTTTGTGTAAATAAAGCATATTTCTTTTAATGAGTTGATATAAATATTCTTGAGAATTTTGACGAAATAATAATTCATCCCTTTGAATACTCCCCGCTCGAATAGTTCCCCCTTAAAGAAGACTGACGAAATCATAATTCCCCAGTGATAATTCAAGCAAATACGGCATTTACATAAAAACGCATCAACGTAGCTGTATAAATACATATTTTATGTATTTAGGTAAGTAGATGGCTTAGCGATTTGGAGTTGGCCAAGGGTGTATCCAAGGGGTGGGGGTCTGGCCGCCTCCTCCCGGGGTGAGATGTTGAAGGCATAAGGAATTACGATTTTCTTTGCCAATTTGTAAGGGGACACCCCCCCCCCCCCCCCCGCGAAGCCACTCACATTGGAGACCCCTCTAGGTAAGCATTCCAATGAAAATTACTCCCCCTTAAACTACTCCCAAATAATAAAAAAGAGGTGAAAAATTGTCCTGCAAGTAATATGACGCAGACTGTTTTAAATTGTGGTTTTGTGTTCCTTAGTTAAAATGCATTTAGTTCCAGCGTGCGCCGTGTTTTTTTCTGGTGGATTGGACTGAAATTTCACCATAACTTAAACCAGATAAGCTCCATGTTTTGGTTGAGGAATACAAGAACAGAAGTTCAGTGTTCATGCTTGTTAGCGTATATACCATATTTACTTGTATAATCCCCCCTCTTGTATAATCCCCCCTTGAACAATTCCACCCTTGGAACAATTCCCTTAAGGGGAGGGTTATGACTTTATGAGGAGGGGAAATAATCTCCCTCGAATAATTCCCCCCTTTAAGAATATAATAATGTTATTTTGTATAGGTAATCTGAACTCAAATTGCATGTTATGTTGTTGAATGCTTGTTGAATGAAACATGCTTGAACTTTTTCACCAGATAATAATTTCCCCCTCGAATAGCCCCCTACCCTCAAAAAAGACTGACGAGAAAAAACATCCCTGGGGGAATTATTCGAGTAAATACGGTAATTATGTGGGTTGGGGTGGTTTTGGAGCTGCATGCTAATATACAGTGGTAGGAACTATTTGACATTGCGGTCACATCGAATTAGTATCGACTGCATGCGCTGTCGGTTTGAGTTCAGAGTTGAGCTTTTGTGTTCCCGACACCACGTTTTTTACTAAAACATGCATTGGGAGTCGAAAAGCATTACCTTTTCAAGTCACTTTGAAGAGATGTTGTTGTGTTTATGTACACAAATAGGTGGGCTCTGTTCTCTGTAAACCCGATATGCGGTATTTGATTGCCATGCTATGTTATATCTTGGCTTAGTTATAAAAATATTTAGGTAACTGCTCGCAGTCTTTTAGATATTAAATAAAGCGAGAGGATATTGGGCTATTTTCAAAGGCACATTCTGTGCTTAATAATTCCGTTCTCTTGAGGTGCAAAGTTTTTTTTTCTATTCTATATTTATTTTGTAACAATACAAAATTCAGTGAAACGCCTTCTTCCCTTCACAGCATGTCTGATCGCAAATAGTAGTTGACTCAGTCTAAGCCTTATCTAGTCTAAGCCTTTTTTATTGAATTACTCCGGGGGTTTTTGGTAATTCAATAAAGCAGAATAGGAAAAAACGCTGCGAAAATGATTGCGTTGAAATTGATTGCGTTTGAAAACAACGGGAACAACCAATTCTCACATCAATCATGATATCCCCTATGGGTTGCTGTTGTTGCAGCCGTTGTGTGAGCGAAAACGCTTTCCGTATTCGGTAAAATGCGGTTGTACTTGTGTTTGTGTGCTTTACAAACCTATGTAGGTAACTACGTAAATATTGTAATTGACGTATGTATGGCATTATTAAAATGCATAAATATTTACTGGTGCTGGCAGGTGGTTTTCAAACATTTTTCAACTAAATAGTTTGCTTTTTGTTCATCGCCCTTCTAACAAACATTTATCGCAGTTGATACTCACCGTATTTCCTCGAAATACCCCCCCCCCCCATCGAGATAACCCATCCCTCGATTTCCCCCTCAACATTTACACTGTTTGAAAACTCTGGGATAATTCGAAGAATCGAATAGTTAAAATCGAAAATTCAAAACGCGAGACGAAGACAATTTTCTGGTACTTTTATATCTTACCGTATTTCCTCGAAATACCCCCAAGGGGGTTATTTTTTCAGAGTGAAACTTTGAAAAAAAACGTGAAAAATACAACAATAACCACCATTTATAAGTTTTTACAGCCTTATATAAGGATGTAGATGGTATAAACGATGTTCTAACGTAACACAGTAAGTGTTTTGAACGTCTGTTTTGCATTTCCCGGACCACAAATTCATAGTGCCCATTTTGAGGGGGGTATTTCGAGGAAATACGGTATTTGTAAAACTATCATAGAACTCGTGAATCGGTCTTTTGCAAAAATATAGAATCCAATTCAACGTAATAGGTTTTCCGTCTGGCCGCATTCACTCCGTGTAGATTTTAATGAAGACAACGTTATCGCAACGCGGTAGCAAAATAAATAAATAAAACTGCTCGAGTCCCATGTGGTCGAGTGTTGGTTGGCAATGGGGAACCCGTTGCATGATGTATCCATGTGACAAACTATCTTCTTTTAAGTAAATATATGTGTGTTTCTTAAGTATTCAGTATCCCTAACTGGAACTGGGGATACGATAGACTGCTTGTTACCTCATGTAGTGATTGAAAAAGTGGCAGGACTTTGGCGCCAAGTGCCAAAACGCCAATGGCGCCACAGTAAAGTAGCGTCAAGCACCGAAAGCGCCATGGCGTTCTTCCCTTTGGCGCTAGCGCTAGGTGCCAGCGCCATGGCGCTTTTCCAGCACTAACCTCATGACAGGCTCTGCAAATGTAAATTAATCCAAATAATGATCAATTTCCATAATGATCTTACTATTAGTATCAGTATCAATACAGATTTAATTAGGAAAGGGGTAGGCCCAGCAGATGCAAATGAATCCATTTATACTTCATTAAGTGTGTGTGAAAACATTGGTAAAACCAGTATCTAAAATTTCTGCTGGGCATAATACGAAATGGTAATTCACACAACCCGACCCGACACTCTAGATTTTTGCCAAACTCTAGACTCGATTTCCACTGACTCGACCAGCACGACTCGACGACTCGAACGGAAAAACTTAGGAGCTGTGACACGAACTCGAGTTTGAAAAAATTGAGTTGAGGCGTCCAATTCTAAAAGTCAACAAGTCCAAAATATGAAAATTTTGAGTCAGGCCCGGAAACGTCATCTGGGGCCAGTCCCGCACATTTTTCATAAATTTTTTTACCTCATGCCCATACGGCAAAGTGCCAACCAAATTTGACATTTTCGGGAAAAATACAAAAAATTTGGGCAAGAAGTCGACAAGTCCAATTAGTTTTGGGGTAACAGTCGACAATCCCATCTTCTGCTGCCTTTTTTATGGGAAAAACGCAACAATTGTGATAAGTCCATCATGGACACCGATTTCTATAGGTCGACAAGTCCATAAATTTCCATAAGGCAGGGGCAACGCGGGCGGGAACAAAAATGTTGTCGCATACAAGAAGTCAACAAGTCCATTTCCCTTCCCAAAACAGTTTTGTTCTGTCCGAGTAGGAATTTTATAGACACCCAATTTTTCACATATACGTTGAAAGCAGGGGCTGAAAATTTGTCACTTTTTTGTTAACATTTGGAACTTCATGTTGAGCATGTGGACACGCCATTGGACACGCACCACGGACCTGGAATTGGAAATTAAACTTAAAATGCGATTTACTCAAAATCGTATTTTTTGGACCTGTCGACTTTTAGAATTAGACGCCTCAGTTTCAAGCCCCACCTCCCTCCCGACTACCTACTCGGCCACTACCTTGTGAACTTTTTATATATGTAAGTATTTGCATATTTAGCTTCTCCACCGACCGACAGGACAGTTCCTTCAATAAATAGTTAATTTGACTGTTATCGCAGAAAACCCTTGATCCACCCCCTGGGGAACCAAGTCTTTTTGTGTTGACAGTGTCAGCGGTATGGTCAGAAAAAGTGATAATTGCATTCAGTGATGTCAACTGAGACAAAATGTTAGTGATAATTGAGGCAAAATATTCTCTGACATTGTTTCGTCGTAAAAATTTAGTCCAGTCACAACAAATGGATTTTGCAACACATGCCACGTGTTGATGCTGGTCTACAATAATTGCAAAACATGCAAATACGCTCCATTATCTTGAGTTATATGTTTGTCTGGGCAGGGTTCGTTATGAAAGGCATTCACAAATACCGTATGTTCTCGAAATACCCTCCAGGGGTAAATTTTTTATAGGATATTTCCAAATATTGTAGTGAGTCAATCAACTACTACAATAGGGGGGGGGTATTTCGAGGGAGTGTTATTATTCCGACAGAAGATTTCCTGAAATTCATGGTAATTAATATGCTTTCTAAGTGTCCATTACCTGTAATAAATGTGTCCAAGTATGATGTATTTGTCGCTACACATAGTATTTAGGTATAAATGTGTGTAGATGCGATACAAACTGGCAGCAATAAATAAATACATCATGTAAACTGCGTTCGGATCAGGTCCGGCAGTCAGTTTCTGACCTGAGTGCTGACGCCAGAACTCCCGCTATGGGGGGAATTAAGACATGAAATTCGGGTGGGACGTAGCCGACATTCCCCCCTACTATACTCCAAAGCGGGGGCGACGGCGACTCCCCTAAGTGTGGGTCGCCGTAACACGAAACAATTTTTTAGCTGTTTTCGCTGTCCGCGTCAAGTCCGGCACCCAGTGGTTTTTACCACTTCGGGTGCCGTCACTCCAGAAACGGACAGGACAAATCCGACACCCCCCCTTACTGTATACTAAATGGCGGGTGCCAGCGACCCACCAAAAGTGTTGCTCGCGGGTACAATGCGTCTTTTAATGGATGTGCAGTCCACATCCGGTCCGGCGCCTGATAATTTTTTTTCAAAAATGCTGAATGGGCTCTATGCAGTCATGTAATGCAGATTAACAATTCTACAGACCCATACCATACTGTACAATGCAGTGAAATAACCTGTTAAGCGATGTTTAACAGGAACTTTGCAATGCCCCTACAGTTGCATCCTTAAAATTCACTTTAAATCAATTTTTTGTTAGACACATCAAAACTTGGTTTAGGATGCCCACTTGGGGTGGGTTCAAGGTAAAAAGTTGCGTAAAAGACCTTACCCAAAAAATGCTCCACTTATGAATTTTCATGGGGGTTAATGTAATGAAGTCACTTATGACATCATCACCATACAAATTTGTACTGTAATGATGTCATAGGTGATGTCAGAACATTCACCCCCATCAAGATTCCTTAGTGGGGCATTTTTGGGGTAAGGTCTTTTATGCAATTTTATACCTTAAACCCTCCCCTAGAGGGCATCCTAAACCAACTTTTGAAGTGTCTAAAGAAAAATATATTTAAATTGAATTTTGCTGGGTTAAACGCAAGTGGGTGCTGATCCTGATGCGTACACTGCATCTGTAAAGAAACCACGCGGTATATGCAGTGAGCGACACTTTTGGTGGGTCGATGATGCCACAGTATATTGGCGATAACCCCTCAAAATTTCAGCTGTCTGGTGTCCGCGTTTCTGGAGTTAAGGCAGCCAAAGTGGTCGTAATCCACTGGGTGCCGGACTTGACGCGGACAGCGAAATTCTTTCAATTTTTTTCGCGTATTCGGCGACCCACACTTAGAGGGGTCGCCGTCGCCCCCGCATTGGAGTATAGTAGGGGGGGGAATGTCGGCTACGTCCCACCCGAATTTCATCTCTTAATTCCCCCCATAGCGGGAGTTATGGCGCCAGCACTCAGGTCAGAAACTGACTGCCGGACCTGATCCGAAGGCAGTTTACATTGATAATTTACATGATATACACGATTCCAGACGGGGGGCATTTCGAGGGGGGTTATTTATTCATAGTGGCCATTTTGAGAGGGGTATTTCTAGGAAATACGGTAATCATTTATTTCATTCAACCCCTCCCATTGTTTCTCAGTAAGCTCGGCGGCCGATAAAACACAGACAGCTCTGTATATTTAATTTGCCTGGATAAAACATTCTGTTGGCGTGATGATGACCCAGGGGTCTCGGATGTGGGGGGGTTACCCCCCCCCCCCAAACCGCCCGCCCATCTATCCCGGAGGCCGCTCAGCTATCTATCTATCCCGGAGCAAAATTTTGGGCTACTCCCCCCTAAACCCCCCCCCCCCCAATCGCCCAGCTATCTACCTATCTGGAGCGATTTTTGAGAAACTATACCCTAATTTTCGCTCAAAATCGCTATTTTTCATACCTTTTTATAGATTTTCACTTCCAAAATGATAGTTCTGGTTCCTATTTGCCTATTTTCAGCTATTTTTTAGTACTATATGCTCTTGTATACTCATTTTGAGGTATTTTACACCTACTTTTAGCGATTTTTCTCCCTTTTCTTCCTTATATGCCCTGAAAAAGCCTAAACCTATATATCGAACCACCACAATTCCCCCCCCAACCCCCCACAAAAATTTTCAGCTATCTATCCCTCCGGAGGAGCGATTAGCTATCTATCCAACCACTCAGAGGGTCGAAATTCAAGATAAAGTCAGCAGACGTATCGCCCTACAAACATTTGCGTCAGTCTCTCCAGTGGAGAGTGCATGACGGCATTAGGAATTGTGACGCAATGTTTTAACGATTGGAATACATTGGGTCACGTATGAAAACTTGGCCCTTATCCCAGTTACCAGTTGCGTATTATACAAATGAGAGTGAAAACTGAAAGTTAGATAAAAATCGTTAAAATTTGCTTCGCTTTGCCAATTTCCACCTTCATAATCGAAATTTTTGTTTATATACATGGTTATGTAGCTATTGTGAGCCTATTTTATTCATATTAAAAGCGGATTTCGAAATTTTGGCCGGCTGCCAAGTTCTCTTCTGTTGAAACGGAGCCAACGAATGAAAAATAAAATTAAAATAAAAACAAAAACGGTAGTTTGAACGGTAAAACGGTAGTTTGAACGGTAAAATTCTTTACGAGCAACGTTGAAAATGTAGATAACTAGGGCGTGGCACGTACAGACGCAGCGAAACGTCCATTTTTCTTTAAATATGATTTTCTTTTTCAATTTCTAGCGTCCGCGTGGGACACAAGTTTCGTTGTTCGCTCTATTCACGAGCGAATTCTAACTCTCCGATTTTGTAGGGTGAAATGTCCGCCGACTTTACCCCTGTGATGACCCTTATGAAATTTTCAATTTTGTGCGTAATTTTTCATAGATACATGCGCATACTTGTATTAAAAAACCTAATTTGTTAGTTTTGAATATTTATGACCTAGCATTAGCATATCCATAAATTGTGCTTTTAATGTATATTTTTCATAGCCATCGTATTTAATGATGCTACATCAGAGCAGGTGTATTCCTTTCATTAGCTTGATGTCAAAATCGCGCTGCCACAGAAACTCTTTCATTCATGTTCTACTAGAACATAGGACTGTCCTATTTACGTCTCGCTTTTCATATCCGTTTGACGTGCGAGTTTAGGTTCAATGCCGCCAGGCAGGTGCGGAATTTAGGTCGTTATCTGTATGTCTCAGCTTACAAAACCGGTTTAGGGTGCAGTTTCAACTAGGATGTTAAGGGGCGACTAGCGGAGACTCGGGTTGTCGAATTCAATCCCGAACCAAAAGCATGTTTGTTTGAGTAATACTGTGTCAACAAAAACTTTTTGGCGGAAAACGGAAACGGAAACGGAAAAAAATTTGCCTGCGGAAAGCGGAAACGGAAAACGGAAAACGGAAAGTTGACACCCTAATGAGTACCGAACTTTTTCAAAAGTATGGGTACGGGTAAATACTTTCATTTTTACACATGCCCATAAAATACCCAGGTAAGGTACTTTCTTTTGACCCAGTACCTGGGTAAATTGCGTAAAATAATTTTCTCGTCATGGAAGCATAAAATCAAGTATTTTTCCGTTTATTGTATGGGATCTGGGTATGGAAATGGGAAGAAATTTCTAAATTCAAGCAAATTTTTTTATTTCTTTGTGTAACCAATGTGGCAATTTGAGTGTATCTGTAGGCCTGCATTCTAGGACGGAAATACACTGTGAATAATACAGGCGGAAAGCCCTAATTCCTCTACCAATTCCGACAGAAATAATGCGTTTCCGAACGATCGGAATGCGGATCCCGACAAAAGCCTGCCGTCTTTAACACCGGCTCTAGCTGAGCTGACCAGCTGGTTACTTACTTCAAAGCAACGCGCAGCTAGTCTGCTCATTCACACTTACGCGTGTGCACTGTGCAGGGCACCGGCAGAAAAATGTTGCCTTCCCGCAGTGTTTTGAGCAGTTTTGTAGATTTGGACCCCCGCGGGGATTCATATAGATAGTAAATCGCCTCAACGGAGGGATAGATAAAGCTTAGCTGAAATTAGATTTAGCTGAAAAATATATTTTTTTGAGGGAGGTTCGCGGGGGTTCAATATATAGGCTTTTCCAAGGTATAGAAATGGAAAAAAGAAAAAAATGGCCATAAGTAGGTGAAAAATGGGTATAAAAGCATATATATAAGTACACAAATAGTTGAAAGTAGGCAATGAAACACATGAAATAGCGTTTTTGAAGGTGAAAAACTATAAAAAGGTATGAAAATTAGCAATTTTGAGCGAAAATTGGGGCAAAATTTCTCAAAAATCGCTCCAGCTAGGTAGACAGCTGGCCGATTTGAGGGATAGATTGCCAAAAAAATTGCCTATGGAATAGATAGATGGCCGATTTGGGAGGGGGTAACCCCCCACCCCCTCCCCCTACTAAACCCCTGATTTGGAGGTGCTTGTGAGTGTGCGTAACTCCCTGCAATTGTCAGAGACTGCTTATTCACATTAAAACATGTCAGTAGGGTTCAAACGATATCACTTTTCGATATCGATATTCGATATTCGATATTTTTTCAAAATTTTCGATATCGATATTCGATATTCGATATTTTTTCAAAATTTTCGATATCGATATTCGATATTCGATAGTTTTTCAAAATTTTCGATATCGATATTCGATACGATATGGACCCTCGATATCGATATTCGATATTCGATACTAAAAAATGGTCGATATTCGATATCGATATTTCGATATTTTTGATATTCGATATTTAGCTTTTGGTATAGCAAGGCATATTTCAAGCAGCATGTTGTATTTTCATATGGTTGCAAACATGGTTGATTATCTCTTTACTGAAAAGTACAATTGATTTTAACAAGGTTTACAATGGTCAGAATGAAAAAATCGAAGAAAAAACATGACGAATCAAATTGTATCAGACAAACAAAAATTGGTAGATACAACAATTCATACTTATAACCCAATTGTTTAAGGGCATGTTCCAAAAAAGCAGCATATCAGCATTTTCTGGCTTCAAATATGAGGTAGGTAGTTCAGTAGGTATGTGGCCAAACCAAATACAAGAAATGTGGAGTAAGCACTCCAACAAAGATAACATTAAATACTTTACTTTTACTCATCAACTTAGATACTATAAGCAAATCAAATTAATCACAAATATCTCAAAACAAAAATAATAACTCAATTAAGGACATTATACAGGTTCGATATATCGAAAATATGGTCGATATTCGATATCGATATTCGATATTTTTTCAAAATTTTCGATATCGATATTTGATATTCGATATTTTTTCAAAATTTTCGATATCGATATTCGATATTCGATATTTTTTCAAAATTTTCGATATCGATATTCGATATTCGATATTAAAAAATGGTCGATATCCGATATTCGATATTCGATACGATATATCGTTTGAACCCTACATGTCAGAGACTATTAACAAATTTTGAGCGATTTTGGCCCGGTTGGAACCTTCACAAATCAATCTCTCATTTATTTATGTGGTTCATTGGCTTTTCCGATATTTTTGGCTATTAACGTACTTTCTATTTAGCAGGATGCTACACTTTCATCGTAAAAATTGCCTACCTATGCAAAACGTCAAAACGACTGCGAAAACAAAGCAAGCGTGCCCTTTCGTTTTTTTTCTTTCACGGACACTTATGAACATCGATTATATGGATATAAAGGCCCACTGTTGTTGGCTTTATATCGCTTCTGTGTTATCCATTTTCTATAGTCCCTATTCTCTCACTGTACAATTTAGGTGGATATATGGGTACCTATTTTTAGCGATTTTTCTCCATTTTCTGCCTTCTTGACCTTGAAAAAGCCTATTGAACCCCCGCGAGCTGACCCTCCACCCCCTGGAAACTTTTTCAGATATTTTTCCCTTGATTTTCTAAAATGTATTTGCTGAAGCCACGCGGGGTCCCAGATCTACAAGACCCCTGAATAGCTTTCTAGCGTTCTCTGAAAATATGAACGAACGCTAGGTTCCCCAACATTTGTGAGAAACGCCCGGTTATGGATGTTGCCGCCGCCGGGCTAACTTTCTGCCGCGCGGAGATAAAATATGGCATATTCCGGGTGTCAAATTTGTACATTAGTTGCCCATTGGTTAGACTGAAACTAGTTGAGTGTGTGTGTGTGTTTTTGTCTGATGTATAAATACATCAATCGTAATGTATGTGCGCTCGTAGGGAGTGGAAGTATCTTTTTTCACTCCACCGGGAACTAAATTTATGTTATGCGGCAGCGAAATTTCGCCGTTCGCGGTTATCTTTTGATATTTACAGATGTAAAAATGAATACTTGACGAGTGTCCATTCATGTGATCGCTATTCAGACAGACTCCCAACATTTGAAAAGAACCTGCATACAGTATTTCTTCTAATAGAAGAGCGCCGTTCTGTTTTTTTCGTCACTTTGTGTACCTGCCTTTCTTTGGAGGTATCCTTCTTTCGGAGGTATGCCGTTCTATTAGAAGAAATACGATAACAAACATTTATAATTGGGTGGGGCGGATGCACCGTGGAACCTCAATATACATACATAGCCTTTTTCAAATGAGTGTGTAAGTACGAGTCCCAGCCATTCTAAAGTTATTAACTAATTTGGACCACCCATCAAAATTTCGTCCATCAGGTGTGATGGAGCACTCATGTATCACCAAATTTAGTTGACACATGAATGTGTGCATCGCTTCGAATTCCGGCTTCGAGTTTAGTCCGCATGGTGCGTGGAAACAAAACACCGAACAGGCTAACAGGGAGCAAAACACTCAAGTGATTTGACACCAAGCTATGTTCGTTATGACAGCCCCCCCCCCCCACCTGAACCTGGATATTGTTTTAAGCGGTAACTTTTTTACTTGCATACTTGGTTTGGCTAGCTTTGGGTACGCATGCCGCTTGTTGCGATTCTAAAAAGGAGACGCTGTAAAAATGACGATTTTTTCGCCATAAATTGAGATAATAAAAATGCCAGATAAAGTAAATGGCAGTTTTCAATTCGGACGCACACATTTTCATTGCTTTTTGGTGTTTTTTTGTAATTTTATGGTTTTTCTGATCCCATTTTTCATCTGAACTGAACTTATTTATAGACCTAAACTTTTTCCTTTACTTATCCGCAGTTATCTACCCCAATGTTCATGTAATTTGAAAACTAGGCTACACCGGGTTCTGTCTGGTCGCTGGAGCCCGCGCATTACAGTTTTACCTATGCGTCCCTAATTTTGTGCACGCTAACTTAACAAACAAACTTTTACAGTCAACCAATCTAACACGCGGCGCGACCAATCCTGGATTATCAACTTGATAAAAAAAAATTGATAGGCAAATGTTTCGAAGTGAACCGACGTGAACTATCGTGGCAGCCGCCACAAGCGCACCGGCGTCATGACGTCGCAGCCGTGGCTGCACTTGGCGCTGCTGCTAGCGGCAGCGCGGCACTGCGCCTGCGTGCAGCAGTTCGACTGCGCCGCGCGGCCGTCCAGCGGCGCCCAGTTGCCCATCAACGTGCTGGTGCCGTTGCCGCGCAGCCTCAACTTGCGCTTCCCCGACTCCATGTTCAACCCGTTCAACTTGACCATCGCCGTGGTCAAGCCGGTCGTGCACGTGGCCGTGGCCGACGTGTACGCCAGGCAGATTCTGGCGCCCGGCGCGCTCACTGTTAGATACAAGGACACGAATAATTCGGATCGCATCGGCCCCATGGTGAGTGCGCTTGTGTTTTGGATATCTGTGTTTGTTAAGCTACCGATGTACTGACGCACAGTTGAGGTACCGTATTTATTCTAATACAACGGCATATTTATATAAAAAGGAGGACACCTCCAATAGAACGGCAGGTTTTGGCATCTGCGCTCAGAAAATTAGAAATTATGTTGGGAGTGTTCCATAAGACAAAAATTGATAAAAATGGATGGCGAGAACATTATAAATATTCAAATAGATATAAAATTCGAAATTGATGCTCTGATTTTAAAATATTGCTTGAGTTTCATCAAAAAGTAAGGCTATGTTCATTCAAATGAGAAATTTATGAAAAACTAAAATGGCAGCCTCCGATAGAACGCCACTTCCAATAGGTCAGGTAAAAAGTTGACGACAAATAGAACGGCGCTCTTCTATATAAGAATAAATGAGTAACATATCAAATAGACGTTGAGAGATGTTTTTTTAAAGTTGACGTGCTATGAGGAATGGTGCTTGCTGTGCTCATGTTGGGAATAAACCGTTAGCAGTTGTGGGCAGTGTGCAGATGGCACCAGGATGTGCCAACGAAACGCAGGTGACAATCGACGCGTACTGGTGCGGCGTGGTGGACCTGGTGCTGGGCTACGCGAACATCTACGCGCTGGCGCCCATCGCCCGTTACTCGTCGCTGTGGGGCGGCGGCGTGCCAGTCGTGTCCACGGTGGGCGACGCGGCCACGCTCGACAGCCGCGACGAGTACCCGCTGTTGACGCGCATCCGCGGCGGCTACCGCGCCATCGGCACCATGCTGTTCCACTTGCTCGGCGACCGGGCGCACCCGGAAGTCGCCATGCGCTACTTCAACCAGTTCACGATGATCGTCAACGACCCGGCGCACATTCAAACCGCCGCCAAGACGATACCCGTGTCGCAGTGCAGTTTTGTCATCCGCGCGCTGCACCACGAGATGCTCAGGGCCTCGTTTGATGAGCACTGGGATATAAGGTGACCGGCGGGTGCCCTTTTGTAATCTAAATGATGGATCCATCTAGATAAATATGTGTGCGAACGCAATTTTAACTCGTGGAAGAATGATGTTAATGTTGCAGACCCATACTGTACCAGCCGATAGCGGAGATGTTTCTGATGAAACAGCAAATCCGGGAGTATTTGATAAAAGCATCCAATGCGGCAAACGGTAAGTCATTTGATAAACGATTTGATTTGATAAATTTACATGCACTTGAATTTGACACATTTCATTTTACACCGCCCATTTTCATTAGAACTAGCCATATTACATACCGTATTTGCTTGAAAAATCCCCCTATGGGATCATTATTTCGTCAGACTTTTTTGAGCGGGGATTATTCGAGGGGGAACTATTCAAGAAAATACGGTACATTCATATTTGTTGTTTATCTATATAAATATATTGGAATTTATAGCTTGTAGAAAAATTGTGCTGGAACGAAAAAATTGAACTCCACCATAAAGTTAATTACATCAGATTTGATAAGGGGGTGAAAATCTAAAAATTTATAACGACGTAAGTTATTATTATCACCTAACATTATTATTGTATGTTGTAATGATAATCATCATTATAATGTTGTAATTATCTTGTCCAAAATCTTGTTGAAATCACCATTAATGACCCCCCAAATCGGCCAGCTATCATGGAAGGCACTCATTCTCCCCAGCATCTATCCCTAGGTAAATTTTTTGGCTACTATCCCGTGAACCCCGCCTAGATGCCCCCTAATCGCTTGTCTTCCTTCCACACCGTAAACTATTGAACCCCCGCGCACCCATCCAACCGTTCAAACCTTCCCAACCCAGCCCCCTTCCCCTCCCCCGCTAAATTTTTTTTACAGCTACCGTCTTACCTCGAATTCCCCCCACCCCTTGAATAACCCCCCTCGAATTACCCCCCCCCCTCAAAATGGGCTGGTGTAATAACAAACCCCCCTCGAAATACCCCCCTCCGGAATTATGTACTACATGATGTATTTATTACTGCTAATTTGCATTGGAGCTATACTGTAGCGACATTACACCTTACACTGAAATCTACCATATCCCATCTGAATAAAAGAACAAACATAAAATTTTGCTGCATTTAGATATCGCAATTCGACACGTGGAGGCGAAATCTGAGTAGACACAGACTAGAATATGTGCCAACTAGTGTGCGGGCCGCCAATATTACGATGAAGTTCAATTTTTATGTTCAGCGTAATTTTTCGTTACGCTTCAAGTTGAGTTTATTGCATACAGAAACTACGGTGTAAATATTTTTGTAACTACTCATTCATGCGTGTATTTCACTGATTGATCTTGCACGGATCTAAAAATTAAAATATTTGCGATGCGAGCAAAACGAATTCGCCTACCGTAGTTCCTTCAATAAGTACCTAGAATGGAAATCTTAATATGCGTTCTGAAAGTTTCTCAACAGACTCAGATGCCGCATTTCACAGCATTTGAGACACCATAGCAAAGCTTTCAAATTCATGTTTTCTTGTTTGTTTTTCTCCACGTTATCATTTCTCATTTATTTTACTCGTTGTAAATGAATGAAATTATCCGCCGGATATTTGCACTGCATCCGCGGGTCTAGATGAATTTCCGTTCTCCACTCAGTTCACTTTGAGGACTTGTATTTATTTATCTAAACACAAGTTAATTTATAGTCCTGAATTGTAGACTTAACATGCGTCAAAATACTCACATGCTCCAAAATCAATACTTTATTGAAACTGAAATTTTCTACCTTTATCACCACTTTCGATGGATCAGATATTCAATTACTCACTCACACTGCACTCGCTCGCGCCAAAATACTCAAGTATTATTATGCTACACATAAATGTTTAAGTATGTGGTACAGTATTATACAGTATTATTATGCTACACATAAATGTTTAATTAAGTATGTGGTATTTGTAAATATTCAATCATTTTACATTTCACCATTTCACTATTTTTCCATTCAGATCAAGGTGCTTTCAAAGCCTAGATCATGCCCTCCTATTGTCTCCGATAAGACATTTGAATTTTCGATTGTATTTTATCTCTTTACATGGAAGATTGCTTCATGTTACTTATGCCAGCAATAATTAGCATCATTATGTGAGGAGTAGTGCTCTATTTGTCTACAGTGCCATTCGTGAGTGTTGTCGAAACAATTTAGGGCTAGTGTTTAAATGTCGAGATAATTCGGTGTGGATGTAGCTAAATTATTTAGTTTCGGTATGGTATTTTCAACTCCCCTTGAATTTAATGCCCGTGTAACTGTGACTCGGCGTATTTTCCATACCTCGCAAGCACCAACGTCACTAATACTGCAATTAACTCTGAAAGCGAACTTCTCGACGGCTGCCATGGACAGAACTATACTTCTGCAATTCACTTGCCCCAATGCATAACAAAGTAATAGACAGCAGTTTGTGGATAACTCGACTTTAGTGAATATTCATGCGCTTGCATTGCTTCTAGATCACCACTGATTGTGTCAATGTTGTCGTGATCGCGTGCATGCACTTCACATTCAAACTCTGCTGTGTTGTATATTTTTAACCACCTAATTGCATAATTGTTTATGAAATGTCAAAACCCATGTTACAAAATTATCGGCAGCATTCTTCCGCCCCTTTTTCATTTTAACATTTTCTGTCAGCTGTTCTCTCATCGCAGTTGCACTCAATAGCAGTTATCAGTGGGTTCGCTACGACTGCGAGCATGTCTACGTGAGATCGAACACAGCGCAGCGTGCGGTCACGTGAATTTTCTGTGGCCTCTACGTAAGCCAATTGAAAATTTAGAGGTTTTTAGAATCCTAATCAGACATGCGCTTACATAAAGCGTGTTATTTTTTCATTCTGTTTTTTTCCTGTCATTGTTGTATAGTGTTTGAATTGATATATTGGCATCAGACAGACTGCAATAATTGTTGTAAATATTTTACCGGTGTGAATTCTTCCATCATCCAGTGTAGCATTCATTCCCCCGCTTCCACTGGGCAAACATTTTAGCGCGACGGCGTGGCGTGCTCCTTGACAACAGGTTTTTGCAAACATTGCGTCGCGCGCGGTCCGTATTGTGCCATTATCAGGCGTGCAATAGCAGCTGCTTTCAGCCCAGCCGGTCCGCGCCGCCCCGCTGCCTGCGACACGCGGCGGCGGCCGTTGTGCCGCCGACGCAACGGCCGGCCGACTACCAGCCGTCGCTGCTCGCGTCCATTTGCCGTCGAGCTCCAGTCCGGCGCGGCGCGGCCGCAACGCCGCTTCGGCCGCGAAACCGGCCGCTTCATCGATCGGTGGCGTGCGGTCGCGCTGCCGCGCTGCCGCCGCGGTGCGCTACGCGCCCGCTGCAAATGCGCTCGTCTAGTTAGCGGGCGCCGGCTTAAGTGCCTGCGTGACTCCCGCATTCCATGCGTGTAGCTAATATTTGGGTAAATTTATTTCGATTCGAGCTTCGAGCGCGGCGCATTTTTTCAATTGAATTTGTTTCGCTGGGCATTGGAACGGTGTTCGACTGTCGCCGCGGCAATGAATGCAACAAGGGTGATCAGCTGCGCTGCGTCTTAGATGGTCGCGCGGGCTTTTTCTGCGCGTGCATGCGCTCATCTGCAAGTTGAGTTGCGCTTGTCTTTGCACTTGTTCAACGCTTTTCCGCTGGTGTCAAGCTCTGCGTTTATGTTGCTGCTGGCCACAACATGTGCTGCGGCTTTCCCACTGCCAAGAAACTTTGGCTACACTATCGCTTCGCTAACTAAGTGGTTGTGTACCTAATTCCCAAGTACTTTCATTGCGTGCCCACGTTTTCTGCGGTATTTATCACTATCTATCTATTTTAAAATTCTTCAGGTAACTAGGCAGTAAACTGTACATTCTCGCCAGTTGTACCCTTATTATCCAATTTACTTGTCCCTTGACATATCTGCTTAACCTTTGTGTTCCTCGAATGATAGGATGGCACTGTGCACACTTTTTTACTGGCGGTAAACTCGAATTTTGGTAAACTCATTTCAGTTTACCATAATGAGGTATCTGTCAAGTGTCAAGTTTGTCACTTACAGTGACGAAAATAAAAAATTACTCATTCTGGTGATATAAAAGCTTCTTTACGAGTAGGGATGGTTAAAAAAATTTACCGACCTTGTCTCTTTTTTAAAAGACGTTTTTTAAAAAAGAAGACTTTTTTAATGATGGTTTTTTTAAAAAGCTCTCAAATATGGTTATAATTATGGTTATGCTCTCAAACATATACAGGTATATCAGACAAGTGCCAGTACTTTGTGATGTTCAATATAGCTTTACAATGGCTGTGGAGCCATGGGATAGCATTATGTGGTGATTTCTGTGAAAAATGTCCATTTTTATGTCGACTCGTTACGGATATTGCCCTTTGTCAAAAAAATTGCAGAATACTTGGTGTATAAGTAGTAAAAATTTCGACTGGTGTTTTGTTTAAAACATGGTTTTGATTTGATGCCTTTGTCTCGTTTTTTTAAAGTCAGTTTTTTAAAAAGGACGGTTAAAAAAACACTTTTTTATGAGCACCCAATTTGAGTATACTTTCAGTAAACTGTGAGTAAACTAGTATATGCGGCAACATTGATGAAAAAATTTAATCAGTGCATTGTTAAGTAAGATGTAGCTGAATTGTTGTTTTTGATACTATCTGATTGAGGTACGTTTCGACCTAACATTTGATTGAGGTACGTTTTTGACCTTCGTCTTTGTGTTTACTAAATATAGGTAAATATATGGACTTTATTGTCGGTAGCATAATACGTTTCCTACCTGTGTTCTGTTCCTACGCGTGCGCTTCAAATAACCCACAGTATATCCTCGAATAAGTCCCCCGGGGAGTTATTTTTTCGTCAGAAGTTTTTGAGGGGGGAGTTATTCGAGAGGGGGGAGTTATTCGAGGGGGGGGGTATTTTTTCGTCCGGATTTTCAGTAAAATGTATGATTGATTTACTGCACAAATGGGGTAAATTTGGTAACACAAATCATTTGTAGGAATACAAAATTCACAATTCAAGCAGTGAAATCAATGTTAGTGAACTCTAGCTGCAAGATAATCATATATCTAGATATTAAATACATAAAACATTTTTAGTAAATGTGAAATGTTGTGAAACGTTTTCTACATATAAAAGTGGGGGGACTTATTCGAGGGGGGAGTTATTGTTTCCTCACACTCACAAGAGGGGGGACGTATTCGAGGGGGAGTTATTGTTTCCTCACACTCACAAGAGGGGGGACTTATTCGAGAGGGGGGATGTGTCGTGCCGTGTGATTTTGACATTATAAGCGAAATGCGATCGAACGAATGTGCATTTTTTTTTACCTTTGATTCCGACAGTCAAAACACCTTGGTGCTTGCCCTATTCTATGTAAATATCAACATTTTCTGTGCACCGCGGGTGCTTTCCGTAGTCAATTCACTTGCAATATACTGATTTTATATTGAGAATTTATGAGATTGAATAAACGACAGAAAATTGAATTTGACTTTGATAATTCATAAATAAACCAGTTAAGATTCACGCTTTAGCCACAGGACATATAAATTGTGAATTAGCGTGGATTTTACATGGCGCAGCCGGCAGGATTTGTATTTAATTACAGTCCTGTTTAGACACCTGAAATTAGACCCTAACAGAATAATTAGCAGCACGGAAAATAGCCTTAATTAAATAACTTTGACAATAGCAACGCAGCCATGACGAGTGAAATTACCATTACTACGCCGCTGCGCAGAACTATCAATGCTTACCGCACCAATGCGCTAACGACATTGAAAGAAAAAATCCCCTATTTTAAACATAATGCGGATTTAACGGCCGAACAGAATTATGAAATAGCAGAAGCGGCCATAACGGGATTACAAACACTGAATAACCAATTAACCGGCAGAATTGAATCGCTCCAAATAGCATCTGACAAATATACGGAAGCTGTACAAGAAATAATCAAGCAGGCTTCTAAGTCGGACGCTACGCAAGCAACTAAAGAACGATGCCAATATGAGGTGACAAAAATGGATGAAGTTCTATACAGCGACAGCGGAATTTTTGCCGTGCTGGAGAAGTTGCGGGAGCGAAATAGCCAGACTCAGTCATATTTGACCACTACGCAGCGGCAAATGAAAGAATTATTAGAACCAAGTGAGTCGAAAGCAGAAATTAGAACTAGCAAGCCAGTAGCAAAAAAAGGCAAGACTCTTGCCAAATTAGATAAGTTCCGGTTGCAGCCATACAATGGTGACCCAATAAATTGGGAGCCATGGTGGCAAATTTACAAGACACAAATTCATGAAAGAGATGAAATCGATGATTCGTTAAAGTTCACCTATCTGAGCCAAGCACTCAGGGGTGAAGCGAAAAAATTATTATCCGGAATGAAAGTAGATGGGACCGATTACCAAAATGCGGTGGAATTGTTACAAGAAAATTTTGGAAACATCACCCAAGTAACAAATGTAATCTGGGACCAATTATACAACTTAGAATCGCCAACTAACAGGGGTGATAGCTTGATGAAATTTTCACGAGAAGTAACTTACACCCTGAAACAACTTACAGAACGAGGGGAACAAGTGGAAACGGGCGCAGTGCTGCGTCAGTTACGCAAATGTCTGAACCCTAGTCAACTGCTGGCGATAACTGAAGTCTTCAAACGCAATCATCGGGACCCGAACAGTCCAAATATCACGCCGAAAATGACAGTGAAGACTTTTGTGGAGGCATTGGTGGAAGTAGCAAAAAATCGGTTAGAAAGCATGCCTTCTCAAGTAGAAAAATCAAATGAAAATGTAGCACGTAATTCACCAAATAGCAAATTTAATCGGGAAAAAGGTAATCAAAATAAAAGTACTGTGTCCTATTCCAGCACGGAAAAGGATGCGACACACGACAGTGATGAGCATGTCACTACTGGCGCCTCAGCAACGCAGAGAGGTGGCCGCACCTTCGAAGCTAAAAAGAAGGGTAACCCAGCGAAAGCCACGACTGAGCGCTACAATTGCTTATACTGTGGCCAAAATAAGCATTATACACCAGATTGTGACAAATTTGCCACTCTGGCGTCACGGCAACAAATATTAAAATCTAAAGCTGACACATGTATCAGATGCACAAAATGGGGGCACAAGAAAGCAGTGTGCCGGACCCGTTTGAGCTGCTATTATTGCAAGGCCCAGGATGACCACCACACCAGCCTGTGCCCTGAAAAATTTGGAAATGGAAATAGCAAGTTAGCATCAAAGGGACAATCGTCCAGTAGCAATGTAGCCACTGAAAATATCACCACAGCAAATTTTGTATCCAGCAGGCGTGGACATGACCATCGAAGTGCAAATGGACAGCAGTTAGAAACCGCAGAAGATGTGGAGGAAAACAGGGACGTCACAAGTAAGCGAAACTTTCACAAAATAGTTCGCCTGCAAGTGGCCCAGACGTTGCTTTTGAACAAAGAGTCAGGAATGACTACTGATTTTGTAAATTTGTTTTTCGACACGGGGTGCGAATATTCCTACATTAAGTCCGAGGTTGCCCATGAATTAGAATTGAAAAGTGAAGGTGATTTTGTCATCACGATGAACGTGTTTGCGACACCGCAACCGATCAAAGTGAAGGCTAAATTAGTGGAGGTAACAATCCCTTTGGGACATCTGGGTAATGAGGACATTAGCATCATGGTACGAGCAGTACCTGACCTAGCAACGTACTGTCAACCACCTCCATTGTCTTCTCAAGATAAAAACACAATTTATGATAAATGGGGTGCCGACGCAAATAAACTGTTTGCCGAAAAGTTCGAAACCCAAGAAAAACTGGTTAGAAATACATTGCATCAGCCTGCAGTGGTCATTGGACAGGACCATTTTTGGAAATTTAACATACAACCCACGGGAGTAGAATTACCCTCGGGTCTTATTGTGGTTCAATCAATATTAGGATACATGTTTGCGGGAGCAAGTAGCAAAATAGATGACATTGACGATTTTGATGAAGTAGCAATGTCAGCCACGTCAGGTGGTTCCTCAGCTGTGGCTGTGGGTAAAGAAATGCTGTATCAATTCCACAGTCTGGAAGCAGTGGGAATCACTGACGACCCTTATGTGATCGACGATGATATAGCAGAAGAATTGATTATTGATTCCATCGAATTTAACCAATTAGATAAAAGATATTATATTGATTGGCCATACAAAGAGGCAATCAAAGATTTGCCAAGTAACAGGTTGGAAGCCATGGCACGCTTCAAATCCTTGATGAGGCGTTTTGCCAAAGATCCAACTTTGTTTGAACAGTATTCGCACGTAATAATGGACCAATTAGCAAAAGACGTAATTGAGTGCTGTGAGGACACTAGCAGTGAGCAAAGGGGAGTGCACTACCTACCACATCAACCAGTATTAACCCCAGGTAAATCTACGGCATGTAGAATCGTGTACGATGGGTCAGCTGGCAAACCTAGTTTAAATGAATGTCTTTACCGGGGTCCAATCATGACTCCTTTAGCACTTGGATTACTTTTACGATTTCGAGGAGGCAAAATCACACTGATTGCCGATATCGAAAAAGCTTTCCTTCAAATTGGGTTACACCCCCCCGCACGCGATTATACAAGGTTTTTCTGGTTGAAAGACGCCAGTAAACCAAACACCGTCAACAATGTCCAGGTGCTACGCTTCAAAAGAGTACTATTTGGACTAATATGCAGTCCAGCAATTCTCGGAGCTGTAATTAAGTATCATCTAGAACAAAATTTAGAAAAAATGGAAATTAGCACGGAAACAGCGGATGGCAGTGTAAGGTTGAATTTAATAATTAACAATATTTATGTGGATAACTTCATAATTAGCGTAAATAGCAAAGCGCAAGCCTTAGCTCTGTACGTTCAAGTGAAGAAAGTTTTCAGGGAATGTGCAATGAATATGCGAGAATGGTTATCAAATGAAGCTGAAATCATGAAGCAAATCCCTGTAGAAGATCATAGCCCCAAGCTAAATAAAATTGTGTCAGTGATGGGCATGAAATATGACCATCAAAAGGACACCTTAGCACTAGCAACCCCAAAAGTGCAGACCGAATGTATTAATGTAGCAACTAGAAGAAATTTGAACAAATTATTAGCATCGGCGTACGATCCCATGGGGTTTACAGCGCCAATAACATTGACGTTAAAAGCTCAATTATCTGTACTTTTGAGGGAGACAAAAACATCACAATGGGACGACGTTATCGACGATCCCAGGGCAGAAAAATTAATGGCAACCATGAAATATCATCTACAACAATTAGGTAGAGTGGTATTTCCTCGATCCCTTCACCATTTTGGGATAGATGTATTTGATGAAAATAGAAAGGCGGAAATTCACATTTTTTGTGATGCCTCGAAATTGGGATATGCAACATGTGCATATGTCCGTCAAATAAGGGAAAGCAGTGAAACAGATTTCAATGCCACGTTCATCACTGCCAAAACAAAATTAGCACCGTTGCCTTCTAAAAGTGGCGCAACAACACCCATCACTAGGCTAGAATTACTTTCAGTAACTATCGGGGCAGAATTAGCACAGTACCTCCATGAAGAACTAATTGAACTAGGGGGCTGGAAAATTGCATCCATTTGGTTGTGGACTGACAGCACAGTGGTTCTGGGCTGGCTTAAAACAGCCAAACCACTGGCCACATTTGTCAATAACAGAGTTAAACGTATCAATGAATTAGGCATGAAATGCCATTTCAAAGTAGCTAAAGTAGCAACAGAACTAAATCCAGCAGATCTAGCTTCCAGAGGGTGCAGTATTGATGAGATGCTGATTTCCACCCAATGGAAGGCTGGCCCGGCATTTTTGAAACATCAAATCACTGAAAAAATGACAGATGTGTCTCAGTACCAGCAAGCGACAACCGAAATAGCAAAAAGTACTTCAATTATTCACCGTCCCATGTGGGCTGGAGCAGCCACAGAAAGTGACATTGAAGAAATAAAATCACCAACAATTGAAATCGATTACGAAAGATTTAGTAAATTGACTAAATTATTGAACACAATCGTGAGAATTCAACGATTGACAAAGTTTTTGGTGCACCCATGTAATCGAATGATTGATAATTTTTTGTCAGGGCCGATCACTGATGTAGAGCGTGAAAATGCCTGGCAATTAGCACTGAGAAATGCACAAATAAAAGAAAATAGCAAATTAGTTCAACAAGTGAAACGAAATGGTCATGATGACTTGATATGGGATGAAAATACAAAGTTGATGGTGAAAGCAACTAGAATTTCAAAAGATGAATCAAGAAAACCAGTCACTTTGTATTATTTACCCAAAACGGGTCATTTCACCAGACTAGTAATTGAACATTACCACCGCACATCCCACCATGCTGGAATTTTACATACTGTAGCAGATTTAAGAGAACAGTGCTGGTTGCCTAATGCTAGGCGCACTGTAGCAGCAATTATACAAAAGTGCGTAATTTGTCGCAAGGCAGTCGGAGGAAATTTTGTGCTACCAGAATTTCACACATTGCCAATTAGCAGAACTCAGAAAAGCTTGAAACCATTTCAACACAGCGGAATAGATTATATGGGACCATTGCAATACATTCACAAAGGCATCACCCACAAGTTGCACATATTGCTGCTGACATGTTTTTCGACTAGAGCAATTCATTTAGAATGTTCTGATTCTGTGTCAACAGCGGACACCCTAATGGCTCTAAATCGGTTCATGTGTCGCAGAGGAATGCCAGAAACTATATGGTCGGATAACGCTGGAGCTTTTCGTAACTGTGCAAAAACGTTAGCAGAAATAAAATGGCGCTTTGCCACCGCATGTAGTCCATGGCAAGGGGGTGTCTATGAGAGAATGATTGGGCTAGTAAAAAATTTACTGAAAAAGGCCTGCGGCAGACGCATGCTAACATGGCAGGAATTCTCAACAGTCATGCTTGACATAGAATTTGCCATCAATACCAGACCAATTACATATGTGTCTAATGATGACGTAGCAGCAGCTATATTGCGCCCTATTCATTTTTTGTGGGGCAGCCCCCCTGCGCAAAATGCTACAGAGGAAAATAAAGTAACAGAAAATCGGGAATTAAATAGCATCGACAAAATTGAGTTAAGCACAATAGCAGAAAAAGAAAGGGATGATATGATACAATTATGGGAAAACATAAAAACTAACAGAGAAACCCTGTGGAACACCTGGACCAAACATTACTTGGACATATTAAAAAGTAGCACAAATAAAGTGAAAACAAGGGGATTAGTAACAATGACCCCCACAGTGGGCCAAGTAGTGTTAGTGGAACAGGACAAAATGCCCAGGGGAGCCTGGCAAATAGGAAAAATAGAAAAAGTTATTAAATCAGCAGACGGAAAAATTAGAAGTGTGATCGTGAGGACGACAACTCAGAGAGAAATAGAACGCTCTCCAAGTCAATTGTGTCCTCTCGAAATAAAATCAGAAAAAATAGAGGAAATTATAAATAGCAAAGAACTAGTTGAAAAAGAAAAAGGCAAAGTTGAGAACAAGGAAAGGGCACCAGAGAAAAGAAACCATCCGAGAGGTTGCAGATTTATGGGATCTTATGCATTCTGGGCCACAATTATCATGATAACCATAGCAAACTTGATGACCATGTCCCAAGCTGCCAGCGTGAACTGGAGACAACAATATCATAAAAAATATAATGTTTGCCACAAAACACGCACAGGACATGCCATTCAAGTGCCACATCAAGTAACCTGTCAAGTACCACAAGTAGAAAAAATAACAAAAGCGCAAGCGAAACTGTGGTCATTGAAAACTAAACCGCAACACACCCCAGTGCACCGCTGCTATGAACAGAGACACCTCATTGTTACATACATGAGTATTGTGGGGGGCAAGGCTATGTTACCCCCAGAAATATTAGAAAATCAAATTGTCACAGTAGCAGAGTGTTTAGAAGTAATAGAAACAAAGAAATGGAAGGGAGTTAATTTAACTGAAATTAGCAGTAGCCTCTGGAGTACCAATCAATCATTGTCAATTGATTATTGTTACTTTTGCAGAAATTTCACTAATCAAGTAACAAATTTTCATGTGGAAATTGGTACAATTGCAAGTATGAATGGAAAGAAATTAGTTTCAGAAATTCAGGATTTGTCCCACTGTTCCCCAAGTGCTGGATATTGTTTTGATAGCGATAATGGCGTTTCTGTATGGAATGCTTCTGTGTTTTCAGAACAGTGCGCATTTGAACATTTTGGCACTTTTTGGGCTCAAGTATCGGGACAACACATTGTTATCCAAGACTTGCAAGCGGCCTTCACAGTTTCCACCCAAGTAGCGCGACCAGATTATTCAGATTGTGTTCCAATTTCAGCGAAATATACTGAACAAGGTGCAATCTTCATAGAAGTGAATATAATCAAAGATAGCAAAAATTCAGAAGTAAATAAAGTAAATGTCAATGAGTTTGATTTGAGACGATTCATGACTAGTCAACGTCAATACACTCTTGACAAAATTGTGCAATTAGAAACTCAACAGTTCCAATTAGTCTGGCAACAATTATGTCATTTAAGACAAAATCAAATCAACATCATAACACAACTAATCACCTTCAACCCTACGTTGGGGTTGAGAGCCTTATTGGGACGTGAAAATATCTATGCAGAATGGCACGGCGATATTCTCATGTTTTGGGAATGCCGCACGGTAACCCCTAGCAAAATTTATTTTGATCATAAAGTAAATAGCACTTGTTATAAATTTTTACCCGTCATGATTCCAGGTCATGCACATGTGATGTTTGTGTCCCCTGGAAGTCTTGACTTAATCACTCATTCTCCAGAAGAAAGCTGTGATTTTAAAGATCATAAGTATTATCAAATTAGCCAAGAAACGTGGGCGAATGAAAATGGCCCCACTCATTTACATGTAACCACAGTTCCATTGGAACTTATCTGGAAAGGGTCATGGCACCCATTTCATTTGAATGTGACGGGTATGCCCAGTCAAAGTATGACCGATGTCGCATTTAGCATTATAGCATCCAGACATCAATTTGATAAATTGCATCGACTTGAGAAAAAAGTAGATCGCTCTGTGAAGTATTTTTCAACTATGTCTAATGACCCACGGGCCGTCCAAGCATTTGTAGCAGGGATAGGTCAAGGGGTAGGGGCGTACTTTGAGGGAGTGGGTAAAGAGTTGGGGCACATAGTGCGAGGTACTGCAGAAGGTAGTGCATCTGCATTAGATCAATTGTTGACGGGCCCCTTGCAGACGATACTAAATATTATTGTTATATGTATCGTGATTGTAGCAATTATTTATTTAATTTATTTATATTTGCAGTGGCGCACCCTCCGGAGGAAACCGTGGATACCCAGGTGTGGCATCAGTCTCCGAAAGCTGCGCACTGCGGGCCAATTCATGAAAGGTTGGAAAAACACCACGAACATCACTCAACCCACTCAAGTAGCAACCTCGAATCAAGAAAACATCGAGCTCCAAGAGATCGATCCAGAGATCACTCCAGTGAGAAATACCATTCATCTGAGAAGCAGACCGAGGAGAAGGTCGACATGGAGGAATACCCTCCCAACCGTATCCGCATTACCGTGGGAAACCCCATTAGCCGAGAAAAGCTTGTCAGCGGAAAAGCTGGAACCTCTGGAAAATCTAGAGCCAGAGTTGCAGCTGGTAACCATAGCAACAGAGCGAAATTAGCATCTTCCGCCGCACAATTAGTAACTCGCGGTGATCAAGAAGTAGCCTTCAATTTCAAGCTATGCAAAGAATCAAAAGCGTGTCAAACATCGCCACCACCAGCTAAACAAAGACGCAAACATCGTCGCTCTTCTAGTTCATCATCTTCTTCCAGTTCGTCGTCATCGGCATCTACAAATAATTCTCAGCGCCGAGGCCACAAACGTAGCAAAGAAAAGGGTGAAATTAACCCCAAAGAGGTTCCTCAAGTAGCACCAGTTCCATCTGAACAAGTGGAGCCCATGGAGGAGGATGGCACTCAGAGTAATGTGACCGATGATTTGCTTCCACGTGATTAAAAATCACCATTAATATTTTATTTTTGAGTTTTTGTTTGAACTTTTAAAAATTTTAAAGTTTTAAAATTTTTTCTTTGTCTGTTGGGAGTGTGTCGTGCCGTGTGATTTTGACATTATAAGCGAAATGCGATCGAACGAATGTGCATTTTTTTTTACCTTTGATTCCGACAGTCAAAACACCTTGGTGCTTGCCCTATTCTATGTAAATATCAACATTTTCTGTGCACCGCGGGTGCTTTCCGTAGTCAATTCACTTGCAATATACTGATTTTATATTGAGAATTTATGAGATTGAATAAACGACAGAAAATTGAATTTGACTTTGATAATTCATAAATAAACCAGTTAAGATTCACGCTTTAGCCACAGGACATATAAATTGTGAATTAGCGTGGATTTTACAGGGGACTTATTCGAGGATATACGGCATATTATATTTATATTTGCAGCGGGGGTTTGGTCTCGTTTCGTGAGCCGTTATTCGAGTTTCCAAGCCCACTGGCCGGCGACTTTAATCAAATAACTTTTATTTGACGGGCATACACGCGTACCGGGCTGGGTTTCACGGGCGTGGCTGTCAACAAAATACTTTATGCTTGCAAGCGGGCGATTGCCTGCAGCGCGGCGCAATATTTCAGCGTTTAGTTATGTATCAGCTTCTTGCATGGCCTCTGGGCAATCCGACTTGCGTGTAAATTGAACTTAAATTGAATGTTTGAAATTCCTAGTTAGGGTTTATTGGTCTCTGGCCAATACCACCGTCATGCATAAGTAAAGTTTGTATTGTGTCGGAATAAGTAAAAAAATTATGCTTTGAGTCGGATTGTCTACGAGTCGGATTGTCACAAAAGTCGGGCTGGCAAGCTGCCATTTCATTACTTGCCCTGCTCCTCCCTGCGTGCGTCGCACATAAAATGCCGTCGTCTATTTTGCTTTTACGCCTGGACTGGATATATTTCCCGTGCATTTGACAGCACAACCAACTTTTAGTGCCCTTGCCTAGTGATCGAAAGAGCGCCAGCGCCATGCGCTTTATAACTGGCGTCACGCAAAAATAGAGTCACGTGCCACGGCGCTTTCATTATCGTGGCGCAAGCAGCAATGACGCCACAGTAAAGTCGCGCCAAAAGCGCCATGGCGCTTTTCGTTTGGCGCTAGCGCCAGGCTCTTTTTTGATCAGTACCCTGCCATATTTTTCCACCTGGTTGGTTGGTGGGCCGCTATTTATAGAAGTAACGCGTTGGCTAAAGCGACCGCACTTATGCATTTTAAATACATGACCACCCGCCTTACACTATGCTACAGGGTTTGTCGATATGAAATGGGTTCTAAAGTGGCATTGCCCGCCCCGCCGCTATATCTGTGAAGAATTGCTACTGAAAAACTGAATTGCTACTGAGACCTTAGCCGGACCACCCTGACTGCCGGCCCATCGGGACTCAGCTGGGCACCGCTGACTGTTGTCTAGGGTTCAAACCGGATCCCGATCCTGAGAAATTTCGGGATTTGGTGGTCCCGATCCCGACACCCTGATCCCGATCCGAAATCGAAAAAAAATGAATCCTGATACCAATCCCGAAACTTTTGAAATCCCAATCCCGATCCCAACATTCTTTCCTCCATCCCGATCCCGGAAAATTTGTCAACTTTGCCAATCCCGATCCCGATCCTGATCCCGAAATCCAAAAAAAACTAACCCCGATTCCGATCCAGTCCCGAGACCCCAATCCCGATCCCGAAATCTCAAAAGATCAATCCCAATCCCGAAATCTCAAAAGATCAATCCCGATACCGAAAAGTCAATCCCATTTCAACCCTGCTGTAAACCAGCAAAAAGTGACTGGAATTAAGTCCGCACTGTCTTTCTTCATGGCTGCTTTTTACAACCCAACTTTGAGGCAACGATGATACGAAAAATTGAGTGGTTATTTGAATTTTGCAAAATATTTCAGTTTGAGTATTTAAAAGACTTGATTTAGACTCTGGAAAAAACTTTTTGTCACCTCGAGTATTTGATAAAAATCTTTTTGATCCCCTAAAATTGTTTTGGAAAACTTCGTATCGAAATGCATGCACGTCTGAAAATATTCCGATGAAATTGGAAAAAAAAACGTAAGAAATTATAACATAAAATAACTAAATCCTTTTTTGGACAATTAAGTTCGGGGAATCATTTTACATGAAAACCATGAAAAAAACCAAACCTCTAAATTTCTGCCATCGTTCCATAGCTGATGGCGTTATGGACTGCATACAAAAACTAAACATGCGTCATTCATTCCTCGCATCTTTTGGATTGTTATTGACGACGGTGTCTCTCCCGAGGAATTGCCTTATGTAAGTTAAGTGTCCGGGGATTTTATCTCGGTTCATTTGTTCTATCTGGCGGATCTATTTACTCGCCAAATCAGTCACAATCCGCTGGAAGCATTTATTGTGTGTGGGTTGGTAACTTGGTGGAATGCTAAACCTTTTTGAATGGCTAGTGTGCTATAATGGCCATCCATACACACACTAGTTTTCACCGTGACTTCTGTGAAAACTGACATGGCGACATGTGTACTCTTATTGTATGCTATATGTGTTTTAGTTTTCAAATTTTCAAATTCCATTAATTTAAATTCGCATTAAAATTTAATAAAACCATTCAACCGTGTTGATTAATCTGCATTTGAAAAAAATTCAGTTTTCCAACGAAGTCACGGTGAAAACTATTGTGTGTAGGCACAATATGAGCAATACAGAATTGTTATCGAAATACCCGATAAATTGAATAGGGCCGCGTCAACATTATCCCATTTCCTCGACAAGCGACCCGCTTATCAATTAAGTATAAACATCCACTTGCCCGTCTTTTTCCACTGCGCAACTCTGTCTGCATTAGGGGGCGGCTTTTTTCAATTGCTTTTTTTAAAGCGATGGAAAAAAAATTTCTGCGATTTTTAATTTTTTGAGGGGGAATTATCCGAGGGGGTAAATTTTTCCCTCAGAAAACTTAATTAATTGTATTAATGCATTCTGTCGACTCATGTAATCCAGGTATTTAACAGTTCAACAACAATAAAAAGCTGTGTATACACTTTATCTGCTATGCCACCATTCTTTTGTATTTTTTTGTTTCCAGACTGCACTGCATTTTCATTTTATGAATCAGCCCAGGCATATCTTAACTTTGTCTGTCTGTTTTCATGGATTGTTTATATAAATTTGAAGCCTCTTTTAACCCCAGAGGGATTTGTTATTTGAGTGGGAGTTATTCAAAGGGGTCTTATTTGAGAATATATGGCATTTACCTATGCTGAGATACAGGTGTTTTGATTTGGACCCCTGCAGGTAATCAGATAGAAAGTAAATTGCTCCTCTGGAGGGATAGATAGGTAGCTGTAAAATTATATATAATTATATAAGCAAAAATAGTTGTTTTGAAGGTTAAAATTTGCACAAAAAAAATTGCTAATAATTTTCAGGCTGCTGTGCTGCGAAATGCCACATGTATTGAGTAGTGACAGCAAAACAGCATGGCGCTGGTGACTGTCGCTAGCGCCAAAGGAAAAATGCCATGGTCCTTCTGGTGCTTGGCGCCACTCTGCTCTGGTGCCATTGGCACTTGGCACTGGGCTCCGGAAAAGTGCCCTGGCGTCTTTGGCACAACAAAGTGCCTGCCACTGACACTTGGTGCTAGCACCAAAGTAAAAAGCGCTATGCACGATTCTGGTGCATGATTCTGGTGCTTGGCACCATTTTGCTCTGGTGCCATTGGCGCTTGTCATTGGAGTTAGGAAAACTGCCATGGCATTTTTGGTGCTCTGTGCCAAAGTCCTGGCGCTTTTTCCATCACTAGAATTGCGTCTTAAATGGGCAAATTTATAACTGTCTGGACATTTTATGAAAAGCGCTTTTAATTAAAATTTAATTATTAAAAACGCAGGCCCATTGAAAAAAACTGTTTCCATCCCTAGTCTGCATGACTTAATGCAGTGCGCTGCTCGGCCCGTCCCAGTTACCGCGGCCGGGACAATATGCCGAGTTTATTTCCGCACCAGCACTCGCGCGCGCGCGCCATCTTGCCATCAGACCGAATCGACTTTTTCATCAGTCAAAAAAAGTTTAGCTAGCATCGCTTCCTGCCCGTTCCATTGATAGGATCGAGATGAGTTTTCAGTTCATGTCGGTCAACTGCTGAATTGAGTCCACTAGATGTCCCATGTCTTGGCTAAGGCAATATCCGCGGGATCGCGTTACACTGTCCGCGGGCGGGGCCGGTTTCATTTCAGCCCCCGTCCGCTTTTTGCGCCAACCAAAGTCCCCCGCGCAGCCCATTTAGCCGCGCGGCCAGTCCCACTTGCGGTCGCCGGCGCGGTGACGCGACAAAAGCTTAAAAAGGCACCAGCCAGCCAGATCTGGATGCTTAAAAGACTTTGGATTTGTGAGTTTAGTTTAGTTTATTGTGTTCCTGTTTAAACGCGAAATGGATGGGTCGCTTTCGATTGAACAGCTGTTCACATTGGTCCGGACTGTGTGTACCGCTGGCCATCGAAATTTCGAGTTTTCGATCGTCGATTTTGAGCAGAAACTGTAGTAGAAACAGTTCTTACAGACTTTTCGTGATCTATCACTTGTTCAAATATTGACATAAATACACGCTATCACGTGCCTGAATATGCTTCTCAGTTCTCAGGACTTTCTAAATTTTGAGCTGTGTTCGTGACTTGTTGTGAGGCTCTAAATGCACTTTTTGTCGCGACGCCAACTGCCCAGGTGCGTTCGAACACGCGCCGAGAAACGGACATTTTCTGGCCCTTTATTAACCCATAGCAATTGATCAACTACCTAGTTTTTATGCCGCTTAAATATCTAGTACACAGCCAGTTAGCATTTTAGGACGTTTGCAGTGCACTGCGTGTGTAATTGCAGTGCTCTGCTTTGGGCGAGCTCATTTGTGTAATTGCTATGGGCCTCCCGCCAGTGGCTGCGCTCTAATCAATGCAATTAGACTGAGAAACCTGTGTTTGTTGGCTTGTTTCAATCTGGGTATGTCTAGTTTGTGATCAGAATAAAGGGTCGGGTTTGAAATTGAATCGCATGTAGATCGCTGATTCATGTGGATTGTGGCAAGTGCGCGTCAGAAAAAATTTTCTACAGATTATACTTACGTTTATGTAGGGGCGTTTCATACTTCATGAGTCGAGTCCTTTTGTAGTTGTTGATTGAACTGATACTCCGCCCGCGGACCGCAAAATATGCGCCTAAAATTATTTATGTCGTAGTAGATAGCGCATGAGAAGCGTACTTTTACAAAAAAAATATATTTTTGGAAGAAAAATGCGGAGATGAGTAAACATATGTTTTTCAACCAACATACCGCATTACCTCGAAATACCCCCAGGGGGATTATTATTTCGCCAGCAAAATTTTAGGGGGGTGGGGGGTATTTCGAGGGGGGGGGTTAATTCGAGGTAATACGGTATGTTTAATTCCTGAAATCTTTTTTTTCAGGGGTTCAAAGGGCGAGGGCTACTTTGAACTCACTATTAGCGATTTTTCCCCTTTCTGCCTTCTTTACGTTAGAAGAGCCTGTATAAAAGCCTATATATCCGTGCCTTCCACACTCACTTTATGATGCATGTCCTCTGATCATTTCTTCAAGCAAATACCGTATTTCCTCGAAATACCCCCCCCCCTCGAAATACCCCCCCCCCCTCGAAATACCCCCCCTCAAAATGGACACTATGAACTTATAAACCCCCCCCCCTCGAAATACCCCCCCCAAATTTAGTGTATAGAGAACGTAAATGACAAAGGCTGCGGTTTGTCATCCCGGCAATGCAGAACACACGTTAAAAATGATGACTCTGTTATGTGAGAACAGTGTTTGTACGTCTACACACTTATAAATGTCTTTAGAGTCTTATAAAAGGCGATTTTCGTTGCATTTTTCGACGTCTGCGTACGTTTCCGACGACATTTTAGTACTGGGATTTCCAAAAATTTCTGGCGAAATAATAAACCCCCCCTCGAAATACCCCCCCTTCGTTTAACCCCCCCTCAAAATTCTCACTCTGAAAAAATAAACCCCCCGGGGGTATTTCGAGGAAATACGGTAGTAGCAATATTGTTGGTACTTGTTAGTTGTTACCTGTTTATTACTTTGCCAAAACTTTCTTCGAAAGTGTGCATTTATGATACCTCACTCTGCAACACATTCGCATGCTGCAATACTCTCACAGGGAAACCCTAAACGCTGACAGTAAGCTGACAGTAAGGCTGACAACGACTTGTTTACGGTTGTGTAGTTTTTCCACTGTTGTGCTGAAACCCGCAAAGGTCAGGTTTCAGGGTTCATACATAAGTCTGCATTAAGTTGTTACTATTAGTCAATTCTGACTCATTTATAGATCTATTTCCCTCTTTCCCCAGGTGTTTAGAATATGATTTCCTGCCTTTACCACATGAATTTGTGATATCTTAGAAGGTGGAAATATTGATGTCAGACTCCTTCCATCCCAGTAGAATAGATCACGTTCACTTTCTTCACACGCCGCGAAGAGCACCATTGGCAGAGTTCAACACTTGCTCGTTGAGACTCTGAATGTGCTAGGCAGTTCACTTGTGGTGCACAAGTTGGATAAGTGAAGTCCTGAGTGCCGTGGGCACAACATGGTGATCGTACTTAACTGAAAACGTGTTAAGTTTTCAGTCGAATCCACTGCTCCCGTGCAGCATACACAGGGTGGAGCACCCAGCCAAGTGCGGCTATAGGTATCGCTGTGAGTGCTCAGGGCGCCTGGGCAAGGGATGCAGATTGATGCTCGTGGAGCACATTCACTGAGCCGTGGGCTCAACACAGACTTACGCAGATTACACAGAGTGGTGCACTCAGCCGAGCGTCGGCTAAAGGTACTGCGTCACACACTCAGGGTGCCTGAGTATAAAAAACAGCGCTTGTGAAGCGCACTCATTGAGCCGTGGGCTGAACGCAGATCAGCACAGAGTACATAGAGTGGTGCACTCAGCTGAGTGTCAGCTAAACGTACACACACTCAGGGTGCTCGAGTTGGAAGACTAGCACTTGTGGAGTGCATTCATTGAGCTGTGGGCTCAACATATCACAGGTACAGCAGGTACAAGGAATGGTGGCAACCAGCAGCCAGAATCCACCACCAGATGTAAAACTGGCAATTGTAGCCACTGCAGACTCAGACCTCTGGAAAATGACCACACAGGCCTCATTGTCCATACTGCAATATGACACCGTGCTGAATCAGATCATCCAAGACATTACGTTGTTCATTATGACCCCCACAGATGGCACGCAGTCCCTGTTGCAGGTGGTGTTAGTGGCACAGGTCACCCGACAACAGAGTGGGCACCAGAATGCGAGAATGGTGCAAGCATGGCACGCACCAGTGGAGCGACCAGCCAAGAAAATACCTTCCTGCATTTTGCATTGGTATGCAGCCAGCAATGGGCTGGTTACCAAGAAGTCAACAGTGGGCAACAATCACAAGAACAGAAGGAAGTGTAAAGTGAAATGGCAGCAAAAGAAACCATGTGCTACTGATCCATGATTTTTTACCATGGTTTATTTATGTTCTGTCCATTGTGAACACTGTATAGATTTTTTTGTTTTTCTGTTGCTTTTATCCAATTTATTCAAGCTAAGTCTACATGATTTGTAAATTTATGAAACTTTCTAGGGTTTTGACCTGTTCAACACATTTTTACTATTTTAATGGGTATTTCTGTTTGCTTTTGAGTGATTACATCATTTTTGTTTTCACAAGGTCTTTTTGTGTGTGACCCCCTTCAGGTGTCATGGAGGGGGGTGTAGTTTTTCCACTGTTGTGCTGAAACCCGCAAAGGTCAGGTTTCAGGGTTCATACATAAGTCTGCATTAAGTTGTTACTATTAGTCAATTCTGACTCATTTATAGATCTATTTCCCTCTTTCCCCAGGTGTTTAGAATATGATTTCCTGCCTTTACCACATGAATTTGTGATATCTTAGAAGGTGGAAATATTGATGTCAGACTCCTTCCATCCCAGTAGAATAGATCACGTTCACTTTCTTCACACGCCGCGAAGAGCACCATTGGCAGAGTTCAACACTTGCTCGTTGAGACTCTGAATGTGCTAGGCAGTTCACTTGTGGTGCACAAGTTGGATAAGTGAAGTCCTGAGTGCCGTGGGCACAACAGTTGTCAGCGAGCTGTCAGCGTTTGTCAGAGCACTGTCAGGTAGCTGTCAGCGTTTGTCAGAGGGCTACACGTATTTATAACAGCACCAGTCTAGCTGTCAGCGAACTGTCAGCTTACTGAATGTATTTGTGTCAGTGAGCTGAAAAATGCATAAGTTGAGTTGTCAGCGAGCTGTCATTAAACAAGATTTTTATGTCAGCGAGCTGGCATAATTTTTGGTGGTTGGCAAGCAAGCTGTCAGCGAGCTGTCAGCGTTTTGGGTTTCCCTGTGTCTGCAACATTTCAGGAACGCCCTGATCACACGCGATATTGGTCGCTTCAATTTACTTGTCTCACGCTAGAAAACGACGCCGGTAGTACACACCGTATACTCTTGAATAAGTCCCCCCGGTGTTTGTTTTTTGCCGCAAATCTTGAAGAGGGCATTGAGAACAAAAAATATCCATTCAACTTGTTACACTGAAGAAGTCTGTAAGGGTTTTTTTCTGAGGTCGATAACACCAGGGAATTATTGTCAGTGGAATCTGCCGAGAATATACCTACGACATAGGTATACACAAACGTAACTCGCTTAATAACGCAGTGAGCCACTGGGCAATTTGCCAACAGTTTACAGTACAATACGCGGTCGCATTTTCCACGAGAACTCGGCGGCACGGCTTAGGCACGATTACAAGCTGTCCATCATGCGCGCGCGTATCGTTACTGCAAAGTGCCGCGCGGCGCGCCAAAGTGCTTTCGTTAACCGGGGCGCACGCGCCGCCGCGCCGGTCGTTCGGCCGCCGCGACGCCCGACTGTATGGCTTTCTATCATGTGACGGTCCTTCCGCCGCGACGTCCAACGAAAGTGCGGCGGATAACGCAGAAGTGGTGGCGCTGCCGGGAGTTTGTCTTGGATCTGGGCATGTTGAATCCTGGTTTCTGATCCCAACAGAAAAATTGTGGTGAATTTATGATAGTGTTGGAAAAATAGGGTTTTCAACGGCTTTTTGAAAATCCAGAACGTTCTTTGTAAACCGTTTTTCTGAGTAATCTTATACGCGTAATAATGGTTGATAAAGTGTACTAACTATACCTAAGTGAGCTTGCAATCAGTAATTACAATTTTAATTGTGGTCATATATTTGAGGTCCGATCAACAAAAAGTAACAAGATCAGCAGGGATTTCTGCTTAAATGTCCATTGTGCAGTGCACTGACTTGTTGTGTCCGACGGTCCGTAACATTTGATCAAATGTTGTGAACTGAATCCTAGAACAGAGGCTGATTACATTGAGAAGCATTTTGGCTAATCTGGCTATAAATACTAGCGTCGTGACATAAATATTATTACATAATTCAGGGGTCAATAAGGAACTGCCCCCACATTCTCCAACTATTTATCCTGAACCCTGTTCCAGCTACTCAAGTATCTATAACGAGGCAAAAGTTTGGGTTACTACCCTGTGAGGTCCCATCCCAAATCGCTCAGTTATCTATCTATCTGGAGCAAATTTTCTGTGACCAATTTTTACCAAAAATCGCTATTTTTGTACATTTACCCCAACTTTCCCTTCAAAATCAATAAGTTTTCTACATACTTGCCTATTTTTGACTATTTTTAACTATATCTATATTGTTCTATACCTCGCTTTAGCTTTTTTTCCATGTGGTTTAGACTAGAGATTATTCCATTTTGCCTTGTACACCTTTAAAAGCCTATATATTGAACCCCCAAAAAACCCCAACCACCCCTCCAAAGGAGTGTTTTGCTGACGCCCCCTAGCTATTTCATATCTCCATTGAGAGCTCCCGAAATAAAATATTCGCGCTAAAAAGTTCATGCGCCGGGAAAAAAAGACGATCCTGGGAACTTCCTGGAAGTTGTTGTTGATAATAATAGCTATTCAGCTGCTCATGCTGTTATTAAACAGGGTTTAGAATTGATGCGTGCCTATTTCTTTGCGAATGCTGTACAGTTATTTACAAAGAAAACTTAACGTGTTTTTCCTGTGCCTTCTGTCAAATGGATTACGGCGGATAGTGCGCATTATCGCCGCCGGTTGCCGTTTTGATAATTGCCGCGCCGGGCGGTGCGCGTTGCGCTGCAAAAATGCGGCAACGCGAGCGGCGTAGGCTTGCTTGGCATCTAACCCGCTTGGCATCTAGACCCGTTCGCGTGTCCCATGGGGGAGGAGGCTACTCACTCAGCTAGCTAGCTATCCCGAGGCTACTATCCCCCGATACAACCACAAATCACTCAACTATCTAGGTATCTCTGTGGAGCATAGTTTGAGCAATTTTTCCCAATTTTCACTAAAAATCGTCAAATTATGCTAAATTTTGTCAATTTTGCCATATATATCATATATATTTTAACCCCAGCGACCCCCCAATATAATTTTCAACTATCTATTTCAGATTTGCTATCTATGAAGCCCTCGCAAGGGTCAAAACCTTGGAAACCCCTGATCCGTTGTCTAGATGCCAAACGGCTTACATGCCGACAGGCACAGACCCGCGCGAGCGCGGTCCAAACTTTTCTTGTCATTCGCGCAAATGTGCACGCGCTGAATATCTATTCTGGTCACGCGAAATTGCCATTCGTTTGCTGCTTTTCTTGGATGGGACTGGGAAAACCGTTTTTCAACACTTCCCCTCCTCTTGTAGGAGGGGTTGTAACTTGTAAATAGGTATTGATGTGCAACAATATTTGCAATAAGTGCTCAGACCTAGGGGTGTTTCGAGAGGAGACCCTGTGTTTTTACCCTGTCGCGCATTTACTATTTGAAGGTATTTACCCTGATCCCCTGCCCATTTAACAAAACAAATATTTACCTTATGTGTTGTTAATTTACCTTGGTAGGGTATGCATTTACCCTAGAGGTAAGTTTCAAGTGGCAAAAATTTACCTTCACATGAGTGGATTTACCCCCACAATAAAGTATAGGGCGGTGAACTCAAAGGCATGATTCATAAGTACCTGTGTCTGTTTGGTGCACATTTTCATGTGTGCAGATGAGTGCAATTATTCATTATGTAGGCAGAGACATTAAGTGCACAACAAGTAAATATAAATATGTAAATAGGACACTCTCATTAGAAAAAATATTTGTGCAATGTTAAAATGTAGATATATAAGCAAGCATAAGCATTTGGCATAAGAAAACTAGTCTAATTCAACACCAAGCGACAACGACAAAGCTTCCCCAATGCTGCTGCCAGCCTGCTGCTGCTGCTCGCTCAACTGCTGCGCCATAATGCCAAACAAAAGTGGAGCCTGAAAATTGCAAGGGCAAACACTTTTGGCACAACTTATCATGAAAATATTTAGCAAAATTAGATAAAAAGAAAAAACCATCAACTTCAAAACATCAAAAAAACTCACACGTCAACTTTTATCTATGGCTGCACTTTGTGCAGTGCGTGCAGCGCAGTGACCCAGCTCCAGTTTTCTGCTTTTGAAGTGTGAAGCGATACCAATGGTCTTGTAGGAGGGTGGATTTGTAGTAATAGCAGGTGGCGCCACGCTCCGTGAGCCCATTTGCCCATTTCTTCAAGTTTACCGAAATTTGCCATTTCACAAGAACAATTTCAACTGTCATGGCAGATAAATTGGGGGCACAAAACAGAAAAAACAGTGATTATTATACCATCGCTTTCCCTTACATAACAAATCGGCATACAGACAAAAATCATTGATAAAATTAGGTGCAAAGCTTTGTGCAAACAAAAGAGGGATATGCATGTGTTAGTACAGCCGATAATCTGCATTATGAAGATTTAAAACTTGATGGTATTGATTTCTATGTATGGTGAATGGTAAATCCAAACCCTGGGTTTACCATGAACAGGTGTGCATACTTTGTGTTAGGGTAAATACATACCCTCATTGTGGGTGAATATTTGTTGTGTAGGGTGAATCTTATGTCTGTAAGGTACATTCATACGTAAAGTAAATGGACAAGCCCAGAAGGTAAACTAATTAGCAGGGTAAATACACCACAAAGGTAAAAGCGCATTCTCCCTTTCGAGAGGGCAGTGAATTCAAGGGAGTTATTCGAGCAGGTGCTTCATATTTCAGCTGCCGTTTTTTAACGGTTTCGATGCGTTTTTAAACGTTTTTTAAAAATTCCTTCAATTTCTACTCATTATCTATTTTCGTGTTAGTACCTTTTATTTAAATATTTGCTTTTGCTTTTGTGCCCAGCCAAACAGTTTTTTTTGCAGCCGAAACTACTTGAAAATGTCTCATTGAAACAAAATAGCTGCTCATTTGCTGAAAGTGTGTCCTTCTCGTTTCTTTTTCCCTCACCCGGCTTCATTTCAATTGAGAATTGAGTTGCAATTCAATTTCAGCTTGCGCTGCTGCCGCGATGCGCGGGCATGAGAATGCGTGCAAACATCCAACCACAGTTGTCAAAATGTACGTACATTTACTCGAAAAATACGCGTACGCGAGTACGCGGTAAATACGTTTACATATACTTTTTGAAATTGTTTTGTACTCACTTTTACGCGTACATTTTAAAGTATACGCGTAAAGACAAAATGTATTTTTGGTTGCTTACATCACAATTTTCTCTTGCTAAAATAAGAAAATTTTGAGGAAATCATATCATTTTTCTAAAAAATACCAAATAATCAGAAAAACGACATCTATTGTGCCTCCCAGTGTAAAACTCACTCTCACATGTGTAAAAAGTAGTAGCTTTTACGTTTTCCAGGGGAAAAGTACTCGCTTTTACGTTTTCCGGGGAAAGTATACTCTTTTACATTTTCCTGGGAATAAAGGTATTTTACTCACATTTACGCATGAGTACGAGTAAAAAAAGTATCTTACATTTTCTATACTATGTGGTGAGTAAAAAAATACTTACATCTACATATACTTTGAAAATTCAGTTCAGTAATTCTAACACCTCTGCATCCAACTCAAGTGCGGCACCCAGTACAGTTCGCCAGTAGGCTGCGGCTGCGGCAATAATGTGAATTTGCCGGCGGCCCCAACGCCGCGCCGCGATAAATCCATGCAACTGCGACGCAGCGGCGCCCGCGCAGTGCAACGCGTCACGCACGCGGCACTGCTCCGCTTTGAGGGAAACCCATTATTTAACCACAGCGACTCGTAACCCATCGTCTCGTAAGCCAAAGTGCATCAAGATTTAACCCAAAGTACCTCGTCTCGTAAGCCGCAGCCAATCATTCGACTCGTCACCCAAAGTGTGTCATTATTTAACCCCACTGTGTCATTATTTAAGCCATGAGTACATAGTACAAATTTTGTGTCATTATTTAAGCCGTGTGTACACATGTATTTAGTTCATATTTGTGTATTTTTTGAATGCCAGCAAATACATAGCACTGATGTGCTGGTGCGGAACCAACGTAAATATGTGTTTACATGGTGACCAATGATACTTGCAATGTGGGATGAACAAGGGAAATAGATATATTTATCTAGGTAACTCACAAATTTCATTTTAAACATATTGCGCCCACTTTCAAATCAAATCAATTTTATTACCCCCCTTGAAAAATGCATGAGAAACATATGCAATGGAAAATAATGTGGATAGAAATGAACAGATTTTTCTCTCCATTTGATACTCTCATGCATGAAACACTCTTTATGTCTGTTGTCCATTTCGCTTTATTAGGACCGAAAGTATCCATGATCCACTTACTCGAGCCCACCAGATATTGACCACAGATGTCCAAGTGCATTAGCCAAAAACGACTGATCTTACCGCCACATGTAATGTCTATACATCCATCTTATATGTATACATGTTATGTATTTACCTGTACTGCGGCTTACGAGTCGACACATTGGGTTAAATAATGAGGCACAATGGCTTAAATGATGACACACTTTTTCACGTTAATTGTGGCTTAAATGTCGCCATACTTTGGCTTGCCTAGCGAGGTACTTTGGCTTTACAGTCGATGGGTTAAATCTCGGGTAGCTTAAATCTCGCTATACTCTCCTCCGCTTTCAGTTCTGGCCGCTTTTGAGTTTTCCACACTTGTTGTATGTTTTGCATGGTTGGGTGGATATACACATTTTTACCAGTGTACGTATTTATGATTCGTGCATTTATTCAGTTAATATCAAATTTCAAATTGCGTGTTCGATTGAGTCCCGCGGACAGAGTGGCACGGCTATTATGCGGCAAATAAATACGTACGTAAAATATTTGTGTACGTCAATACAAAGCTTTTTATGATAACGGCAGTTACCTACCATTATGAGTAGGGTTCAGTCAGATGATACTGGCTTTTCGATGCCGATGCTTAGTAAATTTTTCAATACCGATAAATACTTTTCTGTCATGTCAATTTTTCGATATCTATGCCGATAGCAAATGTTCGATACTGGTATTTACCGATACCAAGTGTCAAGTCAATACCCACACCGCGGTATTGTTTGAACCCCCAATTGTATGTATTTACCTGCGGGCACTCCCAGACCCTGTAAAAATCCTTGTAAAATGTCAAACATCATGCAAAGTGTCAAAAGTCATGGAAAATGCCCTGCAAAATGGCAAACGTACGTCCATGACTTTTGACACTTTGTACGACATTTGACATTTTACAGGACTTTTTACAGGGTCTGGGAGTGGCTCCTGTACAGCAACGTCACAACACTCTACTGTGCTGCGCAATAGAATCCGCTACATGATCAGTCTGTATAGCGTTAACTACATGTTACTTGGCGCAATTGTGTTCCGGTAGAGGCGGCTGGCCGATTCCAGTCACTTCTGGCACCACTTTTTTTGCGTTACCTTTGCCGCCATGCCACATCTGTTCCATTATCCATTTTCACGGCTTTTTTAGTTCGCTTACCGCGATGTTCGTCTTGCTCAAAAATGGCGTGATGGAACAAGAGTCTTTAAATAGCCATTTTCTTGTTTAGTTCCTGTTTTATCTTACTTTCGTTTTTAAGTCAATTTTCTTATCGGGACTATTTATGTTTATAAATAGAAATGTTTGAGTAATGTAATATTTGACATAGTGCCTACTTTTAGCCACAAATACATAGGTAATAAATCTGGTAAAGCTCAAGGATTAAGCTCAAGCTTAACACACAAATAAGATTCGGGTTATTTCGAGAAAATACGCTAGTACGTATTTGTTTCACGGAATTAGCTATTTTATATGGTACTGCTTTGGTGGATTTACAGCGGGAATCGCAATTTTTCACTTCTCTGACTCTACTACTCGACATTCAGTCAAAGCCACCCTGACAATCATGGGACACTCCCAGACCCTGTAAAAGACCCTGTCAAATGTCATGTGTCATGTAAAAGACCCTGTAATGTGTCAAATGTGTCAAATCTTATTATATCGTATCCAAATCTTATGTTTTGTATCTAAATATTATGCCAAAGAGTAATATTTGGATACAAAAACATAAAACATGGATACAATAAAATAAGATTTGGATACACATGACACATTACAGGGTCTTTTGCAGGGTCTGGGTGTGGCACCATGATTGCCTTCTTTGTAATATTTATGCTGATTTATGCCCTTCTAAAAATTCTAAATCGTGTCTACATTTTATCAGATGCCATATAAAGGTCCGAAATCGATCGACTTAATGTAAAATTTGCAAAACAACCCCGTTTCATGCCCCAGTCGTCATCGCAGCCAGTTTGAACCGCGGCGCAATTTCGGCTGCAGCTTCTGAGGAAGTGCGCTAGCACAATTCGCAAGCACAACTCGCCTCTAGTTTGCCACGTGCAGCGCACTGCACGGAGGGGCGGCACGTGCTGCTGTACTGATTGCGCTGCGCTGCGCCGCGGCGGCACAAACTACGCCGCGTACGAAAAGCACACGCCGCCGTTGTCAGTCGTTTTCGCCCGACTAGTCCAATCCTTCGCTCGTTAATCACCCATGCGCCGGCTCCGCGCCGCCTTGTTGCATTCATTCCGCGCTATTTTTTGGCGTGTCGCTTTTTATTTGAGCTGGGAAATTGTTGCGTAGGGTGGGATCGCGTTTTTACATCATGCTGGAGGGTTTTTTTTCTGCTATAGGTTTCTAAAGTTGTGGATTCAAGTATTTTTAAGTGCACTCAATGATGAGTTCGTCGCGTAACAAAATTGTTAAGGATTTTACCGTGCCATCCCCACGCGTTGTCGTGAAAAAAAGTTCCTCTTTCTTATCAGCCTACTCCCCCCCACAAAAAAGCGTGTCGTCGTCCGATTATAGGGCCATTTCGCCCGCTCCACAGATGTCTCTCGCCGCTTCGATTAGCTCGTTCTCAAAAGGATCAACCGCGATAATCTACAGTGCCTTCTCTAGCGGGCCGGACGAGCCCCCGGGGGTTCAATTGCGGCTCCAAGTGAGCCGCGGCCCGCGGCCGCCTGATGAGTATCATGCTCGTGTTAGCACTCGGTTGCGTTCGTTGCAGTGCCAGTGCGACGCGCTTCTCTGTAGGTCCGGTTCGATCGACCAATGTGTTTGTGGTCTAGTCCGGAAGTAGTGCGACCGTGGGTATTGAGGACTGGGCACACGCAGACTAGTTGACATTGCAAGTGAATGTCAACTGAATCTGAACTAAATAACGCAAACATGGATTTTTGAGCATCACATTTGACAGAAACAATGAAAATAAATGCTCTATCACATAGGATATTTGAAATTTCATCATTAACCAAAATTTAGTTGACACTAATTCTTATGTCAACTGGCGTGTATGGGGATGGGCCCATTGGTGCGAATGACTGGTGTATTCTCATTATCAGACCTCTTGCAACTTATGAATGTTTATTTAGCAACACAATTAACTAGCCAGTCAGCACTTCTCGCTTAATAAAAGCAGTGAAAACCATGCCAAATATTGTCTAAATTGATGCAAAGTATCACTGTTTTTTTGTTGAACAATAATTATTACGAGATAATTGAAAATGATTTTGTTAGAATTTTGAAAAACAGTCACATGCATACCACATCATGCTTTTCGGTCATTTTCACAGACAACTCCATTAACATCAACTGTCACTGTCCCAACAATTGTGGATCAAACCAAATAGCTTGTACGCGAGCTACACAATGCTGCAGCGGCTTCAATTCTTCCCGCGCCGGCTGCGCGGCACGTACGCGCGTATGCGAAGCCGCAGCGGACAGATGAGCGCTTCTATTTATGTTAGCTGTCCATCTCTGGCACGTTTTTTGCCACTTGTGTCGCGCCGCGGCGCGTTGAATTGAAACCGTACGGGTGCCAGCTCGCCGGCGGTCTCTCAACGTGCATGAAATACCGCCGTCGGTGTAGCTTGTTGCGCTCGCGGACGCGCCGCCGCACTTGAATTTCACTGTTTGCATTGCTGTGCGCAAGTGAGTGGTTCCAGGTAGGTAAATACGCGCGCTGCCAGCCAGCCACTTGTCGGCCGCGTTCATGCAACTGCGCTGAGTCGCCGTGCCGCCCCTGGTGCCACTCCCGGACCCTGTAAAGTGCCCTGTAAAATGTAAAATGTCATGCAATGTGTCAAAAGTCATGGAAAATGCCCTGAAAATGGCAAACACGTTTGCCATTTTGCCGGGCATTTTCCATGACTTTTGACACTTTCCATAACATTTGACGTTTTACAGGGTCCGGAAGTGCCGCCCCTACACGAAACACATGACGCGTATTGGAAAGAATGCTGACACGATGACGGTGCTGAATCACAACACTATCTGTGTGTGTGAGCTTCAAAAGCACAATATTTGTTTAATTAGCTTGTATGTATTTATTTATTCATTCCGCGGTGGTGCTAAGTCGATTATAATGCGTTATCAGTGTAGTTTCCTTGCACAAGCCCCCTGTGTGCCGCTGACGCTGTCGCCTTCCTATAGAATTTTTAATGATAACATTTGCTCGGGTCTGCTGACTAAATATACACGCTGTCAACTTCGTTAGTTTGAATGCACCTAATTTAGGGTTTACTAGCATTCCCGGTTTCATATTTGTTCTATTCCGAGAACGCCTTTATGGCGCGAGACAACCCCGCATGAAGTAACTAGGGAACGGGTCATGCAATTAGCTGACTCATTCCCCACTTTAAAACCTTTGTTGACCCATGCTGCATGGGGTTACTTCATTCCACATTCAGATACTGTCTGTGTTCAGATACATGGTGCAATTGCATGCACAGTAAGAAAACATTCATCGAAAGATCCATGTTGCTCACAAAAGTGAATTATAAGTGGATGGATATTGCCAGCAATCTAAATGTGTAAACCATGCAAAAAATAATCAAAAGTTAACTTCACATGGGGTTGATTCATTACAATTGAAGGTTGATTCGTTACACATGCTTTACAAGGGTCAACAGAAGTACTGGTTGACTTGTTACACATGGTAGGTGTTATTTTGGTGTGGTCATACCTTTAAGGTGTGAACGAGTGATTTATGTGAATTTGTACAATAGGATAAAGGACGTGACAGCTAAGTATGAGTAATTTGATTAAATTGATGGCCTACATGACTGCTGATGTTACTGGTTTTGTTGCTATGTAATTATGACATTTTGATATTTCGCATTTGACATCTAGACAATTCACATTTGACAACTCAATAAGTTCATCAGTGACACTAATTTATCACCCATTTGACCAAAGCTGAATCTATTTGTGTTTATTTGAGATGAAAAAAAGTCCTGCTCAATGCCAATCATGCGATCATGCTCAAAGACAAATTACCACTGAAACAAAATAATACTGAGACACATGAGCACCAGACTTCACTACATTCCACAATACCTGACGCGCCTTATCAAGAGTTAACTGTTATTTCTTGCGGAGTTGATTCATGCTCCCGTGCCGTGCCGCGAGAAGGTCTGCGAATACATACTTCACACATCACACTGCACGCGATGGAAGCGTTGATACGAACTCATAATGCCTTAGGTATGGCTGCCAAAGTTTGTATATACCTATATAAATATAGTCAAACGCCATTGCCACACTGTAATGTGGCCCACAACAACCCTTAAATTGTTTTATTGGCCACTGTCCTATTGGTGGTACGGACGCTCAACTGTAAACTGTGTGCTGGCAAACTCATAAATCGGCTTTGAATGCATGTGAGTTTACCAAAACGCGGTGTCTGTCAACTGCAGTTGATTGGGATTAAGAACAACTCATTCCAGTAAACTCAAAGTGTTCAAAGCCGATTTATGAGTTTACCAGCACACAGTTTACAGTTGAGCGTCCGCACAGGCAATAGGGTATTGACGTTGTCTTGCAGCCCGCGTCCTATCTAACTAATATGCATGTACTTCTGTTACAGAACTTCTGTACATTTCTCACTTCTACTCATTGTCACCGACACTCCGTTTGTCACCTGCCACCATTCCGCAATACGGTGCGCGTGGCCGTCGCAGTGACTAATCACCCCGGGGATTGCGTCGACCGGTTCCGGTCCAGGTCGCCCGCAGCGCACCGTATCGCCGCCGTCACCCGCGACCGTATTGTCGGCGTCGCATCAGCGGCGGGCGACTGCGCGAAAACTGGCAGCGCGCCGGCAGTTGCCGCGGCGGCTGAAAAACTTTGCCGGATGCGCGGCGACGCTGCCGCTTCACCTACTGTCTCTCTCTCTTTCGCTCTAAGTGCATATGCCGCTATCTGCACGCGGGCAGCTGGCCCGCCCCGCCTGGCGCCGCCCGCCCGCCCGGGCGAGAAGTGCTTCCATTTGCGTAGCGGCCTCTGGCGGCCGAACAAAATCGATAGTTTCGCTGAATTAAAGTATTTGCGTAGACTAAATGCATAGGTATTTAACTGTAAAAATATTTTTGCGGCGCATTTTATATCGTTGCGAACTTGGCGAAAAAAAATCGATAGAATCATGCGCGTTTAAGTCTGTTTTGGCATTTGGAAAGCGAAATTCTCGCCCACGCTGTATAAATAATGCGATTTCTGTTGTATTTACGCCATAATTTTTTTGTTGGAATTTTATTGACTTGTTTACACAAATTGCTGATCCAGAAAATTGCCGCATGTGGTAAATAAATAAATATGCGATTTGCTTGCCTATGTGTTTTTGTTCGAGAAAATCCGCATGCGCTGTACACAAACATTTGCATAGGTACCTACCACCAATACATCAGCCGAATTTAGACAAATATATAGTTGTCGTAAACGTTTTTTTAATAGTTTTGGACAAATTTTAAAGGCAATTTATATTTATGTAAATATAAGTGATTTCCTGCGTGTCACGAAGTTGTATATTTTATCAACGCCACATTTCCTCTTAGCGACTGACTCCACGCTCTTATAAACGCAGGCGGCGGCCGTAATAAAATCTACCTGAACGTTTGAAAGGTGGCCAAGACACCAGCGCAAATACAAACATCGCAATTCGCACTGCAGTGGCTGGCCGGTCGCCATAAGATGCGGACAGGCGGGCGACGGCCGCAGTGGGGCAACGGGCACAGGGCCGGCTGCGCTGGCACCGGATCGGCGGCGGGATGAAGTCGCGCGCGACCAGTCGCCAGCGGCCGGCCGGCTCGCTGTTCGCCGCCGTCCTCTGCTGCAACCTCTTGCTGCAGCCGGCCGTCGGCCTGCTCAAGGCTGGCACGGCGCTCATCGGCGCGACGGGCGACGGCGCGTCGGGCGTCGGAAGCCCGTACAAGCCGCCGCAGCTGCCCATCCACATGGTGATCGCGCTGCCGGCGAATCCATACGGCAGCGGGCCGCCGTCGGGCTACAATACCAACAATTACTTCAACTTGACCGTCGGCTTGATACGGCCGATAATCGACGTGGCATTGGAGGATGTCGTCGACAGGGAACTGCTGGATTACAGCACGCTCAGCGTGTCCTACATGGACACCAAATTGGACGAGGGCTGGACCATCAACCGACTCATCGACCTATTCTATAGCCAGCGGAAGCTCGACGTGCTGCTCGGTGCGTTTTCAGTGGTCGCTTAACTTCGCCGTCGTGTCTTCGTAGTGCACGTAGCCCACCGCAGGCATGGCGTCCGACTACGTGGTGAGCATGGTGGAGCTGGTGACCGAGTCGTGGAGCCACCTGCCGCTGGTGACGACGCGCGCCCGCCAGGCCGAGATGGCCGGCAAGGAGACGCTGACGCGCGTCGGCGGCACGCACCACACGCTCGCGCTGCTCGTGGCCGACCTGCTCGACTCGCTCGACTACTACAACGTGGCCTACTTCTTCAGCGGCGACGAGTCGATGCGCACCACGCACGAGCTCACCTACATACTGCGCGAAGTGAAGAACTACCTGCACAACGCCAGGAACTACAGCGACGCAAAGTCCAACTTCGAGATGATACCCGTCCGGTCGGCGATCACGTCCGCCGACTTGCAGAAGATGCTCATCAAGCTGTCCTTCGCGGCCAATAGTGAGCCATTGGGCGACGCTCTCATTTACACACTATTCACACACATTTTACCGATTAGCGATCCCGCTCATCATTTCTTTTTATTAATCACTCTACCGCACTTCACCTCATCACCGTACCGGAAAAGTTCACCGCGTAAGAGCTCGAATCTCCGGTGTGGTTCCGGTAACCTAAACATTCACATTCAATCACCCTCTATTCCACAACCATTCAATCCCCATCTCACTTCCCCCCCCCCTTCCTCACAGTTATCATCGTGTGCGCGTCGCCGGACACGGTGCGCGAGATCATGTTGGCCGCGCACGAACTGGGCATGGCGCAGTCGGGCGACTACGTGTTCATCAACATCGACGTGTCCACCGGGTCGCACACGTCGCGGCCCTGGTTCAGGCTGGGCGACTCGGACGCGAGGAATTCGCACGCGAGGGAGGCGTACATGGCCTTGAAGACGATCTCGTTGAGGAGGAGCAATCAACAGCAGTATGCCGTTTTTGAGCAGAGGGTTAAATCGGTGGCAGAATCCAAGTATAATTATAGTGCTAATTCGGGAAGAGAGTATCAGGTTGGAAAAAGTTTTTTTTGTCTTTTTGGGTTTGGGGTGCTTCAAAGTTTTATTTTAACGCAGTCTGCGTTATCGGTTACCAAATGTTAATTAGCCCGATACCTTTTTCGGGCAGCCAGGTGGTTTTAAATGGAAATTATACACTTCTCCATGTGATTCTGATTTGCAGTTTTGTACACACACGGGTTCAAATAGACAGTCAGCGATATTAAGCTACGGTAACTGTTAGAAAAGTGAAAGTGTAAGATCAAGAGACACTTTGCCATTGGTGAAAACCATTGCCAATTGAAAGGTGAAAACCATTGCTACTTGGAAATTTATCTTCCATTAACTTTCTACTTTCTTGTCACTTGTCCACTTGGTAAGTGGCTAAAAGTCGTCCACTTGTCGCACAATCAAACACCTCAATTTCTCACGTGTATAAGATCACCCCTCAAACACAAACAACTCCAACCCGCAGATGAACAACTTCATAAGCGCCTTCTACGACGCGGTGATGCTGTACGCGATCGCTCTGAACGAAACGCTCGAGCACGGCGGCGACCCGAGAAACGGACACGAAATTACCCATTTGATGTGGAATAGGACGTTTGAGGGCATTGCCGGAAACGTGTCCATTGACGCCAATGGGGATAGGTATAGCGACTATTCGCTGCTGGATTTGGACGATACTGATAATAAGGTCGGTGTCGTTGAGTTTGGGGTTTTCTCGTATTTTTCTGGCATATTTACATAACCTTACATATTTTACCTGAAAACTCGCTCCCTTCCGAAGAAACTTTTTTTTAGAATACTTATCAGTTTAACGGGAATTTATACCGCATCACCTTCAATTGAAGGTATACCTTAGAGGCCTGCAATTAGAGGGTACCTTATATTAGAGGATACCTTCTAGTGTTTTCGCCAGATTTTGCAAACAGATAACCAGCAGTGAAAAACAACGCAATTCATTTTATCAAACTGGAATGTAGCAAAATGAAGAACCAGGCGTATATTTTGACACATGTCTTGGTGCCCTTTGGAACCATTTTCATATTGTCCGCCATCTTTGGCAACGGTTTTACTACTTTACACGTTTTGGCACGAAGCCAGCTGCCCCTTTTATTGGATGTATACCTTCAATTGGAGGTAATACGGTATATTGTTTAGGAATCATCGTACTGTGACTATATGTAAATTATTGCAAAAATGTAATCAGCTTGCATCCCACTCGACTACATTGTGCTGATTGAATGAAATGCATTCCATTTACTCTATGCGCTTCATTCTTTTGTGTTTTTTTTAACACGCCCACGCAGTATCTTTTGTGCTCCATGCATGCCACAGTGATGTCGAAGGGGTGTTTATTTTCTTCACGTCCATATCACAAGTAAATGTACGAAATAGCTCAAAGTTCAAATAAAACGAGCATTAGGAGTTTCAATGCCTCGTAATCACGTTTGTCGCCCAAATGTGGCGTCGCTTAAATCCATCTCAACATTCTTTTCAAGCATAAATACATTTTGTCAACAACTTTCCCAACCCCCTTTCCAGGGCATGTTCAAAGAGGTGGCGTTCTACTCGGGGGCGACGCAGCAACTCACCGTGGTGGGCAAGTACCACTGGGTGAAGGGACGGCCCCCGAGGGACCGTCCCGTGTGCGGCTACGACAGGAGTCAGTGCCCCGAGGGCCTGCCCCCTTGGGCATGGTCGCTCATCGGTTTGGCTGCGGTCACGCTCATTTTCTTCGTGTTGTCGCTGTTTATTTACAGGTGGGGGTCAGGTGTGCGTTTTCTCGTTTTGCTGGCCTATGCGTTCGGGAAATAATTTTGGCAGCAGGCCAAAAATTTCGAAATATCTATAAATATAAATAAAAAAGCTCAAAATAGTAAAACGTAACCTCAAACGTAAATACCGATACTGAAGCTTAAAATGTGCAAAACTGTGCAATCTTTTGCGATTTTGAGCTAACTTTGAGCTTTCACTCTCGTTCGCACAATACGCAACCGGTAACATGGATGTGGGCCTAGTTGCCATAAATTACCCGATTGGTTGCGTTGTTTGACACTGGTATTTTTTATGCAATCTCCGTACGACTGTCACTCTGACTAAAAAAGTACGAGCGTTGGCGCGCTGCCAAAAAGTCCCAGAAAAATTTCAAAATGGCCCAGGCATTATCGTCTCGAGGCGGAGCTGGCGGCGATGACCTGGCGGATTCGATGGGAGGATTTAACGGGGGAAGAGCGCAAAAAGGAGCGCCGGCGGCAGCGCACGGGGCCCACGTGGCTGATGGACGGCGAGCCGCCGGGCGAGCACACCAACCCGCTGCTCGAGCGCAGCCCCAGCCAGAACAGCATCGGCAACGCGGTGCGTTCCCACTTGATCGCTGCTGCGGCCGCAGAGGCGGGAAAGTGTCGCTTGGGTTTATTTGTTTGGAGTTGTATTTTAGTGGTGCGCCGCACAGGAATTTTTGGTTGTGCTTTCGATCGTAGGAACGCACTACTCTGAACAGAAAACGCACAACTCCGAACAGGGAAAAGGCTGAGCCTACATGTGAAATTGCTTAAAGCACCTGAAACTCCTTACAACATTTTTGATGGGTCTGTTTTTCATTAGACTTTGAAGATTTATTCTGCGTACAAATAAAACATCAGTATTAAAAAAGTGTAAAAATAAATAAAATTGATCTTTAAATCAATTATCAACTGGTGGAGGGGGGTAATCATCGTCCACACGTTTGTCGACGCCTGGTTGTACTGTAAATTTGAAAAAAGCTTTGGACCAGCCTTTTCCCACCCCAAAAACGTTCGAACGCATACCTCTAACTTCCTGTGTGTGCTGCGAAAAAGTGCACTTTCCCGCCGCTGTGCCGCCGTTTCTAAGAAGTGTGGCCCGTGCACTTGTGACCCGCGTCGGCGTGGTGATGTCGCTCGCCGCCGCGCCGCCAGTCTGTCCCTTTTTGTTTCAAACATAGTCCTTTCATGTAGTCTGGAAACGAACCGCTATTTGTTCCAAATGTTTTTGTTTTGTCCCCACTTTTCCCCCATGCTTCCCCCCCCCCTGTGTTGGTCACAAGTGCCGCACGAGGGGCATTGCGTGTGCCGCTTTCTTGCACACTGTCCAAAGTTGCGACACGCCGTCCCTGTGTAGAGGGTGTGGCATGCAAGTTCGGACTATGCAGTTGAGGTTGTGTGGTGTGGGTGGGCGTGGGCGGTCAGAAGCTTTTTGGCGGTGTTCTTTGAATGATGGCTTGAAATTGGGTTTTTAAGTTGTTGTCTATAGTTAGACACCGATCCCGAGGCTAATCATTTAACAAACTTTTAGGTATATGTGAAAACTTTGAACTTTGTCACTTCATGGCAGGCTGCGGGACTGGTGTCTGTTGTGTACACACTGTTTCTGGTGAACTGCTTTGGGAACGGCTTTTGTGTAAATATATTCAAGGATTGCAAGCATTGTGTGTTATTTTTTCTACTGACAGGGATGTACCCACAATTTTTGAACATGGGTGTGGGTTGCATACGGGAGCCGTAGAACCCCCCCCCTAAAAATTTTGCTTTGTAGCGACGGAATTTTTTGGCAGAAATCACCACTGTATTTTTGGCAGAAATTACCACTTATAATGCAATCCCATGGCTCCACAGAAATTCCATGGCTATATCTTACATCACAAAGTACTAGCACGTGCCTGGCATACCTGTATATGTTTGCTCATAACTATATTTGGGATCTTTGAAAAACGGTTTTTACAAAACTACCAGCATACACTTAACTTTTGTTTCTTACCCGGTTGCCCCTTACCACCCCCTGGGTAGATCCTTTGCAAGTGATGTTTAATTTCGGGATAGCTTTTCTAGTGCGACTTTCAATAATAGTGTAAATTTTATCGATATTGAATGGGTGGCGGTACTTCACTTTTAGTATAAGGAAATAATGATTTTGACGTCCTTTCACGTTTCCTTATTTGCTTTTTGGATGGTGCCATGGAGCGGTTCACATTGGCAGCCAAAAATAGAATACAGTTGAAAGTATGTTGTGCGCATTTATTCTGTATTGATAAGGTGTAGAATTGCACTAATTGGGGCTTAACATTTCGTATGGATACTTATAGTTTCCCACAATTGTGGTGTCCTAATTCTAAAAGTTGGTAAGTCCAAAATAGGCCAAAATGTGCCTTCACCAGAGGACTGGTCCTGCTTAATTTTGACAGTTTTTCATAATTTTTGACAGCTGTCCGTGTTTCTGCTGTTGTATTCTGACACTTTTCGGTATATTTATAAAAATCGTAAGAGGTCTACAAGTCCATTTGAAATCAAGCTAAAAATTTACTTAATTTACTAATCAAGTTTACTTTTAACTATATATATGTACCTATATAGAGCAAATTTGACACTCTTTAAAAAGTGTTGGCGCAGTCATAATATCAGCGAGCGGTCCCAGTTGACAGGCATACGCTGCAGAGAATTGAACTTAATTAAAAATGTGATTTAGCATAATGCACTTTTTGGACTTTCGACGACTCAATTTTTTTAAAAATAGTTGTATTTATCTCCCTGATAGATATGTCGCTGTACGGTGTAACTAATTACTTTCGTTTTGCATGAAACGCGGCTTTTTATTTTATTTTTAGTACCATCCTATGTGGAGAATAAGCTTGCTTATAAATACATTTATACACGTGGATATTATTCGCGATTTCTGTCGAAACTGTTGCTGATGTGTGAGGGATGGTGTGCATGTATTGGGTATAGGGGTGGAAAAAGCGCTTTTTTCAACGGCCCCGCTTTAAAAAAAATAAACGAGTATTCTTAAAGCTAGTTTTTTTCTTAAAAAATGTCAAGACATTTCCTAGAAAGTTCCCAAATATGCATCTGAGTCAATATATACAGGTATATCATCTATCAAGTAGCACTACTTGTGATGAAATATAGCGATAGAATGGCTGTAGAGCCATGGGATAGCATTATAAATGGGGTTTTATGCCAAAAAACACTATGTTGACTCGTTATGTAAATCACTATTTGTCAAATGTTCAAGTGAAGTTAGACATGGCATAGTGCTTTAATAAGGTTATAAGAGAAGGCATTGACAGTGATGTTTCACACTGTAGAGTATGTTGGAGCACTTTTTTTGCCAACGCTCTTCTTTTTTTAAACGCGCTTGAAAAAAGCGCTGGCCATCCCTAACTGGGTATGTTCCAAAAGTCTCTGGTCACGTAATTTTGACAGTACAGTTTGTTTGGCTCAGTTAACCCCTTTTAGCAGACCTTTTTGTTAACAAAATATATCGGCCAGATCAATAGTGTAGTGATCAATAATAGGTGTAGTGATCAATAATATGATAGGATAAAACTTGGATCAAAATCTTGCACAGAAAAGCATGCGGGCCGTTTAAATGCATCGTGGAAGGTTTTATTGGGCACACACACACACACACACACACATTAGTTGACATAAGAAATTCCTGTCAACTGAATGCAACTAAATAGCATTTAAAAAATTTTAAAGCGTCACTTAACAGAAACGATGAAAATTAAGTGTCGTGTCTTGGGATGGCCGGTGTTTTTTTAACCGTTTTTTTTAAACGTTGTTTTTTTTTTTTTAAAACAGGCATCGAAACCGTTTTTTTTTTAAACGGCTGCCAAAATTTTTAGTACTAAGTAGGGTTGGCCGATGTTTTTTTTTAAACGTTTTTTTTTAAAAAAAAACGTGACGTCCGAAATGTTTTTTTTATAAAAAAAACATCGGCCGAAATTTTTAGTACTAAGCACTAGGTATTTTGCAAAATTTTTGCACGCAAGCGCGCAATTTCACACACAAATAAGCCGACATATGTTGCTGTAATATATAATATTGAGGTAATGTGCTTCCATGTACCTCCACAGTGTGTAACTTCACTCCCAAAGTAACAACCTCCTTTTATAACCTTGTTTGATCACCATTCCGTGCCAAACTTTACCTGAAGTCACGAACATTCGACTATAAGGCGATATACGAACGATATGTCCAAGGACGTATCCAGGGGGGGGCGGGGGGGGCTGCAGCCCCCCCCCCTCCCGGGGTGAGACCTAAAAAGTCCCGGAAAATGCAAATTTTCCTACATATTTTTCGATGTTCGTTAAAAATTTTGCGCGCAAGCGCGCAATTTCTTCCTCATGCATTGTATTTTCAGCTGATCGGTCCCTGTAAACAACTATCCTTGAAAATGAACAGATTTTTGCAACTTTCGCTGTATATGTATGCATATTTACATACATATAAAGCGGTTCCTGGCGCAGGCGCCAACGCCAATAGCGCCATGGCGCTGCGCCTATGTATGGCGCCAGCGCCAAAACGCCTTTCCGTCCCTGTATAGGGGAAAAATTTAGGGGGGGGCTGAGCCCCCCCCGTTCGCCGGCCCCCGTAAACAAGCAGCCCCCCCCACTCAAAAATCCTGGATACGTCCCTGGATATGTCGACGAAAAATGGATATTTTTGACACAAATCACCACTTATAATGCTATCCCATGGCTCCACAGCCATTATATGGTCATATTTAACATCACAGAGTATTGCCAGTGTCTGATATACCTATATATGTTGACACTAGGTAATATCTGGGAGCTTTTAAAAAAAAACGTTTTTTTTTTTTTTAAACGTTTTTTTTTTAAAAACATCGAGTTAAAAAAAAACGTTTTTTTTCCAACCCTAGTACTAAGCACTAGGTATTTTGCTTTTTTTATGCGCGCAAGCGCGCAATTTCACATGCCCATAAGCATTGGTGGTTGTATTCATTGGTTTTGAGGCATTTTTAGTGTGAAACCTTCCATTTGTTCATGCTATTGTGTCATAATAAGCCGTGATATGTTAGTGTAGTATATAATATTCAGCCAATGTGCCCCCATATAGCTGTACAGTGTGATACATCACTGCCAATGTATTTGCCTGCTCTTATAACCTTATTCAAGCACTTTTCCATGCCCAACTTCATTTGAAGTCACGAACATTTGACAAAATGCGATATACGTAAGAAGTCAACAAAAAACGGATACTTTTTACATAAATACCCACTTAAAATGCTATCCCATGGCTCCACAGCCATTATGTGGCTATATATAACATCACAAAGTACTGCAAGTTGTCTAATGTACCTGTATATGTTGACCCATAACCATAACTGGGAGCTTTTGAAAGAAAAAAACGTTTTAAATTATAAAAAACGTTGTTTTTTAAAAAAAACGGTCGTTAAAAAAAACGTTTTTTGGCCATCCCTAGTCGTGTCACGATATGAAATTAAATATGCTTTACTACATGTAGGTAAAGAATATTGAAATCACATCATTAAGAAAAATGCAGTTGAATTTAGTTGACACGAATTTTAATGTCAACTAGTGCGTGGGCCCGTTGAATCTGTCCAAATAGGTAGCCTGACATATGCAAAAGGTGACAGAATACGTTTATTTTATTCTAGTTCGTTGTCAATGATGCGTTGTAAATACAACTGACTGACCACCAATTGCGGAACGTACCACGTATTTATCTGTGTGTACATTTAGGTATTGTCCAGGGACGTATCCAGGAGTTTTGGGCGGGTGGGCTATTTGTTTACAGAGCCCGTCGAACGGTGTTGGGGGGGGGGGCTCAGCCCCCCCCCCCCAAAAAAAACCCCCTACACATCGACGGTATGGTGCCACGCCTATCGTTGACGCCACGCTATTGCCGTTGGCACAGGCGGTGGGAACCGCTGTGATGTAAATATGTAAATATACTACATAAACAGCGACATGCAAACGATAGAGTGCTCTTTTACGGATTTGGATCTATGTGGAACAATTGCTGATAATACCGGTTGCACAGTGGAAAAATGCGCGCTTGGGCGCAAAATTTTCGCATATATCTAGAAAAATGTATGCAGAAAATTGCATTTCTCGGGATTTTTTAGGTCTTACCCCGGGAACGGGGGGCGGGCTGCAGCCCCCCTGGATACGCCCCTGGTATTCACTCGTGTATCGCTTTATTTTCGCGATTGCGTCATTTCGGTTCTAACTTATAAGTACCTAGTTGTCTTTATACTAGGTGCACATGCTGAATGCTTAGTTCTGGGGTTTCTTTGTGTTGTGTATGATCATCATTGAGAACCGGGGTGAGCCCACGTTGTCACTTCACCCACCCATGCACATGCAACGACAGTAGCTGGACGCACGCATGCCGCACACGCTCTACCCTTGCCGTGTCACCTTCGTTGTGCTAGTGCCGTCCGGTCCGCCCAGTCGCCCGCCCCACACCCCCAACCCCCCCTGGTTCAGATCGGCGAGCGGCCGCCAGCGCCGAGCAACAAGCGCGACTCACTCAAGCCCGTATCGCAGCGCGGCCGCGCCTGGTCGCAGACGCGCTCGGAGAGCACCGGCCGCAAGATATCGCAGTTCATCGAGAACCGCTTCCGGCTGCACCGGTCGGGCGCCAAGGGCCAGGCGTCGCTGACGCCGGGCGGCGGCGGCGACGAGTCGGCGCCCGCCAGCACGAAGCCCTCGGCGCAGTTCAGCAACGCGTGCAACGAGCTGCACTCGCCGCTCGACGAGGAGCTGGAGCGGCGCTCGATCAAGTCGGCCAAGTCGTCAAAGTCGACCAAGTTGTCGAACAGCAAGAAGTCGTCGGCGGCGGTGTACACGGGCGGGCGGGCGGCCGGCGTCACCGTGAACCCGCTGGCGACCGACGTGGCCGCGGCGGCACAGCAGCAGCAGCAGCAGCAGGCCGACGACGAGATGCAAATGTCGTCGAGACGGGCCAGCTCGAAGATGTCCAGGCGAGAGAGCTGGGGCAGCCTCAAGGTGACTTCTGCTTCTCGCACTTTAGTTGACTCTGCTGTTTTGTGCCATTTTGAGCACCTGAGTAGGTCGAGTGTTTAGTCATGGTCAGGTAAAGTCGGTTTGAGAAACTTTCGGAAATGGCATAGAGCGGTGCACTATTGTACCTGTATCTTTTGTTTTCTATCCAAATCTATCTAAATACGAGATAAAAAAACAGGACAGTTTTCTGTAACAATTTCTTGATTGTTCTCGCTGTGTGTCGAAACATTTTGTACACGTAAATACATCACTTTTTATTTGTCGAACCTCGGTCGAACACCAAATGCGAGAACTATTGATATTCCTCTCACCGACTCCTCCATTTCTTCGTTTCTCTTTAATTTCACAATTAAATTTCGTGTTGACAATTATGTACGAGTTGCGCCCGGCACACTCAAAAAATCGTGTTCAGCAGTCGAACATATTATTTGGTCCGAATTATATGGTCTTTAAAGTGTTCGGAATTCCATATGATTTACACATTTTATCTTTTTATATTTTTGTTTTTTTGACTAGAGTGTTACTCAAAGGGCTGGGCATTTTTCAGTTCACCCGAATTTGTCGGGAAGTTGTCACATGACACGACACTCAACTTGCTGGGTTCAGGATTAGTCAACCGGGTGTGGAACCTCAACTTTGAGTGTGCCGCGTCGACGATTAAATATATTTTATTAAAAAATGTGATGTTCATGTCGATGAAAGTTTAGCTACTTTAGGTTTAGCCCCCAGATAATTTACTTTTTGCACAAGGATTTGCAGAATGAGACAATTTTGTTCGTTTCCCCTCATTTATGTTAGCGGTGATCACTGGGGGCTCGAGGGTAGACTAAATTCTAGTCGAAAATTTTTGGGCCGAATTTTTCGTAGGCTTTCATTATTGTCATAACCATTCGTCGTATCGCTTATTGCTGTTGTTTCATATTTTTTATTTTACGCAGAGCGTGGCTAGCGAGGAGACTATCAACTTCGACCCAAAAGTGCAAATGTATACGAAAACGGCCGCCTATAAGGTATGTTTCGGTTCTTGAAAAGTTAATACTAATTAATTATCACAGTCAATTTTAATTGCGCTCTTCCAGGGCAACGTGGTGGCGATCAAGAGATTGAACATCACCAAGCCGAAACTCGAAATTACCAGAACAATGCTGCTCGAATTGAAAAAGGTGACAATTGAATTAAACAGCTCAAATTGACAATAAATTGTCAACACTAATCAAACCGTCAACTCAGATGAAAGACTTGGCTCACGAGCACGTGACTCGTTTCGTGGGCGCCTGCATCGACGCGCCATATTTCTGCATCATTAGCGAGTATTGCCCCAAGGGCAGCCTCGAGGATATTTTGGAGAATGAGAACTTTGAATTGGATCAGATGATGATCAATTCACTGATCCACGATTTAGTCAAGGTCGGAGTCTTATTGTTGTATGATTGTTGTATTTTTCTGTTCGTTCACATTGTAAGACAGAATACAAATTGCTAAAAAAAATTTCAATGAAATAAATGCTCCTGAAGTTCACTAAGTGAACATAAGCTGTAAAAACTACATGCTTGTAAGCAACACATACATGAAACGGTTAAAGGGGAGATTTTCGAGGGGGAGTCATTCGAGATGGGGGGGGGACTTTTCCGACGATATACGGTAATAATTCCAGCCACACACTCAAATCACTCTCAACCCCCCCCCCCCAACCCAGGGCATGGACTTCCTGCACAGCAGCGAGGTGGTGCGCGCGCACGGCAACCTCAAGTCGTCCAACTGCGTGGTGGACAGCCGCTTCGTGCTCAAGGTCACCGATTACGGGGCGCACTCGCTGCACGAGGTTGAAGAGCCCACTCAGGATGAGATCGATGGCACCCATGCCTATTGGAGAAGTTGGTTTATGGGGGGGGGGTTGTATGTGATCGTGTGAGGTGTTTGGTTAAGCTCGGACATTTGCGCATGCGAAATGGGTTACTGAAGCGGTGATTTTGGCTTGCCACTTGAGGTCAGATGGCATAATTACGTGGCAGGGGTCTCCTAGATTTTGACCCTCCGGGGGGTTGCATAGATATTTAGCTTAGCCCCTTCCGGGATAGATAGATAGCTGGAAAAAATTGGGGGGGGGTTGCGGGGGTTCGATATTAAGGCTTTTTCAGGGTGTAGAAAGAAGAAAATGGAGAAAAATCGCTGAAAGTAGGTGTAAAATAGCTCAAAATCTGTATACAACAGCATATAGTACGAAAAATAGCTGAAATTAGGTAAATAGGAACAAGAACTAGTGATTTTGGTGATGAAAATCTATAAAAAGGTATGAAAAATAGTGATTGAGCGAAATGTAACCACCACTGGGGTAACTGTGGTAACAAGAAGGTAGTGTGCACCACCTCCTCTCGCCAAAGGTATTGTTTATATAAAGTTCCCTCCCCAAAATCCACGACCACTATCACCATCGCGCAGAAATGCTGTGGACATCGCCCGAACTGCTCCGCTCGAACGGAATGCGCACGTTGGTTCGGTCGCACGGCACTCAAAAGGGCGACGTGTACTCGTTCGCGATCATACTGCACGAGATGCTCTACCGCCAGGTGCCAGTCCCAGACCCTCTAAAATGCCCTGTAAAGTGTCAAATGTCGCGCAAAGTGTCAAAAGTCATGTAAAATGCCCGGTAAAATGGCAAACTTACGTATGCCATTTTACCGGACATTTTACATGACTTTTGACACTCTGCGCGACACTTGACACTTACAGGGCATTTTACAGGGTCTGGCACTGCCCCCAGGGCGTGTGGTACCGCGACGGCGAGAACCCCGAGCCCAGAGAGATACTGGAGCGGTTGACGCAGTCGCCCGCCAACCCCGACGAGCCCTACAGGCCGAGCATGGTGGCGCACAACAAGAAGAAAAGCTCGGCCGTGGGATCTAGCGGGCAGAACACCGCCGACGAGGATATTCCCGAAGTGCGTTTTGGGTAGTTATGTTTTTGGTTTCTCGGAGAACTGCATTGGGGCTACCTAGTCTGTTCTGCAATTTGTCATTGATTTGGACGCCGTCCCAATTACCGCGGTAGTTTTTCGAATTTTAACGTTTTTTTAATGTGAATGCCGTATTTCTTCGAAATACACGTTCAAAATCAGCACTCTAAACAAATACCCCCCCCCCCGAAATCCCCCCACCCACCGAAATACCCCTCCCCGCAATCCCCCCCCTCCCGAAATCCCCCCCCCCGAAATCCCCCCCCCCGAAATCCCCCCCCCCCAAATGAGTTAACATAGAATGTAACTGACAAACACTGCCGTTTGTGATCTGTGTAATGCGGAACACACGTTAAAAACCATGACTGTGTTACATTAGGCTCTGTCAAACCACAATGCGTCACATTAAATCGACTTTTTTATTTACCCCCCCCCCCCAGGTGCTAGTAAAGCTGATGGTGCGGTGCTGGGACGAGCACACGTTAAACAGGCCGGACTTCAACGCTTGCCGCAAAGTGATTCGCTCGTTGAATCGCGACAACGAGACTGCCAACATCGTGGACAACCTGCTCAAGCGCATGGAGCAGTACGCGATGAATTTGGAAAGTTTGGTGCAGGAGAGAACGGCCGATTATTTGGAAGAGAAGCACAAGGTGGAGAACCTGCTCCATGAGTTGTTGCCGCCGTGCGTTTTTTTGTTGTTGGATTTTTTGCGGTATCTTTTGAGAGCCCCATCGTTTGAAAGTGCTCTTTGTGTAAACGTTTCAGCAGTAGTCGGTGATCACACCAGTTTGCCCACACTTTGTATAGTGACATAAGTGAAAAGTGAGATGAGAAGTGAAAGCGATGAGAAAGGCTGCAAGAAATTCACTTCACAACTACAATACCCAACTTTATTACCACTTACAACTTGTGCCAGCAGAGGACATGAAGAAAAGCTCAGAATATGTATTACGTGATAAAAAATTCCACTCAATTTTGACCTCAAAACTCCATCCCCACACATTCTGCAATGTATTTAAATTCAACTCACAGTTCCGTGGCAGAGACGTTGATCCGCGGCGAGCCGGTGCAGGCAGAAAGTTTCGACAGCGTCACAATTTACTTCAGCGACATTGTTGGCTTCACTGCATTGTCGTCGTCGTCCACGCCTATGCAGGTTAGATGATTGTCGTTTTTTCAGTGTGTTTAAGGGCCATTTTTCAAAAAAATCTACCAGATACCATTTGGGGAGGAATAAAAAATGTATATTTTCCTTGCGTTACATTGGAATAATAATTTAGCGAAAAGTGACACGTCGCATGGTCTTTTTATTGGAATATTGTACAATTTCGCGCTGTGGTTGGGGCAATAGATACCCAGTAAAAATTACAAATATCATTCGAATGTCAAAAGTAATGTAAAATGCCCTGTAATATGTAAACTGGTTTGCCTTTTTCCAGGGCATTTTACATTACTTTTGACACTTTGCATGACATAAAACATTTTAAGGGGTGCGTTACTTTCCCCTGACGGAGTAACAACTCTCCCCTTCCAGGTGGTCGCCCTGCTCAACGACCTCTACACGTGCTTCGACGCTACTATCAGCTCCTTCAAAGTCTACAAAGTGGAGACGATCGGAGACGCGTACATGGTAGTCTCCGGTCTCCCGGAACGCACGGGCCTCCACGCGGGAGAAATCGCTCGCATGAGTATAGCTATTTTGAAACAGATGCAGAAGTTTCGCATCCGGCACAGACCCAATGAGCAGTTGAAGCTCAGGGTGGGCATGAACTCTGGCATGGTCGTCGCTGGATGTGTGGGCTTGAAAATGCCCAGATATTGCCTGTTTGGAGACACTGTGAATACGGCTTCCAGGATGGAGAGCAATGGACTGCGTTGGTTTTTTTGTGTTGTTGTTTTTTTGTCTAAATTTGGAGTGTGGACTGGCGGCTGGGTGATCAAACGTTGTGTTTTCTGGGTTTTTGGATGGCAAATTATTTTTATAAACACTTGGTTCCTTTACTATTTCTGATACAACCACCCCACACACGCACTAGTTGACACCAAAATTCGTGTTAACTGAATTTAACCAAATTTTGGTAAATGATGTGATTTCAATTTTCCGATGTGATAGAGCATAGTTAAATTTGTATTGTGGCACTTCATTTTCATTGCTTCTGTTAAGTGTGATGCTTAATTATTTCTTTAGTTGACATTCAGTTGACACGAATTTGCGATGTCAACTAGTGTGTGTGTGGTGCCAATAAGGGCCCACACACGCTAGTTGACATCGACACCAAAGTTCAACTGGTGCTGATGCCGATACAAAGCTTGCTGACGAGGCGGCGAACGATGTTCAAACGCGAGCTTTGAATTGGGAACGGAACCAGTTGACATTTGGTGACGATGTCAACTAGCGTGTGTGGGGCCTAATTGACACTGTCCACAATAACGATTGTATAAAAAGAATGTTCCAAAAGTTTTTACAGTGGGGGTGATATTTTCCGACACTATTGATATTGCAAAATTCAACTGTTCAAAAAGGTAGACAAAAAATAGAAAATTCCCACCCCACCCAAGCAATGTGTACTTTTAGAAAAATAGCGCCATTACACTGAGATGCTACCAGCAGTGAAAAAATGTAAGGTCTTGTTGATTGAGGCTAACTCCGCCATTCCCTCTCAATTTACGCGCCATTCCCCCTCCCCGCAGCTCTGAAAATCCACGTGTCAGACTCTACGAAAACCTTATTGGACTCTGAGGGCGGCTACGATTTAACCTTCCGCGGCGAGGTGCAGATGAAGGGTAAGGGTTTGCAGAAAACCTTCTGGCTAATGGGACACAACGACGATAGGGTGCCGGTGTTTCCTGGCCACGAGTACGATGACTCGTGAACTGGTCATCCGTGAATGGCTATCGGACTGCCTTCTGTTCCTCTTTACATGGTAGGATATGTGTAAATGCGTGCTGATTTTTGTTTTGTGAGTCGGGAAACACACGAGTGTGGTTTTTGTGTTGTGTTTCCCATATTCGCAGTTCGGAAGTTGTTTTTATCTCCCACTTAGCACTCGATAGTTCTATTTCACTAACAAACCCGGTTAGTTCTGTCGTTTCCTACCTGTTTTTATGCTCTATTTTTTGTGTGTCATTATCAAGCGCACTCGGTCAGTACGGGATAATTGATCGTTTTCTTTCCGTGGCGTTTATGTATTTATGGTAAGAAGTTGGCAAGCTTTCGCCGCCGTAATTGCGAACTGATTTTTGTCGGGATTTGTTTTTTTCTGGCTGCCAACGCCATCAAGTACCTAGTTGCGTCGCTCCACCCAGTTATCTGCTTTCAAAGTGTTGTGTAGTGCATTTGTTATCTTATGCACGCACAGTTAACTAGTGCACTCATTTCTTTTTAGGACATGTTACCTAATGCACTACTGGTCTCGCACACACCCTTTGGTTAATTCAAATGTGGCACATAAATTCAAACACCTGAAATTTAGCTGGAAAATCAGTTTGCATTTGACGGGGCGAAGTGTTCCTGACGCCTTGAAGCGCCCTCATTTTTGGATACTACATTTTTAGCTCTCGCTACTATATTTATACCTATATTTAGCTCTCTATAGCGTTGCTCCACTCAGATGAAACATAAGTTTGAAATTTGACACTCCGCGCAGATTCCTAGAATTATTTATTCGTTCATATTGATTTACTCAAACAAATATAGAGATATGCTCAGATTCTTTTAGTTTTCTGTCGACCTCCGTGTATGGCTTTTGATTTTGATTTCGATTTCGATTTATCGCCAATGTACACTGGGGTTGGAGGTTGTTTACATAAAAGCCGTGATAAACCACCGTATTTCCTCGAAATACCCCAGGGGGGTTTATTACTTTGCCAGCAAGTTTTAACCTGGGGGGGCGTGCCAGAAATCTTCGTGATGGATCGTAGATATAGGTATACAATATACACATTTACCTATTTACATGAATATATATGGTATAAAGTAGTACCGTATTACCTCGAAATACCCCCATGGGGGTTTATTATTTCGCCAGCAAAATTTGAGGGGGGGTTAATTCGAGGGGGGGGTTTATTCGAGGGGGGGTCTTATTATTTCGTCAGAAATTTTCGTAAGGATCGTAGTAAATAATAGGCATTTGCATGCCCAAAACAGGTAATAAATGTGTCCAAAAAGATATATTTGGACATAAAAACGTAGATTAGCTACACAAACATGTCCATGTGTAGCTGCAATACAGATAAACAGTAATATACATCATGTACATTGCATACATGACGTATTTATTATGTACATGACGTACATCATTCCGAAGGGGGGGGGTATTTCGAGGGGGGGGTTTATTATTTCCCCAGCCGATTTTGAGGGGGGGTTAATTCGAGGGGGGGGTTAATTCAAGGGGGGGGGGATAATTCGAGGTAATACGGTATATGTGTAGCTGCGATGCAAATTGGCAGCAGTTAATACATCATGTATTTACATTGCATACATGATGTACCTTATTCCACATGGAGGGGTATTTCGACGAGGGGGTTATTTATTCCTCGGCTTGTTCAGAATTGGGAGTATTTCGAGGGGGTAATTCGAGGAAATACGGTATACTTCAGTTTATTCATTGATGCGGCTTTGCTGCGAGATGTTAATACACCTTTATGTCTGTATAGTAACTATATTTCAATTCTGAAAACTTTCGAAATGGTAATCAGCTTTTTCGACGCTATTCTCGTGTACATAAGTTTTGTTTGCCCTATCTATCCTAAACTGTACTCTGTGAAAAGTTTCGATCATTGTGCGGTCAATTGATTGGACTACGGGTATGTCGAGCATTGTTACAGATTTTTTGCGTCTATCGTCTCATCGAATTGTTTACTTTCTTCTCCACAATTGTGTACATTTTTTATTGTCTACGGTTGCCGAAATATTCTACAGATCGATAGTAAATATTAAAGACGATTATCCACTTGTGGCCCGCGCCAGCTCTCCGTAAATCGAGATTTTTTCAATTTTCAGTTATTGATGCAATCAAGGAATCCCCTTTCAATTGCTAACTTGCCACACGAAAACCCAGGAACCAATGTTTACCTGAGCTCAAAATTGAAATGAGACGACCAATTCTAAATGTTGACAAGTGCAAAACATTACAATTTCGAGTTGGGCCTGGAAACGTCATCTAGGGCTACATTTTGTCCGGCATATTTTGCACTTTTTATTTACCATAATTTTTTTGACCTCCATGCTCTATATGATAGTGTCAAATTCGACACTTTTGGGGGAAAATGCAACAAGAACAAAATTGGGCAAGAAGTCGACAAGTCCACCTTCCGCGGCTTCTTTTGTTGGAAAAAGCATGAAATGTCGGTTTCCACTATGGACACCGATTTCTAAAAGTCGACAAGTCCATAAATTGCCCATAAGGCAGTCTCGGCGTTGGACAAGTCCATTTCCCTCCCCAAAACAGTTTCGCACTGTCCAAATGGAATTTTATGGACACCAAATTTTTCACATATACCGTATTACCTCGAAATACCCCCAGGGGGTTTATTTTTTCGCCAGCAAAATTTGAGGGGGGGGTAATTCGAGGGGGGGTATTATTTTCCAGCCGAATTTTAGGGGGTATTTTGAGGGAAGTAATTCGAGGTAATACGGTACGTTGAGAGCAGGGGCTAAAAATTGGACACTTTATTGTCAACATATAGAACTTAATGGTAGGCGCATGAGAGAGCAAAATTGGACACACCACGGATCTGAAATTGGATCTGAAACTTAAAATGCGATTTACTCAAAATCGCATTTTGTGGACTTGTCGACGTTTAGAATTAGACGCCTCAAATATATTTAGCCTAAATTCAAATATTTCAATTTCAAAAAATATACCTCTGTATAAGTAGATTAAAGTTCGGTTTATGGTTTGAGCTTGCGCAGTGCAAAAAAATGTGATTTGACGCTGCGCACACTAGTACGTCACCGAAATTTGGGAACCTCATGGATCTGTTTTGAACTTTTTTAATTTATCAGAATGGGAATCCGTCAACTACTGTTCATAGGCGATCAGAAATCTTTCATTTTGGCAGACTCAAGTGTGTTCAAAACAGATTTTCGCAAGCTTCGCTAATCTCGAAAATAAACTATTGTGCGCGGCCACTTTTAATTAGTCAGGTAACATTATTTAGTCAAAAGGATAAATTTCTACGTTTGCCTATGTATTTCGAAAAGAATTTTTATCATTGGCAAAGGCACAGCAGAGGCGCGCGCCCCCACTTGAATTATCAAAACGTCAAACATTGCTCTATATCTCCGGGGCGTCATTTGAGATTGAAAATTTTAGCTATCCAGCTGTTTTATTTAGTCACCCAGGGGGCGTCCCGAGCCCTGTAAAGTCAAATGTCATGTAAATAGTCATATTTACAACAAAAAATTATCACTGAATCTTGCATTACAATAAACGATTGGCATGACAATTGACAAATTTGTATCACGTTTGACACTTGACTTTACAGTGCTCGCGACTAGCACCAGCTCAAAAATCTGCTGAACCCTTGATCAGTGCATTAGAGAGTTATTATTTTGAGCATTATTTTATACATAAATTATCGCTCGATTGCTACGATGAGCAAACTTTAACAACAGGTGCATAAACTTGCACATTCTTGTGAAACGTCTTCACATTGACAACTTTCCTAATTAAAAAAGAAACAAACATTCACAATAACGCAACTTGAACATTACATGCTCTACACCCTTAAAATCGTCACTGGGCATTTCACGGTACGCGTTTCTCGCTCAAACGGATACTCGAATGATATCGCTTTTTACAACGCTACTTAAAAATATATAAAAAAAATTATTACATAGTATCGTAATATCCGCTAAATCCCGGTTCCTGATGCATTTGAGTATTTGAACATTTTGGCATTTGTTGCCGATGGTTGAATAAATGAAAAGTTTACCTCGCCGGAATATAAATACCACTGATAAAACCAGGCAGTTAAACCCTTGAACAATTTACTGTTCTATTTACCTACTGTCACTCTCACTTCGCAAGTCGCGAACTGGTCGATAGCATTGGGAATTTCAAAATTTTCCGGGTCGGGTATCGGATCCAAAAAACTTCGGGTCAGGTATCTTCTAAAGTGTCCAGAAATGTCTCTGGAACCCGAAACTTTCTAACTTCCCAACCCTACGCGCGCAATTGCAGCCGGGCGACATGTCTGACGTTCTGCCGCCGGACGAGGAGCGGGCGCCGCGGCTGATTTGCCCTCACCAGATTTGCTCGGTGCTGCCGCCGCGGCGGGATGGCCCATAAGGGTACATGCGCTTGGTACTTTTGAGCAGTTTTCGGGGGTTTTGCGTCGGGTGGTGAACGGGTTTCAACTATCTTCTTAAGCGTCTGCTACGAGCAGAGCTATACACGGGGGCAATCTCAAGCCCTGTAAAGTGTCAAATGCAAAGTTACGTGTCAATCAAAACAAAAATGAAAAAGTTTTATTACTGAACTTTGTATGACAATTGACACTTTACTTTTGACTTTACATTTAACACTACTTTGCATTTGTCTTTACATTTAACACTTTACTTTGTATTTGACTTTACATTTGACACTTTACTTTACATGGCTTGGGATTGCCACCTGATCTGATTACCTAAATGGTTTTGTATTTTGTAAATGACTTGGATTCAAAAACTTGAATGGTACATTTTTTACGCCAAAATATGGTTACGAGTGAGCCCTATAATACAGGACACAGTACTTCACAGGGTATTCTTTCGTATACCCATACGATGGCCATGGAGCCATGAATAGCACCACAAAAAGCGCATAGCGACCCTGTGCCAGCCGCGCGGCGGCAACACCTTCACCAGGCAGAGTTCCACCGTCTGGACTTGCTCGAGGAGCACTTCGCCGGCGCGCACTTGGATTACAACCCGATACAGTGCTCGCGCTGCGGCGAGCGCTTCCCCGCGGCCAGGTGCCACTCCCACACCCTGTAAACTGTCAAAGACCCTGTAAAGTGTCATGTGTCATGTAAAAGACCCTGTTAAGTGTCAAATGTCATGTAAAAAACCCTGTAAAGTGTCATGCGCATCCTAATCTCATTTTACGTATCCAAATATGTTGTTGTATCCAAATATTACTTTTTGACAAAAAGATGTGGATACAAAACATAAGCTTAGGATACGATCAAATTATATTAGGATACACATGACATTTTACAGGGTCTTTTACGTGACACCTGGCATTTTACAGGGTCTTTGACACTTTCCAGGGTCTGGGAGTGCCCCGGTCGCTGGCTGTCCACTGCAAGAAGAAACACGCCGATGCGCAATTTGAGGTAGGTGCCGACGGCCCGTAGTAGAGATTTTTTCGGACGTCCCGAAGCCTAGCTACTTTTCGACGTCACTTATGAAAGTTGAGAAGCAAAAAACTTATAAATGGAAAGTGAGGAGGCAAATAAAAACTCGGGAGGAAAGTCGCATGTGTAGAGACAAATGGCAAGTGACGAGAAAACGTTATGAAATAAAATTAAAAGCGTCAAAAATTAAATCAGTGGAACAGTTCACATTTTTTATTTTCGCTCACGACTTGCCATTTGTCGTTTCTATGCTTACATGCGTCTCTTCACTTGTCTCATCACTTCACAAGTCATGCCACTAGTAAGTAAATTGTCTTCTTTCTTCTCCACTTTTTAATTTTACATTATTTCACACTTGAAAACTATGTGCTTAAGTTTAACCTGTCTTAATAGCCATTGCAAGACTATGCCCATCACTGTTTCGTGCCGGCGCAGGGTATCTACACGGCCGACGCGCAGAAAGAGGCGGAGCTAGAAGCGGCCCTAGCTGCCGCTGCCGCCGCGGCCACCGTCGATCACGAAGAGCGGCAGCATGCTGCTGATGCACACCGCCACGGCGATGTGAAGCCGCAAATCAGCTTCGATGCCCTGTGCGCCCTGCGGAGAAAAACTGCCGGCTCGTCGCAGATCAGCGGTTGAACACGTCCGTTTTGGTGGCTTATGTGCCCGCTGGAGGCAAAAATGTCCTTTGCCCTCTTTCAACACTTGGCTAATGGCTGATATTCTATATACCGCGACACTTTTTTAAAGTGTCAAACTGTCCACTCGTACATCGTACTCAGTTTTTTTGAAAAAGCGCATTTGAATTTATTTTAATCGTTAAGGAAGAAGTCCAGTAAAAAGTGGACTTCTTGCCGGAAACACAATTACTGTCCCTGGTTTTGGAAAATTCACTTAGGTAACGGCCAATTGATGGACTTATCGACTTTTAGTCATCAGTGTGCACAATGGACTTTTTGCTTTATACCGTATTACCTCGAAATACCCCCAGGGGGTTTATTATTTCGTCAGCAAAATTTGAGGGGGGGATAATTCGAGGGGGGGGGGGGTTTATTCGAGGGGGGGGTCTATTATTTCGCCAGAAATTTTCGGAAATTCCTCATACGCAGACGTAGAAAAATCGAACAATCACATAGATTTTTATGTGTTTTTAGGCATATATTACTGTATATACACAAAAACCCTTCCCTAACGTCACTTAATCATCAGTTTTAACGTGTGTTCTGAATAGTACAGATCACAAACTGCGGTATTTGTCATGTACGTTCACGTTACACTCAATTTTAGAAGGGGTATTTCGAGGGGGGGTTTATTATATCCTCAGCCGAAATTTAGGGGGGGTATTTCGAGGGGGGGTTAATTCAAGGGGGGGATAATTCGAGGTAATACGGTATATCCACGAAAAATTACTACAGTTTTTGCATACTACGTGGGTTAATGGACTTGTTGCATTTAGTAGATTTTTGCAGATTTGGAGAATTTTTACCCGCATTGTACGTGTACCCAATTGTCCTAAAAGCGTCAAAATTTGACACTTTAAAAAGGCTTATCGACTTTTAGAAGTATCAGCCTCAATTTGATAATCACATAATCATTTATTAAATGCATAACACCGTTAGATCATTATATATACCTGGGTGAACATAATTATTTTTATACATTACGCTAGTTGAATCGTTCTTGTACAATATCACTTTCTCGCCTGTTCGGATGTTTGAAATTGTCTATTTTGTAAGAAAATCGCGCGGTGCTCTGCGGAAGTCCGTTCTCAAACATTCTGCCGATTTACTGCGTTTTTACAAGTGTCATTTTTCATATCCAATTGCATGCAGATGGAACATGATTAGAACTGATGATTATAAGAAGCTAGACAGTTGTGTCCAGTTTTTATGTCCATGTGGTGGTTTTATAAAAATTATTTGTATACAAATTGTGTAAAAATTGTTATTTTTTTAAATCGTATTCTTGTTTCATCTTATTTTATTTTATTCCTAAACATCGTTAATACCTAAAATAAAATGATACAATTTTACAAACATTTTCCAAACATTTTCTAAAAATTGTACAAAAAATCTGAATTTGGCATGCAAGGCCAGAAAATTGTTTTAATTGGACGTAAACATGAAAAACTTTTAAGTGACAAGTTTTTCCATTCCTTAAAAAGCTGCATTCAGTTGGTATTGTTATCTACCTAGCTGCAAGTGTAAAGTTACAATTATTGATAGCAAGGGTTTGCATTTTCAGAAGGACTACCTACAAGAGTGTGCTGGGTGCAATTGTAAAATATCATGCAAAGTGTCAACGGTCATGACAAATGTCAAGTAAAGTGTCTATTGTCATGCAAAATGTCAAGTGTCATGTCAGATGTAAAGCAAAGTGTCAATTGTCATGACAAATGTCATGCAAAGTGAAATTGTGTATTCTAATCTTATATTTTTGTATACAATCTTATGTTTTGTATCCAAATCTTATGTTTTTGTATCTAAATGTCCGCATAAGATTTGGATACAAACATAAGGTGTAGATACAAAACATAAGATTTGGATACAATTTGCTTGACAATTGACACTTCAATTTATATTTGTCATGACAAGTGACACTTTGCATGATATTTGACACTACAGGACTGGTTCCGCGAATAAACCGGAAGAAACTCAAACAACAAAATAAAAATTTTACAAATAACTATGAATTTTTATACAATTTTACAAAAATACCAAAAAAATTTCCGATTTTACAAACAAAAAAATAAAAAAAATTCGAATTTTTATAAATACAATTTTTTTTTTGAAATTTAACATTAAATTGTATTCTTAAATTTTCCATTTTATTATTTTTTTTCTGACATTTTGCCAACCCTGGTCGTGTCTTTTAATCAACCGGTTCTTTATGCTATGAACATGCGTCTAGCTTGTGCCCTTGTGGGCTTTCACAAATTTGGCAGAAAACCACAGCCCGCCACACCCCCATTGTTTCATGTTTTTCCTCACTCATTTTGTGACGAGGTTCTGTCCGATCTGCCTGGCACCAACTCCCGAGATTTTTCTGCAGTGATCATTAATTATAAATTTTGTAAATATTGTGTTCATGCGTGACACATTTTTACGCGTACACTGGAATTCGTGCCAAAAATAGGTTTCTGTTGTGATGCAAAAAAAAAATTCGCGTGCATATTCAGGGACCGAAATCTGTTATTCTCTTGCACAAAACGTTCAATGAAGTGTATCATACCCGTATAACGGTAGCCATTTCAATTGCCGTGCTCAATTCGTTCACGCTTGGCCGCTCAAACTGCGGCTGTACCACGCCCGCGGTACCACGTCCAACCTTGAACTCACGCAGTGCACCACATTACATTGCGCTGCACCGCAACCAGAGCAAAGTAGAGTTCAAACGGGACTGACTTTTCGGAATCGGGGTTGGCTTTTTGTGATTTCGGGATCGGGATTGGATTTTTGAGATTTCGGGATCGGGATTGGTGTCTCGGGATCGGGATTGGGGATTGGGGCTTTGAAAAAGTTCTCATATTGAAGGAGTTTCTCTTATTGACCACAAAAATAGGTCTAAAAACACACGAATGCCGGAAAAGTGCCATGAATTGAACATTGGAGGTTCCTGGTCACATTTCTTACTTCATAAATGTTATTTTGAAAAGTTGGCAAATTTTCCGGGATCGGGGTTGAGTAAAAAAATTTCGGGATCGGGATTGACATTTCAAAAGTTTCGGGATCTGGACCGGGATTCGTTTTTTGAGATTTCTGGATCGGAACCACAAAATCCCGAAATTTCTCGGGATTCGGGATCGGGATCCCGTTTGAACCCTAGAGCGGGGAGGCGCGCGGATGTTTCTTGTCGACTTTACCTTATTTCCGGCCCGTTGCCCTCCGCCGCGCGTCGGCGCAATTTACAAATAGTTGGCCTGGCGCGTCGTCGCTGCACCTTGCCGCCGCTCCGGGTGGCCGCCGGCCGCTCTGGCGACGATTTTGCTGATTTCTGGCTAGTGATTAGGAAGATTCCGGGTTTCTGGCGGCCGCTTTTCGAGTTTCATGACGCTTCTACGAAGCCGCGGCAGCAAACTACACAATGGTGTGGGGCTGGTGGCTTCAGTTTTTCTTCCTGTTTGTTATATTTGTTGTGTAGCTGCCCGCGCCTCGTGTTAGTACGGTCGCGGTACCATTGTGAACAGTACAATAATGTTGGTTTACAAAATGTGTCGCGCTTCAAAGCTGCATTGAAACCAGTGCGCCGGCTGGTTCCGCTTGGAGATGATAAGAATGCATGTGCATCATTTCCTTCCTGCCGCGCGCGCTTCCATGATTTCGAGCGCATAGGGTTTTGCTGCTGATCTTGCTATTATTTACGTAAATATTGGCCCACTCGTGGAGTGGTCTTTTCTATAACCTATTTTATTTTATTACATTTTTATGTCCTGTGAATTAATCACAGTTGTTAAAATGTATTTACATTTACTCGTAAAATACGTATACTCGAGTACTGGGTAGATACATTTACATATACTTTTAAAAAATTACCTGTACTCACCTGTCCGTGTACTTTTGAGAAGTACACATGTACAGAAAATGTATTTCAGAAGTTTCAAATTGCAATTTTGTTGCTAAAAAAGAAACCTTAAATAAGTCATCATTTTCCTATAGAAATTACCAAATAATCTTTAAAGAATCACATCTGTTCTGTCTTCCCGTGTAAAAATCACTTTCAACATGTAAAACGTACTCGCATTTACATTTTCTGGGGCAAAATGTACTCACTTTTACATTTTATTGGGAAAAGTATATTACACAGATGTAACGATGGCAAAAAAAGATTTGAAAATTCGAAAACGTTATCGAATTTTCGAATTTTTTAGGACTTTTAGAATTTTTATTCACGTGGTGAAAAAAAATACATAAAAATCGATTTTTTTTCTAAAGATTCAAAAATTCGAAAACGTTTTCGAATTTTCTAATTTTTTCGGTGATTTTTGTTCAAAATGAGTAAAAAATGCACAAACTTCACGAAAAATATCATCAATGACCATCATATTCACATGATTTTTTTGTAACAGCAGAAGCAAAATACTTATGCGGTAACAGCGGTAAGGCTGTAAAACATAAAGATGTATTCAAAGGTCAGAAAAAAATAGAAAATGCAATAAATTGATGCAAAAAAATTCGAAAAGTAACAAAAAATTCGAAAATTCGAAAAGTAGTGAAAAAGATTCGCAAATTCAAAAATTTTAATACTTTTTTTCGAGAGGGTTTGCCATCGTTACACAGATGTATTCATGAGTACAGGTAAAAAAGTATATTACACACATGTATTCATGAGTACAGGTAAAAAAATATTTTACATTTTCTGTACCCAGCGTTGAGTAATAGAAAGTATCTATATAGGTACATAATCTTTGAAAGAGGTTTTGTAATTTTAATTTGAGTGTGCGCCCACGATACCTTCGATCACCTGTGAGAACTGAAACGCGGAATTTTTATGTGAAGTAACGCACCGTGTAGTTTTTCTTGTCATTCGTCATCAGCCACGCACAACTTACCCTCTTTTGTGGGCACTGTTCGGCTTTATGCAAAATACCTTTGGCGCACCACTAGGGTGTCAAAAAAAAATGTTTACAGAAAACGGAAAGGTAAAATTTGTTCACTTTACGGAAAACGGAAAACGGAAAGGTAAAATAAAAATTTCTGCCGGAAAACGGAAAACGGAAAGGTAAAAAAATTTCACTCAGCGGAAAACGGAAAACGGAAAGGTAAAAAAAAATTGTCAGCCGGAAAATGGAAAAATGAAATGCCGGAAAACGGAAAGCGAAATTTTCACGGAAACGGAAAAAAATAAAGTGAAATCTGCATGGTAATAGACAAATTTGCGGAAGGAAAACCTGCATGCAGGTTTGCCAGTTTGGCTTTGATTGTGGTAGCTGTACATTCTGCAACTATGGATCATGCCAGTAACTTCACTCGTAGTTCAAGCTCAACTGAACCAATCAAAAATCATCAAAAGGTAGCAAAAATACACTACAACAACAATAAGAATTTAGCAAAAGTGAACTTTGATGTAACTGAACAGTAAAAAGTATACTCAGTGGACTGCAAAGTATGTGTCCAAAATTACTTTGTTTTTTTACAGATTTGGATACAGATAAAAATTATGAATGACAGAAGAACCTAGTAGTTAAAAACACCATTGTGGAAAAAAATCAATACAGATTGGAAAAACAATGGAAAAATGACAGAAAACTTAAAATCGAGCCAGAAAATGGAAAAAATGGCCTGGAAGAATGGAAATGGAAAGGTAAAAAATTTTCAGCTGGAAAACGGAAAAATGGGCTAGAAAAACGGAAACGGAAAGGTAAAAAAATTTCAACTGCCGGAAAACGGAAAGGTAAAAAATTTACGGCTGCCGGAAAACGGAAAACGGAAAGGTAAAATTTTTTCGGCTGCTGGAAAACGGAAAGGTAAAAAATTTTCCTGCGGAAAGGCGGAAACGGAAAACGGAAACGGAAATTTGACACCCTACGCACCACACATTGAAATTTTGAGTTATGCGTTCGTACGTATTTTGGGCGCGGAAGCAGGACTCAGATCTACAAAAATTCCTAATTTTTTTATGAAAAACAGGTCCACTCAAAAGTTTTAATATAAATTCATGGCTCTTTGAGCAAATCGCATATGGGCCTAAAAAGTTCTTATACAGGTTTCCGTTCGGTAGCTTTCTTATTTCCGCATTTTAGTTCAGCTCCCAAAAGACGTTCGAACGCATAACTCAAAATTATTGCGGTTTGGTGCGTTAATATCTATTCAAGCTTGAAGTGAAGGTATATAAAGTCGGTATGTCGGACATCGCACAGACAAGAAAAATGATCGAGGAATGTTCCATTTCGTTTTATTTGCCAATTGTTTCGAAATTCTCAATGGGGCACTTTGTTGACGGAACCTCGACACATGTTGTGCACTTTTTCTATCCAAGATCGCCGCCGTTTTTACTGTGTTTGTACTAGGGATGGCCAAAAAATGTTTTTTGACGACCCTGTTTTTATTTATAAAAAAATAGAATAGAACCCTGTTTCTGGAATAGATAGATAGCTGGCAGATTTGGGGGGGGGGGTAAACCCCCAACACAACCCACTACTAAACCCCTGATAAGTGGTGATTTCTGTCAAAAATATCCGTTTTACATTGACTTATTGTGTTTATCACCTTCCGGCGTGGAAAAGTGTTTAAAATAGGTTACAATAGAAGGCAATTTCACTTGCACATTACCACTGGTGGTTGTTTTCATTGATTTTGTGTCATTTTAGTGTAATCTCTATTCCTGCATGCTATCATATAATAATAAGCTGTGATATGTTAGTGTATTATATAATATCCAGCCAATGTGCTTCCACATACTTCTACAATCCACAGTGGGAAACATATGACTAAATGTATTTTCCTTCTTTTATAAGCTTATTTAAGCACTATACCATCCCCAACTTCACTTGAAGTGATGAACATTCAATAAAAAGAAATAACCACCATGATTTTTTTGGCAGAAATCACCACTTATAATGCTATCTAATGGCTAAACAGGCATTCTATGGCTTTATATCAACACAAGTACTGCCACTTGTAAAATATATGTGGATATATTGACTCAGAACCAATTTTGGGAGCTGTCTAGGATATGTCTTGACATTTTTTGAGAAAAGGGCGATAAAAGCGCATATTTTTAAAAAGCACTTTTTATTTAAAAAACGGGCCGTTGAAAAAAGCGCTTTTCCATCCCTACTTTCACACTAAAAATGCCTCAAAACCAATGAAAACAACCACCAATAGTTCAAAAAAATGTAAATACCTAGTCATAAGTAAAAAAGGGTGATGTTTATAAACAAAAAAACGGTTTTGATACCATTTTTAAACACATTTTTTAAATAAATAGAACACTTAAAAAACATCGACCATCCCTAGCTTGTACTGGAGTTTGTGCGGCGATGCCTTTCTACTGCTAAAATGGTGATTGATTGAGGGAGGATTTTTATCGCGTGATGAAATTCATGGTTTAGCCAGACATTCAATTTTTGAACTTCTTTTCTGTCTTTAATTGTGTTTGTGGTAAAAATCGCCGACAACGGGGAACGATGCGCGAGTTGAATGTGACGTGGACGCAGTAACTCAATGAGCTCAACTCTGTTTTGATTCAGTCATGGAACCTCATGGTGCTCACCTCGTTTGAATGATCTGCATTTTCAGTGCGATAAATCCCACCCGTACTCCCCAAATTCACCCCTTCGAAATATTTCCCACCTCGAAATACCTCCACTATGAATGATGTAAATACATACGTAATGATGATGTATTTTACTGCCCGCCAATTAGCAACGGTATAGGTTGCCATGCCTTTTGTCACATCATAAAAAACATAGCCAGATGGGGTCCAGTCCATTCTTGCGTATACTCGGCGTACATGATTCTCTGCCCTCGCACTGATTTATGTCTCGTGTTGGAAGCGTGCCAATGATTATTAAATCATGCGATTTCCGTAAAAATTTAAAAAATTCATCGATGTGAATATGTAAATGAATAACATTATAACAACAATCAATTTTATTATCTTTTTTATGAAACACGCACGCGTTAACCATCGTTGGCACACATCCAGCGGGAACCACGCGTGCAGAGTGTAAAGTAACCGGAGTATAGCCACTTTTGCAGGCACAAGCCCAACTCTGCTAATTCACTGTGGTTCTGATTGGCAGCTTAGATTATTTTACATACGATAAATTAGTCTGGCTGAAAAAAGCTCGTTAGGTTTTCTGAGTCCCGTCCCAGCTAAGCATTGTGTAAAAAAGTGAACAACGTGGAAAAGGATAAATGCAATTTTTTCCTCTACTGAGCTTCATTCAGGCTACGTACGCATGTAACCTCTTGTAACTGCACACAAAAAAACAACGTTACATTTGAAAATCGATAGAGCTTTATGCGTGTGACAATGCATTAGTTGACTTATGGCATCGTCTCTCTAAGTCCGGAATTGACCGGACTTATTACCCATGAGAATTTGGGCTTTCCGCAGTTCTTCAGACTGTTTTCATTGGATATATTTCGGCGCCGGCAATCACTATACCAATCTCACTAGACTCATTAATTTCCCCATTGATTTTCCCCAGTCCCCAGAAACGACTAAACAACGTGACAGCCGTGAAATTTGCAACGGCTCGTAGGAAGACCAAAGCTGCCGCGCCGCGGCCATAGCGGATTTTGGGGTTAGCATTTTAGGGGGGGGGGTCAGCCGGTCAGCACGCGTTAATAACTCGGGAACCGCTTGGCGAAAAATGTTGAAATTTGGATATGTTATGGTTTCAGGTCGGGGCTAATATCAAGTCCGACGATTTTTTTCTACGACCCCCCAGACCGGAGATAGGGGGGGTCTATAAAAACACTGTAATTTGCGTTTTTTTGGGTGTCGCCAAGAACATGCAAACTTTGAACATCAATAGCTCGGTCATTTGTGAACCGATTTTAGTCATTAAAAAGTTAAAATGATCACAAATGTTCGGAGAGTTCATTTCTGAGGTCAAATCGGAGATACACATTTGTTTATATATCGATTTAGCCAGATTTCGAAATGCAAAATTTCCGCAAAAGTTTGCTTTTTGAACATGCTATCCTATTCTCCTGATCGAGAGAAACTCAATGAAACAAAAATGAGATCGATATCTCTTTCCGATCAAAAGTTATGGCGCTTTAAACTTTTCCCTCCCATCCATGTAAATAACCGCATGAAGGTCAATGCGTTCAAATTCAAAACTTCATATCTCGACCATTTCTCAGCCGATTTTTACCAATGAACACTTAAAATGATCAGAAAAACCTAAAGAGTCCAGTTGTATGTTCAAATTGTCAAGATGCTTTTTCATAATGATAATTTCATACAAGAGTTTGCATTATTTTCTTGTGTGGGAAATTTAAGTTAGGATACAGATAAGCTGAGCATACAAATGGAACTGTCAGGTTATTCTGATCATTTTAAATATTCATTGGTAAAAATCGGCTGAGAAATGGTCGAGATATGGAGTTTTGAATTTGAACGCATTGACCTTCATGCGGTTATTTACATGGATGGGACGCGAAAGTTTGAAGTGCTATAACTTTTGATCGGAGAGAGATATCGATCTCATTTTTGTTTCATTGGGTTTCTCTCGATCAGGAGAATAGGATAGCATGTTCAAAAAGCAAGCTTTTGCGGAAATTTTGCATTTCGAAATCGGGCTAAATCGATATATAAACAAATGTGTATCTCCGATTTGACATCAGAAATGAACTCTCCGTACATTTGTGATCATTTTAACATTTTAATGACTAAAATCGGTTCACAAATGATCGAGCTATTGATGTTCAAAGTTTGCATGTTCTTGGCGACACCCAAAAAAACGCAAATTACAGTGTTTTTATAGACCCCCCCTATCTCCGGTCTGGGGGGTCGTAGAAAAAAATCGTCGGACTTGATATTAGCCCCGACCTGAAACCATAACATATCCAAATTTCAACATTTTTCGCCAAGCGGTTCCCGAGTTATTAACGCGTGCTGACCGGCTGACATCCCCCCCCCCTAAAATGCTAACCCCAAAATCCGCTATGGTTCCGCCCCTCTCACTCATTTCTGTGCCAGGGCAAGCTGCCAAGCCGCAGCCTCACCGTGACACCTAATTGTATTGATAATCAGTCACCATCTCTATTTTCAACGATCTGTTATCTGCACCATACATATATGG
>OZ038458.1:8919849-9308679 GCA_964036195.1 Sphaerolaimus hirsutus | reverse complement strand
AATGGGGCACTTTGTTGACGGAACCTCGACACATGCTGTGCACTTTTTCTGTGCCGCCCATTTTTACTGTGCTTGTACTAGGGATGGCCAAAAAATGTTTTTTGACGACCCTGTTTTTATTTATAAAAAACAACAACATTTTTTAAATAAGATTGGTTTTTTAAAAATCCCAAATATGGTTATGGGTCAATATATACAATCCATAATATATTAATAAAAATAATAATAATATACAGGTATATCAGACAATTGCCAGTGCATTGTGATTTGCGATGTAAAATATCGCAGGGATTTTGTAGATTTGGACACCCACAGGGGTTCATATAGTTGGTAGAGCTGGTTGGTGGTTGCTGGTTCATTGGCTGCTCGGGTGCTGGCTGATGCCTTGTGGGGCTCAGCTGTCAACTATTTAAACAACGAAATGGGAAAGAGGATCACACACGTATCACTAGATGAACTTTTTGTTAATTCAATGCTTTATGCCTAGGATCACTTTTATCACTGGAAGTCACTGCTAACTCCTTGGGGGGTGCAGGAAGTATTTGGCCTCAAATACCTAAACTACATTAAAATCACTAAATCACCTGTTTTGATCCTAAAGTTCCTGGACTGGTCTCCTGTTGATCCTCTCCTAAGTACCTGAACCTAAAGAACGGGGCTGCAGCATGTTAATGGGGACTACACGCACTTTACCATTGCTAAATTTTATGGTTGCAGCCTTGGGAGATGGGAATGAAACAATTTCACCTTCTTTGGAATTGGGCAAGTCCAATTTTGCTTTGCGACTTCCCATGGCAGGTGTATCCTTCACAAAAATGGTATCACCTATTTTGAACTTGGTGGTGGGATTTGTGATATAAGCAGAGTTTGCTGCTTTCTTTTGGGCATTTGCCACTCTTTCATTGATCATCTGCCAAAATTTGACAAGTGGCGGTGCAACTTCAAACTCATGCCCAGTTGTTGCACGCTTTGAGCCATAATGAGCTTCAAATGGTGACACACCTGTAGCAGAATGCTCTGTAGCGTTGTAGGCAGCCACTGCATCAGGCAGGATCAAGTGCCAGGCTCGGTGGTCATCAGCTCTTTTCTTTGACAGCACATCTTGCAGTGTGCGTATGGCCCTTTCACAGATGCCATTGCTGGTTTTGGAACCAGGTGTGGTCACATGCAGAACTGTCTGGTGTTTCTGCAATGCGGACTCAAATTCACGGCACTTAAAATGAGTCCCACTGTCAGTCACAATTTCTTCTGGGACCCCATGTCTGGCAACAATTTCATTGTACAGTTTGACTGCACTTTTTGCATCAGTTGCATTGCTGTGCCTTGCCTCGACGAAACGCGACATGGCATCAATTGCAACAAGGCAATATTTTGGCCCTTTGTAACTGCTTGGCATGAATGTGGAAAAATCCATGTGCCAGCGCCGACGCGGCTGGTCAGGTGGTGGCCTTGGCATCAATGGCAGCACCTCATAGCGATTTGATCGCTGCTTGCATGTGTTGCAATTTTTGCAATACTCTTGCACATCAGCTGCAAGTGTGGGCCAGTTTCCATGGCCATAGAATGGTCTCAGGCGCTGGTATGTTTTCTGGGCACTTGCATGTGCTGCCCAGCGCCCTTCATGGTGCCAGCGCAACATGTCATTGCGCTCTTTGTCACTTGAGGAGTTTGGTTCCGTAACCCGTTAAGTGCAAAAGTGAAAAAAATTGAGTTAAGTGCGGATTTGACGTATATATATATATTTCTTCGTGATAGAAAAAAAATTTTCTCAATATCTCATACCGTTCCCGAGATACAGAGAGCGTTTTTTGAAAAAAATGCAAGTTTGCATCCGAAACCCGTTATCTGCAGCCCAAAATAGGCGAGTTTGCACTCGAAACCCGTTATCTACCAAAAAAACTATCATTTTTTGCACCCGAAACTCGTTATCTGCAGAGAAAAAAGTTTGCATCCGAAACTCGTTAAGGATTTAGTATGGAGGTGTCAAAATCACCATACAAAAATGGAGTTTGCATCCGAAACTCGTTAAGGAAATCTGTACTGGTTTTTATGAATTTGCATCCGAAACTCGTTATCTGCAGGTGACTTTGCACCCGAAACTCGTTATCTGCAGGTGACTTTGCACCCGAAACTCGTTATCTGCATGTGACTTTGCACCTGAAACTCGTTATTTCCACATGACTTTTTATTTGAATAACACCACTTGTGAACATTTTTATGGAGTGTTGTTAGGGGCACCAAAATAGCGCCATTTCTATGGAGTGGATTTAGGGGCACCAAAATCATGCCATTTTCATGGAATGGTGCTAGGGGCGCCAAAATAGTGCCATTTTTATGGATTGGTGCTAGGGGCACCAAAACAGCGCCATTTTCAAAGAATGGTGCTAGGGGCGCCAAAAAAGTGCCATTTTTATGGAGTGGTGCTAGGGGCACCAAAATCATCCCATTTTCATGGAATGGTGCTAGGGGCACCAAAATAGTGCCATTTTTATGGAGTGGTGCTATGGGCACCAAAATCACGCCATTTTCATGGAGTGGTGCTAGGGGCACCAAAATCATGCCATTTTCATGGAATGGTGCTAGGGGCGCCAAAATAGTGCCATTTTTATGGATTGGTGCTAGGGGCACCAAAATAGTGCCATTTTCAAAGAATGGTGCTAGGGGCGCCAAAAAGTGCCATTTTTATGGAGTGGTGCTAGGGGCACCAAAATCATGCCATTTTCATGGAATGGTGCTAGGGGCACCAAAATAGTGCCATTTTTATGGAGTGGTGCTATGGGCACCAAAATCACGCCATTTTCATGGAGTGGTGCTAGGGGCACCAAAATCATGCCATTTTCATGGAATGGTGCTAGGGGTGCCAAAATAGTGCCATTTTCATGAAATGGTGCTATGGGCACCAAAATCATGCCATTTTCATGGAATGATGCTAGGGGTGCCAAAATAGCGCCATTTTTATGGAGTGGTGCTAGGGGCACCAAAATCATGCCATTTTCATGGAATGGTTCTAGGGGCACCAAAATAGTGCCATTTTCATGGAGTGGTGCTAGGGCACCAAAATCATGCCATTTTCAAAGAATGGTGCTAGGGGCACCAAAATAGCACTATTTTTATGGAGTGGTGCTAGGGGCACCAAAATCACACCATTTTCATGGAATGGTGCTAGGGGCGCCAAAATAGTGCCATTCTTATGGAGTGGTGCTAGGGGCATCAAAATAGTGCCATTTTCATGGAGTGGTGCTAGGGGCATCAAAATAGTGCCATTTTCATGGAATGGTGCTAGGGGCGCCAAAATAGTGCCATTTTCATGGAGTGGTGCTAGGTGCATCAAAATAGTGCCATTTTCATGGAGTGGTGCTAGGGTCACCAAAATCATGCCATTTTCATGGAATGGTGCTAGGGGCACCAAAATAGTGCCATTTTCATGGAATGGTGCTAGGGGCACCAAAATAGTGCCATTTTTATGGAATGGTGCTAGGGGCACCAAAATACTGCCATTTTTATCAAGTGGTGCTAGGGGCATGAAAATTGTGCTATTTTCATTGAATGATGCTAGGGGCGCCAAAATACTGCCATTTTTATCAAGTGGTGCTAGGGGCATGAAAATTGTGCTATTTTCATTGAATGATGCTAGAGGCGCCAAAATAGCGCCATTTTTATGGAGTGGTGCTAGGGGCACCAAAGTCATGCCATTTTCATGGAATGGTGCTAGGGGTGCCAAAATAGTGCCATTTTTATGGAGTGGCATTAGGGGCATGAAAATTGTGCTGTTGTCATAGAATGTTCCTACAGATACCAAAGTTGTGGCATTCATGTGGAATGGTGCCATTCTTATGAAATGGTGCTATAGAGTCTGTAATTGCCAATTCTCATTTGCACCATGATGTTTTTTTGTTCATTTGCACGTTCACATGTGATTAAAATGTTAAAAGTTTACCAGATCCAAAATTTGAATTTTTGCAGTGGGGTCACCCATTAAAAATCCCATTTCCAGACTCAGAAAAATCACTGTAAAATGACTAATTCCCTGTGAAATGTCAAAAAGAAATATAAAAGATTCTGTAAAATGACAAAAATCACACAAAGAACATTAAAAATGATTAAAAAAACAGTAAAATAAAATAAAATAAAAAAGTAAAATGATCAAATCCAAGAAGGCATGTAGAAAATGGATTATAGACATTTTGCCAGATCATAATAATCCATGTGTGTTGCAATGTGTAGTCATAGAAGTAGTATATTCCATTACATTTGCATTACTCACAGTTTGTTGTTTGTTCTTCATGTTTAGACATTCTGTTTTAGGTGATTTTCAGTCATTTTTGATTTCTGTTTTGTTTATGCTCTTTTCACCCACTGTGATGCAAGCCTTACCTGACATAAAGCACAATTTTAAAAATTGAATGCATCAACATTCCACATGCAGAAGAGGTACATAATAGCTAAGGATGACCAGTACTTTCTAAGGTTTTTTTAAAACAACATTTCTTTAAGAAACACACATCGAAACCATTTTTAAACCCTCAGCTAACATTTTTAGTACTCATGCACTGTTTTTTTTGTTGCAATTTTTGCACTAAGGGACACAACTTCACTTACACATTACCTTTGATATTGCTTTCATTGGTTTTGAGTAATTTTTAGTACAAAAGCTTCCATTTGTTCATTCTATTGTGTAAAAAAACTGCAATATGTTAGTATAGTTTAATAAATCCAGCCAGTGTGTGCCCACATACTTCTACAGTGTAAAACATAACTTTCAATGTACCTATTATAACCCAAGTCTAACACCATTCCATAAAAATGGTGCAAGTATGGTGCCCCTAGCGCCACTCCATAAAATTGGTTAAGTTTGGTGCCTCTAGAGCCATTCCATCAAAATGGCACTATTTTGGCACCCCTAATGCCACTCCATAAAAATGGCATGAGTTTGGTGCCCCTAGCACAACTCCATAAAAATGGCACTATTTTGGTGCCCCTTGCACTACTCCATAAAAATGGCACTATTTTGGTGCCCCTAATGCCACTCCATAAAAATGGCACTATTTTGGTGCCTCTAGCACCACTCCATAAAAATGGAACTATTTTGGCGCCCCTAGCACCATTCCATGAAAATGGTGTGATTTTGGCACCCCTAGCACCATTCCATGAAAATGGTGTGATTTCGGTACCCCTAATGCCACTCCATAAAAATGGCACTATTTTGGTGCCCCTAACCACACCATTAAAATGGCACTATTTTGTCACCCCTAGCACCATTTCCATGATAATGGTGCTATTTTGGTGCCCCTAATGCCACTCCATAAAAATGGCACTATTTTGGTGCCCCTAGCACCACTCTATAAAAATGGCACTATTTTGGTGCTCCTAGCACCACTCTATAAAAATGGCACTATTTTGGTGCCCCTAGCACCACTCAATACAAATGGCACTATTTTGGTGCCCCTAGCACCACTCCCTAAAAATGGCACTATTTTGGTGCCCCTAGCACCACTCCCTAAAAATGGCACTATTTTGGTGCCCCTAGCACCACTCTATAAAAATGGCACCATTTTGGTGCCCCTAGCACCACTCTATAAAAACGGCACTATTCTGGTGCCCCTAGCACCACTCCCTAAAAATGGCACTATTTTGGTGCCGCTAGCACCACTCAATACAAATGGCACTATTTTGGTGCCCCTAGCACCACTCCCTAAAAATGGCACTATTTTGGTGCCCCTAGCACCACTCCCTAAAAATGGCACTATTTTGGTGCCCCTAGCACCACTCAATACAAATGGCACTATTTTGGTGCCCCTAGCACCACTCTATAAAAACGGCACTATTCTGGTGCCCCTAGCACCACTCCCTAAAAATGGCACTATTTTGGTGCCCTAGCACCACTCAATACAAATGGCACTATTTTGGTGCCCCTAGCACCACTCCCTAAAAACGGCACTATTTTGGTGCCCCTAGCACCACTCTATAAAAATGGCACCATTTTGGTGCCCCTAGCACCACTCTATAAAAACGGCACTATTCTGGTGCCCCTAGCACCACTCCCTAAAAATGGCACTATTTTGGTGCCCCTAGCACCACTCAATACAAATGGCACTATTTTGGTGCCCCTAGCACCACTCCCTAAAAATGGCACTATTTGGTGCCCCTAGCACCACTCAATACAAATGGCACTATTTTGGTGCCCCTAGCACCACTCCCTAAAAATGGCACTATTTTGGTGCCCTAGCACCACTCAATACAAATGGCACTATTTTGGTGCCCCTAGCACCACTCCCTAAAAATGGCACTATTTTGGTGCCCCTAGCACCACTCTATAAAAATGGCACCATTTTGGTGCCCCTAGCACCACTCTATAAAAACGGCACTATTCTGGTGCCCCTAGCACCACTCCCTAAAAATGGCACTATTTTGGTGCCCCTAGCACCACTCAATACAAATGGCACTATTTTGGTGCCCCTAGCACCACTCCCTAAAAATGGCACTATTTGGTGCCCCTAGCACCACTCAATACAAATGGCACTATTTTGGTGCCCCTAGCACCACTCCCTAAAAATGGCACTATTTTGGTGCCCCTAGCACCACTCTATAAAAATGGCACCATTTTGGTGCCCCTAGCACCACTCTATAAAAACGGCACTATTCTGGTGCCCCTAGCACCACTCCCTAAAAATGGCACTATTTTGGTGCCCCTAGCACCACTCTATACAAATGGCGCAAGTTTGGTGCCCCTAGTGCCACTCCATAAAATTCAGTTCAAAGTTTGCACCCGAAACTCGTTATCTACATGTGGCATTTGGCACTCAGGTGAAAGTTTGCGCCCGAAACCCGATATCTGCATGCATTTATGCTGATGTGAAGTCAAACAAATCATCATAACTCTAGGTATATACCCCGGCCAGAGGGTTGTAAATATGGAAAATGTAGAGAAATTCATGAACTTTTCAAAAAGTTTTGGGCAAGCGTTGTCACTTGAAGCATGCCAGCGCGGGCCAATGTCAAAGTTTCAAATGCGATTTTCAAAAAACCCAAAAACGTGCAGATAACGGGTTTCGGAATCAAACTCCTCACTTGCTAATGCAATGTTGTGCACAGCACTCACCTTTGGTGTAGCCAATTTGGCTAACATGTGTGACACACTGATGAAATTGATGTTGCACACTGTATCAAGTGTGACATCTGGCTGGTCAATTGAGTCATTTTCCCCCATGCGAACAGGAATTGTGCCAGCAGGTGCCCTTGAAAGAGCATCAGCCACTAAATTTTTTATTCCTGGCTTATAGCACAATTTCACATCAAACTGTTGCAACACAAGACACCAGCGGTAGAGCCTATGCGATGGGCTATTTTTCTGAAACAGCTGTGTCAGGGGGTGGTGATCAGTAAACACTGTCACTTTTTCTCCAGTGATGTATGGCCTGAATGTTTGAAGTGCATAAACAACTGCACGCGCTTCCAACTCAGTGGCACAGTAGCGCTTTTCAGCAGGTGCAGTCACACGACTAGCAAAAGCAATTGGCTGCAACTTGCCTTGCTCATTTTCCTGCTCTAGCATAGCACCTAATCCATCGGCACTAGCATCAGTGGTTATCACATAGTCATTTCCTGGCACAGGCATTGCTAATGCCCTTGGATCACCCATCTCAGTGCAAATCTGCCTGAATAATTTCTCTAATTCAGGTGTCCATTTCAATTGTGCCTTACTGCTCTCAGCAGCTTGGAAAAATTTGCGCAATGGCGCCAACCTATGGGACAGGTTGTGGTGAAAACGTCGCATGTAGCTGACGAGTCCCATGAATGAAATGCCTTCTTTTTTGGTGGCAGGCAATGGGTAACTTTGAATGGCTGTGGCTTTGTCTGGATCCACATGGATTCCATCACCACTGATCACATGCCCTAAATACTGAATTTTGTTTTTCAGAAAATGGCACTTGCGTGGATTCAGCCTCAATCCAGCTTTGCATGTCGTTGCAATCACTGTCTTCAGGTGAGCAATGTGCTCTTCAAGTGTGGTGGATGCCACAATGATGTCATCTAGGTAGGCTCTGCAGTAGCTTTGATGTTCACTCAGCATGTTGTTGATGGCTCTTTGAAAAGTAGCCGGAGCCGAATGCAGCCCAAATGGCATGCGCTTCCATTCAAACAACTGGTCCAATGCAGTAAATGCAGTTTTATGCTGATCTTCCTTTTTGATGCGGATGTTGTAATATCCACATTTAATGTCCATGGTGGAGAAAAATTTCCTCCCAGCCCACAGATCCAGCAAATCATCCATGCGGGGCAATGGATAGCTGTCTCGCTTTGTGTTCAAATTCAACTGGCGGAAATCCACACAGAATCTCCATGAGCCATCTTTCTTTTTCACTAGCACAAATGCACTGCTGTAATTGCTGTTTGAAGGCACAATGCACCCTTGGTCAAGCAAATCCTTGAGCATCTTTTCTACCTCTGGGCGCAGTCTAAGTGGAATGCGCCTAGGTGGAACTCTGAATGGCAGGGTGTCACCTGTGTCAATTTCATGCTCCACATCTGTGCATCCAATTTCATCCACATTTTGGCATGCATCTGTTTTGTACATGGAGCTAAATGCATGTCGCAGCTCAAACAGTGCATCCACTAACTTGGATTTTTCTGCATCTGAGCAGTCACCAATGCTGAGCATTTTTGCCCATTCACTTTTGTCCAAATTTTGCACTTGGCCTATGAGCACTTCACTGGGTGGCTCATTCTTGTGCAGTGGCACATGGGCAGCATGCATTGGCTGGCCCTGTTTGTCAGAAAAAATGACCAGTGCTGACTGGTCATCACTGTCCAATTTGCAGTGTTTGATCAACTGCCTTTGAATGTCATTTGTGACAGGCACATTTTTGGCCTCTGGCAAAAGGTTACTGCCATCTGCAGCTCTCATGTGCATCACATCTTTGGCATCACATCTTGTCCCAACAGGACATCATAGTCAATTTCATTTGAAATCTGACATGTATGCATGGCTGTGCCACCTGCATAGTCAATTTGGATGTCTACGCATCCTTTTGTTTCAATTGGTGTTTGATTTGCTGCAAGCAGTTTGTGCTTGGTAGGCCTTGGCATCAAGCCAAGCCTTTTCACCACATTTTCAGTCACCACTGTCACATCAGCACCACTGTCTGGGCGACAGGTGTCAAATTGTGTGCCATTCAAAAAGGCACATGGCTGATTGACCTTTGAGCCAGTTTTTGGCTTCATTTGCACTTTTTGTGGCTGTGCCACATGCTGCACCCGATTCACAGCATTGGGAGGTTCACCCTCCTGGTCACAATCAATATTGTGCACCTTGGACCTTGTCCATTCCTTTTTCACAGGGTGTTTGTTGAAATTGTCCCTTTTGGACATCCAGCAGTCCTGTGTGTCATGCGTGACAGACTTGTGGACATTGCACCACTTTTTCTGGTACATTTGTTTGTTTTCAGCACCTGCAGCATGCTGCTGCACCTTCGGTGGAAAGCGATTAGCATTCCACTGTTTGGACCTGTTGAAGCGATTTGCTCCAGGTCTGCCATTTTGCCTTGCCAGCTTGTCACTTGCAATTCTCTTTGCCTGGTTGGCAGTAATGTCACACTCTTCAGTGGAATGTGTATAAGTGCCATGCATAGCACAATATTTCTGTGCATTTGGTGCATGCACCTTCACGCGCTTTTCAGCAAACTCCAGCCTTTCAGCATTTTCAACCAGCTCCTTGAAGGTCATCAATTCATAAGTTGGCAATGCATACAGTGCATTTTGCAGTGTCTGATTCTGCAAGCCAGACATAAAATAGTGCTTCAATTGCACTTTGAGAGCTGCCGGAACAATGTTTGGCATTGCTTTGCGCACCAAGCTCTCGATCAACAAGCCAAAGTCCTTGACTTGTTCCTTTGCTGATTGCTTTGTTGTGGTCAGCTTATTCATTGCATTTTGTGCAGAAAAATGGTCACCATATTGTGACTCCAAAAATGCACAGACCTGTTCAAAGGTCATTCTGTCCTCATGTGACAGGTGCTCAAATTGGTGCAGTGCTCTGCCACTCAAGCATTTGCGCACATGGATCACTGCAAACTCATCTGGCACTTCAGTGAGCTTGATCCGGGCCTTCAAATCGCCCATCCACAATTCAAATTTCAGTGGATCTTCACCATCAAAGGTGGAAAATTTGTCATTTAGCAGTGGCGTCCACAGTCGCCGCTGCTCTGATGTGTACCTTGCATCACTGGTCAAATCATGCACAGCATTTGGTGCAGTTCCAGTGTGTTTGATGGACAACTTTTCTGTCAATATTTCCATCATTTGGTTTTGTTTGTCCATCATTTTATCCATGGCATTTGTTTGCTTATCAGCCATGTTCTCTTGCTGTTGCATCATGCTGTTTGCCATGCGCTCTTGTTGTCGCATCATGCTCTGCATGAATGTGCACATGTGTTTGACCATATCTACCTGGTCATTTCTGTTCACAGCAGTACTTGCTGCTGGTGCCTCAGCATTTTGCCTTGTGGCACTGCTTTCTGTGGCACTATCACTCATCTGTGAGCGAGTGTGATATGCAGGGCCTTCATTGGCTCCCTGTTCATTGGCCATCTCAATAGATGCCAGCTCACTCAGAGCTTGTCAGACTATGCTGTAATATGCCTCACTATATGGGCAATCACTCAACAGTGATTTTTTATTAATTGCAGAAACACAATGTGTTTACATCACCTGACAAGGTGGCATCACTAAGAGCAGTGGCATCACTAAGAGCAGTGGCATCACTCTGAGGCAGTGGCATCATTTTGAGGCAGTGGTATTTCTTTTCTTTGAAAATTTTGAAAATGATTTTTGATTTTTTTTGTTGAAAATTTTGATTTGAAAACAAAGTTGAAATTGAATTGAATTGTAAACACACTAATGTGTGTACATCACCAGATAAGGTGGCATCACTAAGAGCAGTGGCATCACTAAGAGCAGTGGCATCACTAAGAGCAGTGGCATCACTAAGAGCAGTGGCATCACTAAGAGCAGTGGCATCACTAAGAGCAGTGGCATCTCCCCATGTGGAGGTATCTTTCTCTAAACTCACCACCTGGTCACCTGTTTACAATCAAACAGAGTGTCAACAGGCTGTCAATGCCTGCTGGTACTGCTGAGGTGGTCCACCGAACTGCTCATGTGGTCGCGGCACCAGTTGGTAGAGCTGGTTGGTGGTTGCTGGTTCATTGGCTGCTCGGGTGCTGGCTGATGCCTTGTGGGGCTCAGCTGTCAACTATTTAAACAACGAAATGGGAAAGAGGATCACACACGTATCACTAGATGAACTTTTTGTTAATTCAATGCTTTATGCCTAGGATCACTTTTATCACTGGAAGTCACTGCTAACTATATCGATAGTAAATCGCTGCTTTGGAGGGATAGATTGATAAAAAAATATTTATTTTTTTTTGGGGGGGGGGTTGCGGGGGCTCAATATAGAATGAGAAAAAAAAGAGGAAAAATCACTAAAAGTTGGTGAAAAATATGAATATAAGCCTACATAATACACAAATAGCTGAAAATAGGCAATGAAACACATGAAATAGCAATTTTGAAGGTGAAAACTATAAATAGGTACAAAAATGACCAATTTTGAGCAAAAATTTGGCAAAATTTCTCAAAAATTGCTCCAGATAGGTAGATAGGTAGTTGATTTTGGGGATACATAGCCAAAAAATTTGCCTCCAGGATAGATAGATAGATAGCTGAGCAGCCTCTGGAATAGATAGATAGCTGGCAGATTTGGGGGGGGGGGGGGTAAACCCCCAACACAACCCACTACTAAACCCCTGATAAGTGGTGATTTCTGTCAAAAATATCTGTTTTACATTGACTTATTGTGTTTATCACCTTCCGGCATGGAAAAGTGTTTAAAATAGGTTACAATAGAAGGCAATTTCACATGCACATTACCACTGGTGGTTGTTTTCATTGATTTTGTGTCATTTTAGTGTAATTTCTATTCCTGCATGCTATCATATAATAATAAGCTGTGATATAATAGTGTATTATATAATATCCAGCCAATGTGCTTCCACATACTTCTACAATCCACAGTGGGAAACATATAACTAAATGTATTTTCCTTCTTTTATAAGCTTATTTAAGCAGTATACCATCCCCAACTTCACTTGAAGTGATGAACATTCAATAAAAAGAAATCACCACCAGGATTTTTTTAGCAGAAATCACCACTTATAATGCTATCTCATGGCTAAACAGGCATTCTATGGCTATATATCAACACAAGTACTGCCACTTGTATAATATATGTGGATATATTGACTCAGTACCAATTTTGGGAGCTTTCTAGGATATGTCTTGACATTTTTTGAGAAAAGGGCGATAAAATTGCATATTTTTAAAAAGCACTTTTTATTTAAAAAAGCGGGCCGTTGAAAAAAGCGCTTTTCCATCCCTACTTTCACACTAAAAATGCCTCAAAACCAATGAAAACAACCACCAAAAGTTCAAAAAAATGTAAATACCTAGTCATAAGTAAAAAAGGGTGATGTTTATAAACAAAAAAACGGTTTTGATACATTTTTTCAACACATTTTTTAGAAATAAAACACTTAAAAAACATTGGCCATCCCTAGCTTGTACTGGAGTTTGTGCGGCGATGCCTTTCTACTGCTAAATTGGTGATTGATTGAGGGAGGATTTGTTATCGCGTGAGGAAATTCATGGTTTAGCCAGACATTCAATTTTTGAACTTCTTTTCTGTCTTTAATTGTGTTTGTGGTAAAAATCGCCGACAACGGGGAACGTTGCGTTAGTTGAATGTGACGTGGACGTAGCATAACTCAATGAGCTCAACTCTGTTTTGATTCAGTCATGGAACCTCATGGTGCTCACCTCGTTTGAATGATCTGCATTTTCAGTGCGATACAACACACCCGTACTCCCCAAATTCACCCCTTCTAAATATATCCCACCTCAAAATACCTCCACTAGGAATGATGTACATACGTAGGAATGATGTACATATTTACGTAATCATGATGTATTACTGCCCGCCAATTAGTAACGGTATAGGTTGCCATGCCTGTTGTCACATCATAAAAAACATGGCCAGATGGGGTCCATTCTTGCGTAGCCACTTTTGCAGGCACAAGCCCAACTCTGCTAATTCACTGTGGTTCTGATTGGCAGCTTAGATTATATTGCATACGATAAATCAGTCTGGCTGAAAAAAGCTCGTTAGGTTTTCTGAATCCCGTCCCAGCTAAGCCTTGTGTAAAAAAGTGAACAACATGGAAAAAAGATAAATGCAATTTTTTCCTCTACTGAGCTTCATTCAGGTAACGTACTCATGTAACCTCTTGTAACTGCACACAAAAAACAACGTTACATTTGAAAATCGATAGAGCTTTATGCGTGTGACAATGCATTAGTTGACTTATGGCATCGTCTCTCTAACTCCGGAATTGACCGGACTTATTCCCCATGAGTATTTGGGCTTTCCGCAGTTTTTCAGACTGTTTTCATTGGATATATTTCGACGCCGGCAATCACTATACCAATCTCACTCGACTCATTAATTTCCCCATTGATTTTCCCCAGTCCCCAGAAACGGACTAAACAACGTGACAGCCGTGAAATTCGCAACGGCTCGTAGGAAGACCCAAAGCTGCCGCGCCGCGGCCCATATATGAAATCCAGTGGCTTGGCAAACTGCGCCGCGCCGCTGCCGCAGCTGTCGCGAACGATGGATGATACAGCCATTTCTACGCCGCGATGCGTCTTCTGCTGGCGCTCGGCGCCGCCGCGCCCTACTTTGTATGCCTGCCGCGACTCGAATTTCGAGTCGAACCTACTGCGACTGCGTATTTGCGTGACTCAGTGCCGCCCCGCGCTTGACGTTTGGTAACTGATTAGCCGGGATCGACTTTGCAATTGCAGCGCTGGTTCTTCGCTAGTGGATTGTTTGTAGTGTATAAAAGCGTCGCTCGAGGCGATCGGAGAGCGATGCAAATGTGCTTTGCGTCGAGCCGCCGCCGCGCCGACCTGCTTATGCGCGCACGACGGCAAAGTCCGGAGAAGGTCAGGCCGGCGGCGCGGCAAACGACGTAACGCGGGCGTCGATTCGATTTGCTGCCGCGGCTAGCGCCCCCGTTGTTGCCGCCGGCCGCCGCCGGCTCAACCGTGACGCGCCGCGCTGGTGCGAGAGTATCAGCCGCGGCGGATACAAACCAGCCGCCGCGCTCTATCCGCCCATCTCTGCTGCCTCTACATCTGTACCGGCATACACGCGCAGTGTGCCGCATCGCGTGTTCCATATGCGGGATATTTTGTCTGCTCTCTGTGGTTTGTGAGTATGATAGTGGTGTGAGCGCGCCGTGCCTCTCCCCTGACTGTAGACAGGCTGCTTTTTGCCGCGCTTGCGTTGATTTTTGCCAACTTCAAAACATCTGAGGTGGGTTTCTGTTTTTGTGAGTGCTTTTTATGTGCGTAATGTCGAATAGGGTCCCGTTTTTGTCGTTGCGCGGCGTAAATACTGCAAAAGTCTGAACTTCTTCTGCAGAACGTATTTACTGAGTTATGTTTGCGTGCCATTGGACGTGCGCTGCGCGGAAGCTTGATTCCATCGTTGCGTGGAAGCAGCGTCTGTCCCATTCAATATTTTCTTTTTGCTTCGCAATTCTTTTTGTTCTCTTCATTAGGCTGTTGTTGTCGTCGCGTGAGGTTTTCTACGTGTAGAACTGGATTATTTACGTACACATTGTATTTACTACCGTATATCCTCGAATAAGACCCCCTTCCTTGAATAACTCCCTCCCTTGAAAACACCCTCCCTTGAATAACTCCCTCCTTTGAAACAAGCCCTCACTAGAAAAACTCCCTCCCTTGAATGACTCCTCCCTGTTGGCCGTGTGAGGAAAAAATTACTCCCCCTCAAATAACTCCCACCTTTGAATAACTCCCCCTTCTGTGATAGGCACAAAAGATGTTGGGTCAAGTTTATAAAACAGTCAATGAAGTCAGACAGACCAAATAAAGCTACGCCCGTGCCAGGGACGTATCCGCAATGGTGCTGGCGCTATTTTTAGGCGTCACGCCATGGCGCCATTGGCGTTGGCGCCAGCGCCAGAAAATGCCGTATACGTATTGAAATATACATATTTACAAATACATCAAAAACGCACAGTTTAGTAAATTTTGAAGGATTTTCGGCTACAGGGAGCAATATAGTGATATTCCTAATGCCTGGTAGCAAATGCGCGCTTGCGCGCAAAAAAATTTACATTACAACCTTCAAAATCGTACCGAAACTTGCATCTTCCGGTGTTTTTCAGATCTCACCCCGGTAAGGGTGGGGGCTGCAGGCCCCCACCCCCCTGGATACGGCCCTGGTCGCGCTGCAAATGCAGTTCAGTGTGTGAAACGAAAAATACAAAGAAATATTAGCCTACGGCGATGACATCAGTGAAAAATAATGCACACTCCGGGAAAAATGTCTTTATGTTTTTGATTTTTTTTGGTTCAATGGTGAACTATCCATTAAGTATGGGTTGCTGGGGGGTAAAACTCATACATAGGGGTAGGCATGATGTTGACCCCCCATAGTAGTAATAAGGCCCCCGACGTATATACTGGATACACTAAACAAAACCGGAGCACCTGCCACGCGGTTTTTTAATTTTTTTTACGTTTCGAAAAATCAGTGCAGTCATGACTCATGAGCTGGCATGGTGCCAACATTTTCAAATTGTTCTCCAATAAAAAAATATGCACCATACCCGGTTGATATTTGTAAATATGATTCAGTCCCCAACAGACTGACAGAGCTGATTCGTTTTAGTTGCGGGGCCCACTCACTATTATATTTTGATTACAAATTTGTGTGATATTTGAGCAGTGCAGGTTTTATATGTTTATCTATTTATTTATTTTTTGTTCTAACGTGTTTTTTTCACCGTTTTAACATTATTTTCAAAAACATAAAGACTTTTTTCTACCAGAAATTTGATTTCAGATGGCCATTATACGAGGAGCAATGCACTCGGAAATCTGAGAATTGACATGTGACACAAAGGCACCTTCACCTACAAGAATTTTTACTATGTATGCGTTGACAGTGCTCACACATTAAATGGGAGGGCGTCAAAAATTTTTGTTCCTGATCAGGAACATAAAGACATTTCTCTCGGAGTGTAATTCTGGTGGGAAAAATAAGCCCTCTTTTGAATAACTACCCTCAAAAACTCTGACGAATCATAACTCCCCGGCCCTAACCTGGCGTATGAGCTGCAGTTTTACATGAGACCCCATAACCTGACTTTTATGTCCACTCGATGCACTCAAAAACTTCGATTTAAGTGACTGGAAAAAGTGTGATCAGTGGTTGAAGCACTACTTTGACATACTTAGGTACTGAATTATAGTAAGTATGTACTTATACTGACTGTAAGAACAAAACTAAGATAATGTTGAATGTCCTACACATATTTCCTGTTAAGTAAAGCGAATGAATGTGTTGAATTGCTGGACAAGCTGGCAAACTCAAGTTGAATCAACTCACAACTTAGTTGTTGAAATTGATCGGATTCAAACTGTGAAATTGCAGGGTTCGAGTAAAATTGCAGGGTCCGAGTAAAATTGCCAGCGAATTAGCTACATAGTCACAAAATGTCTGCCCGCTCCACCACTTTAATCCATTCATGCATCATCATTGTGCAGCTAGCACAGTGCACACGCCCGGGGCAATGTTTGTTCAACGGTGTTCACGCGCGGGCCCGTGATGTGCCTCAACTATTTACTACGGCGGCGACAGGAGGACCACGGGGCGGCGGCAGCTGCGCCGCGTGGACAAAGCCGCCCCGCGCGCGTCCAGACCGCCGCGCATTCCATTCCAATTAGAAACATTGACAGTGCGCGCGGTGCACCGCGCCCTGAGCAGCATAGTTGTTAAAACGTATTTACGTTTACTCGATAAATACGTATACTCGAGTACTGCGTAAATACGTTTACGTTTCCTCGCGAAAAAAATACCGGCGCTCACTTACTCGCGTACTTTTTGAAAGTACGCGAGTACAGAAAACGTATTTTGAGGGGACAGAAAATGTCATTTTGCCAAACAGAAAGTGACAAACATAAGACATTTTCCTAAGAAATACTTTGCAGGAGTGAAAAACATATCTTTATGAATACCAGAGTAAAAATTGGAAAAATAAAGACTTTTTTTGTGAGAAAGTCTTTTTGTAAGAACTTTTTACGTTTACTGTTAGAAAAAAATACTCGTTTTAAGTTTTCCCCAGAACACGTTTTTCCCCAGAAACCCAGAAAAAAGTCTCGTTTTTACGCTATCTCTGAAAAAAGTATTTTACTCGCGTTTTACGCAGTGTAAAAGTATTTCAAAATACTATACGTTTTCTGTACTCAGGGGTGAGTAAAAGAAAAAAAACTTTACGTTTACGTTTTCTTTAACAAAAAATTCAGTACTTTTAACAACTCTGCTGAGCAGAGCACTAGGCCCGGATTAGCGCCGCGCGGCCGCTTCGGGTGCGCTCCGACGAACCGCTCGCATGCATACTTCTCGTTTGAATGACCGCCGCGGCGGGATTTTGCGCACATTTTCAATCATTTATCCGGACTCCGTTGGAGGGGTTTGGAAGCACTCCGCTGATTTGGAGCGCGGCGCATGTTTGCTTGTTTGCTTAGCTCCATGGTTTTTTTCAAGGATTTTGAAGCCCTTTTTATACTCTATTCTTCCTTCACAGTTCCTTCACAGCTCTTTCCTGTTACTTTTTTTGCGATCGTGACGCAGTCACGTTTAAAATTTGTCTCGCCACTTCGATTTTGCTACACAATCCATCCATATTCACGTGAACTTGCGTCAAACTACCGTCTTAAAAAACGTCCGAATCTGACAGATTTGCCGTGCACAATGGTGAAGCGGCAAAAATTCACCGTGACGCCGTCACTGCGACGAACGGTGCAGCGGATAATTGGACGCTAAAATAATCATGTGATAGCGTATCGACTATAAATCAGTTGGGCGCGGCAGCGGGGCGGCGAGCCATGGAAGGACATCTGCGACTGCAACTTGTCGCTGGGCTACTGGCTGCTGTGGCCCACGCGCTAATGGGTCCGTTTGGGATGGGGGGGTTTTTCTGGTGGATTTTTATTTATCTGAATACATACGGATTCCAACTCTAAATTTGTAGATTGAGGTATAGATTTGATTTTTGGGGTCAAAATTTTGGGGGTGTTTTGTGTGTTATTTGAATTTGCGTCAGCCTGTATCTCTCCGTTGTGTATAGGGTGTGGTGGTTGTTGAAATACTGAACTTTTCGCATCACTTGCATAGAATCCTTGTTATTTTATGAACTTTCAATTTGCATTTCTCTTCTTTAACTGATATTTGAAAAAGTCACCTTAAGTTCTGCTTGCAAAAAAGCCCAATAATGTTGCAAAATTGAGTGCGGGATAAATATCAACCCTGCTAACGATAACTTTTGTATGTGGGGTTGAATACCGTATTACCTCGAATTACCCCCCTTGAATTAACCCCCCTCGAAATACCCCCCCCCCTAAAATTGAATGTAAAGAGAACGTACATGACAAATACCGCAGTTTGTGATCTGTACAATGCAGAACACACGTAAAAACCGATGATTGAGTGACGTGAGGGAAGGGTTTATGTGTATATACAGTCATAAAAATTTACCATATTTCCTCGAAATACCCCCCGGGGGTGATTGTTTCAGAGTGAGAATTTTGAGGGGGGTTAAACGAGGGGGTATTTCGAGGGGGGGCTTACTATTTCGCCTGGCCTGAAATTTTTTGAAATTCCAGTACTAAATTGGCGTTTGTAACGTACGCAGAAGTAGAAAAATGCAATAATAACCGCTATATAAATACACTACCATGCAGAATAGTTGGGACTTTTCACCCCTAGGAAACATGAGGCTTTTTGTCCACCACAATTTGGTTGCTTCCCCTTCTTTTGCACCTTGCCCAATTTTGATGCTGTTTGAGTATGTTTGGGTTTGGGGATGGGGCTACAGCCTGAAAAAAAATTTCCTCCAAATAATCCCCCAGTCCTGAGATAAGGGGGCCTTAAAGAAGCACATGCATTTTACATGGCAAATCTGGCCAGGTGTCTGATGTTCAAAAAATTGGCCATTTCTGGGCCGATTTTGGCCATTCAACATTTAAAATGATCATGACAACCCGTAGATTGCATTTTTTATGTTGGATTTGTGATGTCTAAATTGCTTATGTCAATTTGACCCGGTTTTCCAACATGAATTTTTTTCTGAACATGCTATAGTATACTTTAAACAATGAGGATTCATTTAAAACAAAAATGAGCTCAATATCTCATTCCAATCAAAAGTTATGGAGCTTCAAACTTATTGGTGGCATCAAAATTCCTTATTTTATTTTACTGGGGTTTCCAACAAACAAATTTTGTTTTTGAACCTGCCATCATATACTTTAGACAGAGAGGATTCTATTTTAATAAATTTTTGTTAATATCTCTTACCAATCAAAAGTTATAGCACTGCAAACTTCTATCTTCTTTCCATACAAAATAATTGCACATTACATATTCACAGTTGAGCCAAGTTTTATTGCCAATAGAGCAAAGCCAAAATCTGCAATTTGCACACCAAATAGCCCCACTGACTAGTGTGCCTACCTCCATTTCTAGCGGCTGGTAATGGATTCAAAACTGCAGCTGAAACAAAAGCATGCCACAGTGTCACATATTCATAACAATCTGCTGTTCATTCTGAAACATTCCTTGCCATGCTCACAGTGTGGTGATGCAGGCAGGCAGTCCCTATATTGAAAAATTTCGTTAAAAAGGAATGTCGGAATTGGATACACACCATAAATTATGATATGGGATCGATTTGGCCCAAAATAAGCAAAGTCCTAACTATTCTGAAACATGAAGAAATTGGGAATCATTGGGAAGTATCCAAATGTTTTGTACATTTGCCATTTTGAAATTATGGCAACATTAGTCATGCGGCGAAAAAGTCCCAACTTTTCTGCATGCTAGTGTATAAGAGTCTATTGACTTATTTAAGTGTGTAACAATGTTCTAACGTAACAATTCATTGTTTTTAACGTGTTTTGCATCGCCCGAATCAAAAACCGCAGTTTTGTTATGTACGTACTCTACACTCAATTTGGGGGGGGGGGTATTTCGAGGAAATACGGTATGACTATAAACACATGTACATCTCAGTAATTGTTTGATTTTTGTACGTCTGAGTATGGGGAATTTCCAAAAATTTCTGGCGAAATAATAGACCCCCCTCGAATAACCCCCCTCGAATTATTCCCCCTCAAATTTTTCTGGGGAAATTATAAACCCCCTGGGGGTATTTCGAGGTAATACGGTATTCTGCAAATTTGAGATGGCCCACATTAATTTCTTTGCAACAGCTAAATTTTCTATCAATTAAGTTTATTTACCGATCACCCCGTCAATAGATACTATGTATTTACTTACCTCTTGAACCAATTAATTTTGTGTACCTAGTTCCTTTTCTATCGCACTCAGTATTGTTTTTTTATTAAGAACACATAACGTGCATATTTTCGTAAATACTCTAATTCACCTCACTAACATCAAATAGGTATACTCGGTGGACCGCGAAGTATGCGCCCAAAATTATTTATGTCTTAGTCGATAACGTGCGAGCAGGACACTTATGTATGCACTTTCACAAAAAGATAATAACATTCTAAGAAGGAAAAGGCGGATTCGCTTACATGCGGGGAATGTTTTTCCTGAAACGTTTTTCGTTTTTTTTTGTTGGAACAATTTTGATTTTATTAACGATGACGTCATGGTGGAGTGTTTCCTATAGAAAAACGCATAGCATATAATTTATGTGAGGGAACCAGAGTTCCCAGGTCCAAATCCCCTAAAAGTGCATTTCCCAGATCACAAACTGTAGGTTTTGTCATTTACGTCCTCTCTACACTCAATTTGGGGGGTATTTCGGGGGGGGGGAGATGTTAATAAATTCATAGTGTCCATTTTGAGGGAGAGGGGGGTATTTCGAGGATATATGATAATTGAGTTATCCAAGTCAAATTTTGCAATAAAGCTGAGGCAACTAATACTTTGAAACGTCGTTAACTCCAAAATAATTGTATTCAATGTTTCAGTTTCAATTCTCGAGCAAGTGATCGCTGTCCAATGACTTGCTCACTAGTGGTCAACCCTTGATCCCTTGATGTGTTCAATTTTTAACCCTTGCCGAATTCCATTCCATTTTAGTTTTTAATTTTGATTTATTATCTTTCAGGTGTTAATATGTTTCTTATTTAATGTTTCTTAGACTGTTTTTAGACATGCTCTTCTATTATTGTACTGCTTCTATTTTTACCATTTCATTTAAGCAAGCCACTAGCATAAAATCAGAATGCTGCCATTTTCGAGTCACTGGTGACATTTGATGAAAATGGGGCATTTCAGTATCGCTGGCGGATTTTTGTCGGATTATGGAGGGATTTGGAGTACAGTATCCTCCTTTGTTGGGACATATTTTACTTCTATTTTTATGTTTCTATTTTGGATTGTTGGATTTGATTTCTGCCCAGCGAAGACATTTCCCCGTAATTTTTACAATTTTGGACTTAACGACTACCTACTGAATTCTAGAAGTGGACTCACAGTTCAGTATTTATCAAAGTGGTTAGGTACTTGCGTATTAAAGTTAGAGTTTCCAAAAGTATGATATTTTGTCAATTATGCTACTCATCGAACACATTGCACTGAAATTTACCACATCCCAGCTTAATGAAACAAAAAATTTCTATGTACATAAATATATAATATAATTGTTTCATTTATTTATGTATGTATATATTTAAGTATATATACCGTATTTCCTCGAAATACCCCCGGGGGGTTTATTGTTTCAGAGTGATAATTTTGAGGGGGGGTTAAACGAGGGGGGGGGGGTATTTCGAGGGGGGGGTTAATTATTTCGCCAGAAATTTTTTGAAATCCCAGTACAAAAATGTCGTCTGAAACGTACGCAGACGTCGAAAAATGCAACAAAAATCGCCATTTATACGACTCTAAAGACATTGATAAGTGTGTAGACGTACAAACACTGTTCTCACATAACAGAGTCATCGTTTTTAACGTGTGTTCTGCATTGCCAGGATGACAAACCGCAGCCTTTGTCATTTACGTTCTCTATACACTAAATTTGGGGGGGGGGTATTTCGAGGGGGGGGTTTATAAGTTCATAGTGTCCATTTTGAGGGGGGGTATTTCGAGGGGGGGTATTTCGAGGGGGGGGGTATTTCGAGGAAATACGGTAATTTCCCTTCTCAGAGCACTATGGGAAAAGTTAGTACAGAAGTTTTCACACCACTTTATTCAAGCAAATATGGTAACATTCTGGGAAGAAGATGCGGTCTGATCAGTACACGGTACACACTGCGGTGACAATTAAATAAATGTCGCGGTGTTCAGCTTCTCCCATCCACTGCGCAGTATCCGTATGCTTCCCGTGCTTTTTACGCCACGTAACAACCCGATCCCGGGTGGGCCAGACGGCAGTCCCAGACCCTGTAAAAGACCCCGTAGAATGTCAAATGTCTTGCAAAGTGTCAAAAGCCATGGAAAATGGTAAACGTAATTTTAATTTTAATTTTAATATTTGATAGAGCGGACTAGTGATGTAAAAGCGCCATGGCGCTGGCGCCTCGCGCTAGCGCCAAAGCAAAAAGCGCCATGGCGCTTTTGGCGCTTGGCGCCTTTTGGCTGTGGCGCCATTGGCGCTTGGCGCTGTGCTACGGAAAAGCGCCATGGCGCTAGCGTTTTAAAAAGCGCCAAAAAAGCGCCAAGAAGTTCAAAAAATTTATCATTATTTTATGTAAATAGACTGTGTAATGTGTTACTGTAAGTGTATTCCAGGAAGAACAAACCCTCTATTTACTAATTTTGTAAACTATGTCCATGCAATTGCAAGGATATTCAAAAAAATTCCCAAATATTGGGCCTAATGGTTCCCATCCCAATTCAAAGCTAGCTCATGAGCGATGTTCAAATACAAAGTGTTGCAATATGTTGAAAATGATGTTGTATTGTTGGTATGTGCAATACTACGCCGGAATGAAGTAAATATATGTGTATACAACACTGGGTAGAGTTACTACTCATTAGCAACCATTGGATTGGGATGGGAACTAGGTAGTTGACATTGGCTGTCGTTGTTAACTAGTACACTTTATGAGCAGCAAATTTTTTTGGTGCTGGCGCTATTGGCGCTTGGCGCCGTGGTCTAGAAAAGCGCCATGGCGCTTTTGGCGCTTGGCGCTATTTTGCTGTGGCGCCATTGGCGCTTGGCGCTCGCATCCCAAAAGCGCCATGGCGCTTTTTACATCACTAGAGCGGACCGTAGCACGAGACGAATTTCATTTTCACTCATACACCTAGGACAACCGAAATAAGGATTTGTCCTTCCGCACAAAAATAAATAAATATCCGCATTCAAATAAGTATCAAAGAATGATATCGCAAAATACTGAGTGATTTTTCAATATTATCTTACAACGTACGTTTATTAAATTTTGCAGGGCATTTTCCATGACTTTTGACACTTTGCATGACATTTGACATTTTACAGGGTCTGGGACTGCCCCCAGCTCAAGCCTGGGTGCAACCAGTGCTCATAGATTGAGACGGATGTCCATTCGGGCCATTATTATGAATCGGTCTGTTTCAAGCGCGCTGCCCCACCGTCTCTGGAGATGCGGCGCTACGCGTAGAGTGGATCGCGGCTTCTTGTACTCTGCCTCTGCTTTTGCCAGGGTCCAAATTCTGGCTGCCCACTGAGGAAATCGGGTGATGTTCAGCGGTCATTTGTCCGTATCTTTTTCAGGGGTCTCCAAGATTTCGACCCTCGCGGGGGTAGCAAATAGATATCACAAATAGAAAAGATAGCAAATCGCTCCTCCGGAGAGCTAGGTTGCTTAAAAATTTTATTGGCGGGGTGGCTCGAGAGATGGTCGCCAAAAATGTTGCCGCGAGATATTTAGATTAATTTAATTTTATTTAATTTATGCTACATGAATCGGTCAGATGGAATCGATCGGTAGATATTAGGGTTGGAAAAAAATCGATTTTTTTTAACGACCCCGATTTTTTTTAAAAAAAATCGATTTTTTTTAATAAAAATCGATTTTTTTTAATAAAAATCGCTGGGGTCAAAATTAGCCCCATTTCTGTCTAAAATCGCCTCTGGGGGTAATAAAAGCCATATAAATTGATAGAGAGTGCACACTTATGCTTTCTGTGCTAATATAAGTACTGTAGAGCTTCGGAAAAGCTTGAAAGTCAGTTATTTTAAGTGTAAAAGTAATTAAATTGTTATATTTGTGACGTGAATCACATTTCATCGACCATTTGCAATTTTGTTTGCAGAAATAGCATGTTCTTGCTCAGAACAAACTATAAATCATATTGGAAGTGAACATGGATGCATTTGCATAAATGTTTGATGTGACAACACAAAGCATAACTATGAATACTTCCTAAAATGATTTACAGCCTACCTTACACACTTAAAAGCACACATAAATGCGTACTACACCCCCAACTTGGTTGTAAAAGCAATGAAAAAAGTAACTGATGGATTGTTTGCATGAAAGTGCGCGCTTGCGCGCAAAATTTTTACATTTTACCTAGTGCTCCAGTACCAAAATTTTTAGCCAGCGATTTTTTTTAAAAAAAATCGGTACGGGTGCTGCGATTTTTTTTTAAAAAAATCGAAATTTTTTTTAAAAAAATCGCTTAAAAAAAATCGCTTGCCAACCCTAGTAGATATGCTACATGAATCGGTCAGATGGAATCGGTAGATAGATAGCTGGCCGATCGGAGGGTCCCCAGCCCCCCATTGGAGACCCCTGATCCCATTCGATGTCGTTCGGACGACGGGTCTTGGCAGTGAGCTAATCTTACACGTACCTGCTACATGAAACGATAACAGGTGATCAAGTCAGGGCGTCTAAAAGTTGCCCGATTCGTGAAATCTGGCGATGCAAATCCCGACCCTGGACCACGGCTCTACCGCATTCAAGCAACCAGCTAGCATTCATATGCGTGCCTCTTGCAACGCGGCACATGTAGAGCTTTATGATGTGATCTTTGCTAGTTACTGACTGCGGCCGCGGCAGCCCGGAGTTGAGGTTTGCCCCGCGCCGCGCGGTTATGTCTCTGACCCGACGCCGCACCGGCCCAGCTTTATGCCGGGCTGCGTTGTACATATTTGCCCGCGTCATACACGTGTATGTGCAGCGCGGCTTATGTTTGGGATAATGCAGTTATTTTCTTGCAGATTCAAGTCGACCCGTTTTCTCTGAGAGAATTCCACTTTTCATCCCTTACGGTTGTCAAGCTCACGGTTTTCATGCTGGACCATGCCACTTTACTAGCTAAGTGTGACACTTTACTTGCTGCTCTAGTGTGCCACTTTTCATCCAAACTGTGTCACTTTACTTGCTGTAAGTATGCCACTTTTCAAGCCAAACTTGTGTATTTTGTGCTACTTTACTAGCTAATTATGATGGTTTACATGCTACTTTAATCTGCCGTTTTTCATCTAAAGTATGCTATTTTACTTGCTGTAGTATTCCACTTTACCAGCCAAAGTTTTGCCATCCAATTTATTTGTATAGGGCTTTTTCACATGCGGTAAGATTATACACACTTAATCCAAAACAGACGTTTCCATACCGGTACTTGTAGAATCTGCCATACCTGCAATTTAATGGAAAATTGATGATAATGTAAGACTGAAGTGATAGAAAATTAACAATAATTCAATTAATTATTTGGCGCATTGAAAATATTCAATTAATTATTTGGCATATGTGGCAAGAAAAATGATGTAAATTTTACATATGAAAATGGTATTATGCAATTACTAAAACCTGATTCACTGATTCACAGTCACACTGAACACTGATTCACAAAGTGAAAAATGCTCAAAGTGCCAAGTTTTTAAGTCGCTCACCTGTTCCATTTTTGTCGATGTTATGCTTTTCATGGTGCCGCTCACTCAACTATGGCACTAGCTTTATCCACTTGAGTGTTTTACAATGTGCCGGGTTATAGTCAGTTGAAATCTTTGATTTCACCTCTGGTGCGCATGGAAATGCCGCATATGGTACTTTTTTTAACATGTGCTTTTGGATCGTGGTAATATGATGCAAACAATTACTGTGGCTTGTAAACTGTGATACTTTGGCATGTAAACTGGTATAATTTTGTATGAAAAGTGTCTTTTTTGGCATGTCTAGGGCTTGAAAACTGTAATACTTTGGCACGTAAACTGGCATACTCTGGCATGACAAGCATAACACTAATTCGGCAAGTAAAGACATGTCTAGGGCTTGACAACCGTATGTTTTGGCAAGTAAAATGGAGTATTGTACATGTAAAACGTGAGCTTGACAACCGTTTGGGATGAAAAATGGAACACACTCGTTTTCTCTTTGCACAACCGATTATCGGTGTCACTTTTTCTTTCGCGCCACGGTGCAGCGGCGACTCGTTTGAGAAGTTCGCTGATCTGTGACGGTGCAGGCGACGCCTTTTCTATTTTGCGTTTTGTACTGTTGTTTGTTTGATTAAGTTCGGATTTAGTGATTTCTGCTTTGGCTTTTTAACGCATTGCACAATTTTCTTTTTCATATTCTGTTACTTTTCTGGTAAAATTTTTCATTCAGACGGTATTTATAACTTTTTTTCTAAATACTATCCAATGTAACCGCCATTGTCGCTCTCCAACACTATACCAACACATTTGATTCCGAACAATATCAAATGCGGGCACTAGAAAAAGTCGCGGGATTTCGTGGCCGCGGCCAAATGGCGCAAATGCAGCGGCGTCGGCTCGCATGCATAAATTTTAGCTGGATATCATATCGAGTCTCTGGTTTGCATGGGGAACGCCCCAGCGCTGTGCTTTTGGGCGCCATTTATGATTGCCAGCTACCAGTTTAATGGTGGCTGGTCGGTCGGGTAAAAATGATAATGATGCTTCTGTGAGGCTTCCGTTACTGTACGTCTTGCGTTTGTACGTTTTCTGGCAGCAGATATTTATCTACCCTTCACTAATACAGCGGGTATTATTACATTTATGGATACATTAAAAAAATGCTTTTTTCCGATTTCATCTCATCCTTTTTTCTCATAGAACACGAAACCGGAACAGGTTTCAATCGGAATTTCGTTTCGAAATGGCCGCGCTTCTGCGAGCGCGGCGCGGCCGCAGCTGGCGGCGGCGCGCCAGCCCGCCGCCAGATATAATGGATGATCCGTCGTATTGGATTGTGCCGCCGCGGCGGCACGTTTCCGTCGCGCGTTATAAATGACCGGCCGCTTTGCTTATTGTAAATGCGTGTAAGAAGCGTGATGGCCGGCTAGGTTTTGCTTGGCTGCATTGCGCCCGCTAGGTAGCTGTCAGGTTTGCTATCAAAGCGCGGAACTGCTGCGATCTGCCGCCGGGATGAGCGGCAGCGAGCTTGGGACAATCTCATGACCACCCATATGGACTTCCGTATTTATCTTCATTTATTTCGCGAGAATTTGGTTTTTATCATTTTTTGTGATCAGATAAATAGAACCGTTCTGTTACGAATTGCCTAAGTACGTTAGGACGGTATCTAACGGTTTTCGGCGAAGGAAATTATGCATACTAGGTATTTAGGTATATTTATGTGGCGTTGTGGAGTCACATAAAATTCATGAAACCCTCATAAAAATCATGTGTCCTCCCACGCAAGTGCCACAGACAGACTGGAAAATTCCGTCCTATCTTTTGCTTTTGATTGGCGAATTTTTTTTTTGGATTCGTATCAGTTTCCGTTTGAGACCGCCTTAGTGAATGTAGAGTCTGCGATCCAATTCCCGCACTTAAAACTCGTCATGCTTGCGTCATCGCCGTGCCCACGGCATTGGCAATGTCTCATTACAGCCAGCGGTGCTCGATTTACCAATTTCCAGCGGCTCGCCCGCCCGCGATGCCGTTCCAATTTGGCACCCCAATCACAGACAGTGGTCGCTAACCGACATTCGCCGGGCTAATTTTGGTCCGGCCGCTGGCGCGCTCCAAATCTACCATGCCAATCGGGCGGGCGTCGAGCGACCGTCGCAGCCGCCCACTGCGCTGAGCGAGTTCGCGTGCGCCAGCATGCACAGCGACGGCGAGGTCGTGTCGTCGGGCGCGGCCCGCCTGAGCAGGGCCAACGGGGCGCCGGCCAACCACGCGCAGCACCAGCAGCAGCGCCTGGTGCGGCGCGGCCCCACGCCGCCGGTGCGCGCCGAGCCGCAGCTCCGCCCGTCCGCCATCGACCAGCAGCAGGCGCAGCGGATCCGCTTCGGCGCCGGCGCCAACGGCTCGGTCACGTTCGCGCCCGGCTCCAACTGCGCGCAGCGGCCGACCGCCGCCGTCGACCGCGGACACAAGCAGGCGTCCGAGTGCGCGCACAGCGTCGATATGGAGGTGCATTCGTGGCTTGTGTGGTCGGCAGGGGCGAATTGAGAAGTGAGAAGTAAAATGGCAAATGCGAAGTGAAATGGCAAAAGCGCAGTGAATTGAGAAGTAAAATGGCAAAAGCGAAGAGAAGATACTTTATTTTTTTTTACGTTGCTTTTGCCAATTTACTTGCCATTTCACTCCACTTTTGCCACTTTACTTCGCTTTTGCCATTTTACTTCTCACTTCTCAATTTGCGGAACTGGCACCAGTGCGCCGTTTACTCTAGGCCGTCTCCGTTGTAGGTGCTGAACTTCATGGATACGGGCGTGCTGCCGTCATCCGGCGCAGGCCCGCCGCGGTCATTTTCTGCGCACAGCGCCTGGGGCTACGACGAAATGCCGAGCAGCTCGGCCGCGCTGGCGGCCGACGCGCCGCTGGTGCACCCGTCGTCCAGGCAGCACTACCACATGAGCAATGGACGTCGACCCGGCACCGAGCCCGAGACCTGGATGCGTCTGTCGCGCCAGTACGACCCCGGCGCCGCGCCGCAGTGCGTGTGCAACGGACAGGCGGCGCGCGCCTATCCGGCCGCGCAGCAGCAGCACACGGTGGTGCGGCCGAGCTGCGACGGCGTCATGTGCACGTCGTTGGCCAACACCGGCGCCGGCAGGGACGAGTGCAACGAGCTGGTCGGCGCCAACGGCACCGGCGGGATGGACCGGCCCGACGCCGGTGCGGCACAATGGTTGCCGCCGGCACCGAGGCGGAAGCAGCAGCGCGGCGAAGATTGTTCCGCGTGCCGCGCGCTCGACTGCGACATGCTGTTCGCGATGCTCTTTACCATACTCATCGCCGGTCTCATGGTGCTAATTATGGTGTTCTGGCTCAAGGGCATTTTCTCGGCGGCGGGTGCCGCCACGTTGAGTGACGGCGAGAAAAGCATGTTGGATCAAGCGCACAAAGCCATCGATAAAGCTCGATGATTGATTGATTTTTGTGATATTGACTATTTTATAAACAACTTTTTCAAGTTCACAAAATCACGATTATCATACACTATCATTCGTAGATGTTTTTTTAATTCGTCCATCACGTTTGTATTCTGGCCCAAAGCAGAACGGAAGTCTTTTTCGCATTAATTACTGAAAAAAGTATTCTTGGACAATTAGTTTAAAACTTAAAAATTATCGAAGAATTGCTGCAAACTGCTTGGGATTTTTTTAGGGTTTCAGTAAAATTTCAGTTTAAGACGTTCAGACAGACAAATATAGGTTAGGTATGTTGTGATAGAAGCTATCACACCATTTCCGTAATGGACGAAGTAGATAAATACGTATGGAAATATTTGTATTCTAAATGTCTGGTATAGATTTGTAACGAAAGTGTTCATCTTGTATCAACACACTCAATGCCTTTCTTCCAATGGTTTGATTTTGTAGGAAGACACATCGATATCACATGCATGCACCGTTTTGTTTACATAAAATTAAGCATAAACTTTTTAAAGTGTGTTCGGAAAGTACCCAACTTCCTATATTATAGAGGTTCTTTTTCTAAATTTTCGTTACATCAAATCTGTATAACGTAAGTCGTACACCATTACCTGATTGCAAAAAAATGATAAATATCTCCCTGTATTTCTGAAAATTTTGAGTGTTGAATGGTGAAAATCTGTTGAGAAATGACTGCATATTTATGCAGTTCTTGGTGCACTCTCTATTTCCCCAGTTGATTTAAGACGCCGGTTCTGCACTGCAGCCCACTGTATGTCAAGTGTGAGATGTCAGACATAAATTTTACACACTTTACCTACATGGCATCTGAAAGTTTTTGGGACCGGCCGCAGTCCGTTAGATTTGAAACCAGAGTTGTTATAAGTACCAAACTTTTTCAAAAGTACCCGTACTGGTAAATACTTACATTTTTACCCATGCTCAAAAACTACCCGGGTAAAATACTTTGTTTTTACCCATTACTTGGGTAAAATTGTGTAAAAGTATTTTGTCAAGTATTTTTGAGTATTTTCGAGTAAATTGGGTCTTTTCCATCATGGGAGTATAAAATCAATTTTTTTGGCTACATGGCTCAAATTTTTTGGCTCGCATTAAAAGAAAGAAGTAAATACAAAGTACATAAGTATGAATGCAAGCATAGATATACTCACTTTTTTGCATTTTGCATGCTTCAATTGAATTTTCTGAAATACTCAAAGTATGCAGTACTTGTGAAAAAATACTGGGTACAATGGGTACTGGTACAATTGAAGTATTGTACGCATGGGTATTTACTCACTACGCCATTTTACGCGTATTTTAGAGTATAAGTAATTACCCAATATCAACTCTGTTTGAAACCTAAATGTTCACTTTGCATCAGAGTTAAACTACCGGTATTTTTAGAAAGTGTAAGTGTAAGCATAAATACACTTTCCAAGTTTCGAGTGTTTATAAAGTGTAAGGTATTTTTAAAATACCGAGGAAAGCATAAAAAAGTTAAAGTAAATTTTATTTTAGAAGGTTGAACACTGTTGAACACTGGGTACCAGTCCCTATTGCAAGCAAAAGTCTGACGTGAAATGTCAAGTTGTTCCCTGACACTGTGACGTGAAATGATGATGACGTGAAATGATAAAAATTGAATTTTTCAATTCGCTCTAGTTGTGGCTGATAACACTCAGTATTGGACACGATTAAGGTATTGATTCATATATTATCCTTAGAAAATTGTAGACCCGTAGCATGATCCACACTCGTGTAATTAATTTCACGAAAACATTTCACGTCATCATTTCACGTCGAATCGACGCTGAGCTCTAATTCCCGCTTTAGAAGAAATACGGTATGTGCGTGATGTGTGCGTGCGATGTGCGCGATGTAAAATGAAAGGCAACGGGCAATCTACCATACTTCCTCAAATTAACTTCCCCCCCCCCCGCTCGAAATACCCTTAGGTCTGAGCGAGCCCGTACCATCCGACATCTAAACCCATCCGACATCTAGACCAACCACACATCTAATTTTGTGTCATCCATGTCAACTGGGGGCGGGTAACCCCACCGATCTATCTATCCCTGGGGCAACTTTTTTGGACTACTTTCCCCTGAAAACCCCCCACCCCGCTAATTGCCTAGCTATCTAGCTATCTGGAGCGCTTTTGACCAATTTTACTCTAATTTGCACCAAAAATCTCTAATTTTCATACTTCTCATATATTTTCTCCTTCCAAATCATTAGGTCATGTGCCTATTAATTGCCTATTCTCAGCGTGCCGGGTATAATTCAATGTGTTCCGTATCAACATGTTCAGTGTCCCAGTCTAGATGTCGGATGGGTTTAGATGTTGGTTAAGCATGACCGGTCTGAGCGAGCCGGGCAAGTAATAACCCCCGCTGAATTGAGTATAACGAGAGAGAATATAAATGACAAAACTGGAGTCGGGTATCCATGTGAAGCACTGACTGAGTAGTGAGTTGTACATATTAGGACAGACATTATAGCGTTTATCTATATAGCTACTCTATTTTCTATATACCTATTTATGTATATATTTAGACGCTTATACATTACTACTGTAATGATTGAATTTTGCCATGTCTGAGAGTACCTATGTGGAATTTCATACAATCGCTGGCATAAAAACCCTGTCAAATAACCCCCTCGAAATATGCTTTCTCAAAATAATAAACACGCTGGAGGTATTACGAGAAATTACGGTACCTGATATTCAATTGGTGTGAGTAAGGGTTGCCACTAGGATTCAAATTAGAGCCCAAACTCAACTCGACTCGACTTGTGACTCAAAAGTAAAATTGTTACTGACTCGACTCGTCCAACTTGACTGGAAAAAATATGGTCCTGACTCGAGACTCGAGGTTTTTGCCTGACTTAACTTTAAAATTTGGCAAATTTCAAGTCAGGGTTCCCCATTGAAACATGTCAATGTCAATTGTGATATGGATTTAGTAACATAATTTTAAAAAATTTTGTGCACCAGCCCGCATTTCCACACTGCCCGCAGGATTAGGAATAGCCAAGGGTTTTTTCCAAAGCTTCAGTAAAACCTTTTTTTTAAACTAACCATCGAAATGGTTTAAAAAACCTTAACCAAAATTTGTAATACTAAACACTAGGTATTTTGCAATTTTTTGCACACAAGTACACAATTACCATCATAGGCGGCATAAGTGCTTGGGCGCTTGTGAATGTCGCAGGCAGAATTTTTGGTTTCACAAGCGGAATTTTCACTGTCACGTTATGACATTCACAAGCGTGTATTGCACAAACAAGAGTGAAAGCTCAAAATTAGCTCAAAATCACTAAAATTTGCTCCATTTTGCCAATTTTCACCGTTATAATCGCTATTTTCATTTGAATACATGATTATATACCTATTTTTAGCTTTAGGTTATATTTATATTATACCTATTTTATTTTTATTTACATCGATTTCTAAATTTTTGGCTGGCTGCCAACTTCACATAAGGGCTCTGATAAAAAGGTGTCACAAAGACTAGACTCGACTCGACTTGAAGCTCAAGATTTCTGCTTGACTCGTGACTCGATTTTCACTGACTCACCCGACTCGACTTGCTGACTCAATTGGAAAAATTAGGTGGCTGTGACTTTCGAGTTTGACTTCGAAAAAAATCGAGTTTCGAGCCCTAGTTCAAACGTCAAAACATTATGTCCAATCAGTAAAACTTTAAACTGTGTGTGGCTGATGTGTGTCCATGAAAAACTTCAATTATAGAAAACCCAAAGTTGTGATGTGCCGCTATATTTGATTCAATCAATTATAATAAATTATATTTTAATTTAATTTCATCATGCGCATACTTTACACAAGTGGGGACTTCCGTTCCAAAAGTTCACAAGCGCCAAATCCAGAAAAATCGAGTTAGCTGTGGATTCGACATCTACGTATAATTCTGCCCATTTTGGTAAAAAAATCAGTGTTATAGTCCATTTCTTTCCAGAGATACAGTGGTACCGTTTTTCAGAAAAATCACAGTTTTCATATCGAAAGTGCACATATCCATCTCAGATCCCCTATGAAAAACAGGACTTTCATTTCGTAAGTGCACATATCCATGTCGGACCACCGGAGTTTCATTTCATAAGTGCACATATCCAAAAAATAGTTTCAAAAGTGCACGCGTGCTCCGGATCGCTCGCGAAGAGCCGGCCGGATTTCCCATACAAAATAAAGTTTCATTTCCAATTGTGCATACGTGAATTTCCAAGTTTATTTTGCTCTATAAATTGAGTACAGGTATAAATATAGATATGAAAATTTAGGCTTGTGTACTTCTCGAAAAGGGCTTCTCAGTGGGTTAATTGGTTTTGCCCTGCGATGCACCGTTAGGAAGTTATTTACATTTCAAGTTCAAATTTTCAAATTTACTCCTTATTTTGGGTGGTTTACAAAATATGACATAACTCCCAAAATATTTACCAGCCGACAAAATTTAGGGACACAAAAATTGTAGACAAATGTCCGAGATATCTGAAAAGTGCAGGGCAAGCTTTGTCGCCCAAACATGGCACTGCCGGGCCACCGCCAAACTTTAAAATGCGATTTTGAAAAATCGAAAAATCTGGGTATGTTAACTTTTGGAATGAAAGTCCCCAAGTGTCGTAAAACACTCAATATCGTCAAAAACGTATCAACGCAACTAAAATGTGCAGACACCGTAAATTCTCTAATAATGCGACAGCTCTCCAATAATACGACATCTCTAATAGTGCGACACCCTAAGCCTTTTGGCGCCATTAAAGGGCGCCAGCGCCATGGCGCCATTGTATCACTAGTATGCACTTCCACAAAAAAAAATATTTAAAAAAAGAAAAAGGCAAAGTTGCGTACAAACGAGGAATGTTTTTTCCCGTCCTGTTTTTTTTGCTGGAATTATGTTAATTTTATTAATGATGACGTCATGATGGAGTGTTTCCTTCAGAAAAATGCATAGCATGCGGTCCGTCGAGTATACTGTCTGAAGGGGGATAGGGTGTTCCGAACACATGTGGACCATTTCTGTATACCGTATTTCCCCGATTTACCCCCCCCCCCTTGAATACCCCCCTCGAAATACCCCCCCTCGAAATACCCCCAGGTGTTTTTCAGCTGGGTAAAAAATACCCCCCCCCCCCTCGAAATACCCCCGTCTGGAATTATGTACATGATGTATACAAGGTACATGATGTATTTATGTATTGGTCGCAGTTTGCATCGCAGCTACACATATAAATACTAGTTTGTGTAGCGATGAACGTTGATATGTCCAAATAAACCTTACTTGGACACGTTGATTAGCTGTTTTGGGTATATAATAGCGTACTCTTTACTATGAATTTGGTGAAAATGTCTGGCGAAATAATAACCCCCCCCCCTCGAAATACCCCCCCTCAAAATTTCCACTCTGAAAATAATTCGAGGAAATACGGTAAAAAGCTTCTAAACCCTTTGTCAATTAATTTTGTGCAGTTTTAAAAAGACACCTACTTGTATGAATTTTTGTTTGATTTGGAATTTTAGATTTGTTTGTTGATTTTCAGTGTTTATGCATGCCTATGTAAAGATTATGAATGAAGTGTCATAGATTCTTCGATGTGATTTTATTTACGTAAGATAGTACATGGTCCGGCTGAAAAGTCCCCGGGCAGTGCTCGCCATTCGCGCTAGGGGTAAGCAAAGGTCATAAAATTCCGACAGGTTAAGATATCGTGTTTTGAGTTTTCACCCAAAATTTCACCCCTCTAGCTCCACCCACTGCGGAACTGTGGGGGTTACAATTTCGGTCATTTTGTAAATACTGATGTACAAATGGTGCTCTAGCTCAATGCTGCTTTAAGTTGTGATCATGAAGCTTTGGCTAGTGTAAGCCACCAGTGTTGGCAACGTGCCAGCACTAACCACCCTTAGCTATGATATCATAAGCCTAGTTCATAATGGCATTACTGCCACTTCTCTCACTACCAAATTCATCATTCTGCCTCTCCTTCTCAAGTGGTAAATACAGGATGCATTTTGCATGCACGCTGCTGTTGAACACAGGTAATGTGTCCACAACAGATTAGTAATGAAAACTAGGAAATTTTAAACACATAACTCACTTACTGCACATTTCAAAACAACATTAAAATCAACGCTTTACAACATGATCTCAAACTCAAATGATCAGCGAAAAAATCCATCACAGTTCCCACGTTTCTTGCACATGACCCTGATCTGCATATTAATTTGCCATATTAGCAATGATGTTGATGAAAGTGTTGAATACTATCAGCACATTGCCAACACTGGTGGCTTACTCTAGCCAAAGCTTCATGATCACAACTTAAAGCAGCGTTGAGCTGATCACTATCTCCCTACATTCATATCTACTCAGCTCAATCATTTCAATCATCCACAACATTTTTGCAAGTCGCAACCTACTTTTATGTGTATTCAATTACAAGTAAGCGATTAACTACAATGTGTAGTATTTGATTGAATTACTACTATATAATATTGTAGTAATTCAATCAAATACTACAAATGAAAAGTTCAACTTATACGTAATACAGCTCAATGACGAATTCAATCGGAGTAGTTAAATATTTGCTTGCGTGCAACAACTACACCCATACGCCAAGCATTCACTCAATCACTGTACATAAAAAATATGTCTATGTGCTCAACGATGTAAAAATATGTTCAAAGTACTGAACTTTTTCAAAAGTAAACGTAAATTTTTTTATATTTATATTTTACGCATTTATTTTCTACTCATAGGTGAGTACAGAAAACGTAAAGTATTTTTTTACTTTTTCTCATAAGTAAATGTGAATAAATTACTTTTGCTCCCGGAAAACGTAAAAGTGGGTATTTTTGAGAAATTTTGCCCCAATCTTCACTCAAAATCAGTAACGTTCGAAAACGTATTTACGCAGTACTCGAGTATCCGTATTTATCGAGTACCACGAGTTAACAACTATGCGTTATGTACCACAAATGTGTATTTTATGAAAAGAACGCCCATAGACTGCGACCGGATGTTCATCGACACCGAGTCGGGCGCGTCGAACGGCACCTTCTCGTCGCCCAACTACGGCCACGGCAACTACCCAGCCGACTTGCAGTGCGTCTTCACGTTCGTCGCCCAGCCCCACTACAGGGTGTCCATCGGCTTTGACGACTTCAGACTCAGTGGAACCGCTGTCAAGTGAGTGGACGCGGTTTTTTGTGTGTTTGTGGAGCCTGGAGGTTTGGCGGTTCATTTTTGGGATTCTTGTTGTTTGATGGTATTTATTAATGAGGTTGTCAACATTATCGTATGATGAGTAAAAACCGAGTTACCGAAAGTGATTTTAACATGTTTTCGTGTCAATCATAAACACCTTCCCGATCAAGTCCGGCCCCCTATTTTTTTTCACTTCGCACACCCTATCTCTGGTTGTGGGAGGGGTGGAAAGCTAATACTTGTGGGGTATATAGGTGCAAACCCCCACCACCCCTCATGAATAAATGGGGCAGCGGCGACTCACTATAGAGGGGGTCACCGTATATGTGAAAAATTGTTGTGGCGTTTTCACTGGCCCACACAGGTCCGGCCCCCAGTTTATTTCTTACGCTACTTCTTGAAAAAGGATCGTCAGGCGCCAATAACGCCACACGAAGTAGGTGCCATGGCGTGGCACCACTTGGCTACCTCAAATGGCGCCAGTGCCATGGCCCTAAGCCACAAACATTCCACAAACACCCACCCCCTAAGCAGCAGACAAGAAAAAGAACTTTGACTTGCACTTTTGCACTTTTTGCACTTTTTGCTTTTATTTTTTTACACTCTTCACACTCTGGTTTAGGATGTTTTTAAGAGGGGGGTATAAGGTTCCAAGCTGTGTAAAAAACTTTACCTCTAAAACACCTCCATTAGAAAATTTACTTGGGGTTAACTTTATGATGTCAAAATTACGCCATCACAGGAACAAAATTTGTTAACAAAATTAACCCCAAGTAAATTTTCTAATGGAGGCATTTTTGGGGTATAGTTCTTTACGCAACTTGGAACCTTAAACCTTCCTCTATAAAACACCCAAAACCAGCGGGTCAAGTTTGTCACAAAATGAAAGCAAAAAAAGCCTTTTTTAAGGTTTAAAAAATGTACGGTTTGGGATAGGGAATAAATATTGAGGCATCGGGATTAGCGATTGAATGGCGCCATGGCGCTGACGCCATTTTAGAAGGTCATTAGCACTTAGCGCCATGTTCCTGTGGCGTTATTGGTGTCTGACGCCCCTTTTTCAAGCCATAGTGTAAATAATAAACTGGGGGCCGGACCTGTGCGGGGCAGGGAAAACGTCGCAAAATTTTTTCACGTATACGGTGACCCCCTCTATAGTGAGCCGCCAATGCCCCATTTATTCATGAGGGGTAGTGGGGGTTGCACCTATTTATATACCCCACAAGCCGCTTTGCACCCCTCCCACAACCGGAGATAGGGCATGCGAAGTGAAGATAAAAATAGGGGGCCGGACTTGATCGGGAAGGTTTTTACATTTGGGCATGTTGTATCATACGACTTGACTAGGTACCGATTTGTTACACTAAGTCAGTCAAGCACCCCGTAAACTGTACATAAATTCTCAAGTGCCCGACTTCAAGTTCCATTTTGCATATAAAAGTGGGCATTTTACATTACATTTGACACTTATTTTCGACATTTTACACTTAACTGACGTTTTACGGTGTGCACACTAAGTATTATAAATACACACATCAATCCCACATCAGCTTAGTCACATCAAAACCAACAGTTGCCACGACGACTACGTGGACGTGTACGCGGAGCTGGTCTCGCCCGGCGCCCAACTGCTGCAGCACAACGTCAGCGGGCGCTACTGCGGCACGGTGGCGCCCAGCAGCCGCGTGTCCCTGCACCAGGTCATCGTCATGGTGCTGCACTCCAGGAAGGACAGCCCCGGCGCCACCGGCTTCAAGGGAACTTATGAGTTCGTGCCTGAAGGTTGGTTTTGGGAGATTGAGTTTGATTTTGAAACGTTTTTTTTATTATGAAAGTTATATTTGTTATCAGCGCGATTTATACCCGGCACGCCGATCCCTTCCGACCGGTGTGGATACGTCATTGACTCTTCACTGGGCAAGACTGGCGACATCTTGTCGCCCACATATCCGGGCACGTATCCATCGGTCAGTGAGCACATTTCGAGGTATGTATAATCACTGTGAGGGCCCATTAATTGAGAGTATACTGCGTGCAGAACTTTCGCTGCTGGTACTTGCTGCGCGGCAGCGCCGGCCAGCGGATGCGCATCACCTTCAAGGATTTCGATTTGTATTTTGGTGGCGAACAGTGCGTTCTCACATACCGTATATTTTTTAATAAGTCGTTTTAAGTCTGGCAGTTTTTACCGGGGGGTAGTCAAGATTATTGCGGAGGTACACCAAAAACAATAAAACTAAGATACCATTAAACTTTTATGTAAAGCTGACTTACTTCAGGTGTACCTAGGCCACGTTGTACTTGGGGGGGGGGGGGTTCGAGGGGAAGGGCTACAAATCAAAAAAACTGAAGATAGGTAAAATAATCCTTATAATAATAAACAATTAACCTCCACCCGCAGCTGTCCATACGACGCTCTCACAATCTACGACGGCGCGACGACCGTGTCGCCCATGGTGCGGCGCGTGTGCGGCATGCAGCCGGGCATGGTGTTCTACTCGCGCGGCGACACCATGCTGCTCGAGTTCAATGCCACCGACCCGCCCTTCGCCGAGCACAGGGGTTTTCAGATTGGATTCGAGTTCAGTTCGCAGTTCGTCGACCTGGGTTAGTGTGATGTTTTGATATTGAATGGATGCAGTTTTTGTATTCTTGGATACCCGTATTGAATATCCAGGGGAAAATAACTCTACGTCAATAACTAACCCTTGAACAACCGGGAAAATACATTCCCTTGAATAACTCACCCGTCAAACTACATGGTGCCAATCCAAGACCCTGCAAAGTGTAAAGTAAAGTGTCAAATGTCATGTAAAATGTCATGACAAATGTAGGTAAGGTATAATGCCAATTGTCATTCAATGTTCTTTAATAAAATCTTTTTTTTCTGTTTTGATTGACATTTTACATGACATTTGACACTTTACAGGCGCTGGCACTGGCCCCAGGAGGACATATTAAAGAATATACCGTATTACCTCGAATTATCCCCCCCTTGAATTACCCCCCTCGAATTAACCCCCCCTCAAATTTTGCTGGCGAAATAATAAACCCCCATAAGGGTATTTCGAGGTAATACGGTAGGCACTTAAAGATTTTTACATTTTTTCGATAAAAAATTATGCCGCAAACGCGACAGTTGTGCCTTGCAGACCGCCTGATCGCTGGCGAGAACGGCGTGTACCACGTGCGCGGCACCGAGTGCGACGTGCGCGTCATGAGCCGCGACGAGACCGAACATTGGATCCGGTCGCCAAATGCGAGTTCTCACATGTTTTGGAGAAAAAAAAATTATACCTCTAAAGAAAAAAACCCCTCTTTTTGTCTACTTTGGTTGAATTAGTCGTTTCCGCGCAGTTTCCCGGTTTGTACCCGCCACACACCACGTGCCTATATATCTTAGACGGTTTAGAAGGAGTGCAGAATTTGGAAAAAGTTCAACTTGAGTTTGAAACGTTCAATGTGCCCTCGCCCGACGATGAGTGAGTTCGATTTTGTTTTGTTATGACCCCGGGAAAGCCGCTGCATAACATCGCCACTGTTTGCGTCTTATCCATGCAGAATGCCGATTGCTGAGAATATTACAGATGAATTTCTTTCTAACACGTAATTGTGAGTGCTGCAAAACCGTTCCTCAAATACGCACACCACCGCACACCGTTACAACTGGGGGCCATCCGAGACCCTGTAAAATGTCATGCAAAGTGTCAAAAGTAATGTAAAATGTCCCTAAAAATGGAAACGTACCTTTTTGCAGGGCATTTTACATGACTTTTGACATTTTACAGGGTCTGGGACTGGTACTTTAAATAGATATTTACATCGCCCGCGCTTCGTTTCCCATGCGATCACCCCCAAAAAACGACCACCCATCTAGCGAGCGCGATTCGGCCACGCTGGACCTGCTGTGCCCGGACGCCTACCTGGGCGCGTTCACCAGCGCCGACGGCGCCGAGCAGGCCGTGTCCGGCGCGCACGAAGACGCGCCCCTGGACCACGAGTGGTGCAGCCCGCCGCTGGGCGCCGCCGCCGCCCCGAAGGGCTCTTTGAGTGTGGGCAGCCTGCGGTTCGGCGGCGTCGGCGGCAAGTTGCCTTCGGCCGTGTCCACCGGCGCCAGGATGGTGCTCGTGTTCAGCTCCGGCAGGGCAGACAAGGTGGCCAAGATGATGAGGGAAAGTGGCGGCGATCACGAGATTGGATTTTTGGCCAAAGTGATCTTTCAGACAGGTGAATGCATGGTACTTTATTTTGTTGCATGCCATTTTGTCTGTGTATTTGTATCGCATGCAGTGCATTGTTTGGCCGCATTGTTCCGTGTGCATGGGTCCGTGCTGTGAATTTTGCGATTGACAGTGGCAGATAAAAATTATCAAATTTGAAAACTTATATATTAAAAATACTTAAAATTTTGATTTCTTTATGTAAAATCCAAACATTGCAGATTTTGTTGTAGTTAAGTAGACATATTTAAATACCGTATTTACATACATGTCGTGAAGTGATCTTCGTTGGTCGCTAATCGTCACTTTGCAGCGGGGAGCTCGGCGCCAACGGGTGCGGCCCCGCCTACCTGGAGGTGTACCTGGAGGCCGGCCTGCAGAATCCCTACGTGAAGAACCTCGAGCCGGACGCGGCGCTGTGCCGCGCCACCTGGGCGGACGCGCTGATCACGCTCGGCCCCACTCCGAACTCGATGAGCGCCGCCGACGTGGCGCCCGGCCCGTCCGCGTTGATGCTCGGCGACGGCGCCAGGGTGCTGCTGAAGTTTGTGACCGGCGACCTGCGCGGCGCCCATTGGGGCACCGGCTTCCTAGCCAGGGTCACCTTCCTGACAGGTGATTGTTCACTGCACCACCGCTGCACTGCGCTTATTGTCGTGCAACGTGCAGTTGTCGTGCTCACGCTTAAAGCCGGAGTTACAGCACAACGACAAATAGGAGCTGAAACGACAAATACAGTGTCGACAAATTACGAATACTCAAGAACGCTTAGAGATATCCATCCCCAAATTGAGATGTTGAAAACACTAACCGATATCTACATCGTGTCCAACAATTATCCAAAAAGCTACAGTAGTTTTCGAAATATAAATTCAGAATAAAATGTTTTTGCTATTTGTCAGCAATTCCAATGAGTAATGTTGCCGACAAATAGCGACATTTTTAATTTTGATTTATATCTTAAGAACCACTGGAGCTTTTTGGATAATTTTTGGACACGATGTAGATATCGCTCAGTGCTTTCAACAACTCAACTTTGGGATGGATATCGCTTACCGTTCTTGTATATTTGTAGATTGTGGACATTGAATTTGTCGCTTCAGCTCCGATTTGTCGGTGTGCTGTAACTCCGGCTTAATGCACACGTTTTCTATATGTTGTGAAACAAGTGACACACTATTTCTTCGATCGATGTAATGTATTTTTAGACATAGCGGGCGCATGCTTACAGCTTGTATTTTGGCGGGCGTCCATTGTAAATACATACACAGTGTAGTATAAATAGAAATTTCACATAAAACTTAAACTCCACTGACCCCTTTACTCGACTACTGAAACCCGACAAGCCACATATTTAAATATATTTTATGACCCAGACTTCGGCGTGCCTGGCGAGCCTCTGCGCGGCCAGAACGAGTGCGCCTTCAAATATCAGTCGCCGCGCGTGCAGGTCGGCGAAATTCACAGCCCCAGATATCCGGCTAATTACCCAACGGGCACTAATTGCACCTATTTGATGATCGGCCAGTTGGACGAACGCGTAGCGCTGTACTTTGAGCAGTTTTCACTGTCGTTGGCCGAACCGTGGGTTTCTGATCAATGCTCGAATTATACCGTATATCCTGGAATATGTCCCCTGGGAGTTATTTTTTCGTCAGGATTTTTTTTTTGGGGGGGGGGGCGGAATTATTTTTTTCTACGTCTATCCGACCCATGAACTATGGGAAGTAAATCGAGGGGAGTTTCTTTCCTCGATCAGCTCACAGGGGGGGAGTTTTTCGAGGGGGGACATATTCGAAGCTATACGGTAGCTGATGACATGTCTTCATGTGGTGCCCATTATCAAACGCAGCTGTGGAGACTATGTGGTCATTCACGATATTTTCGTGGAGACAGACTCTGATGGAAATCGCGTTGAACGAGAGCTATTCATCGGTGGGTAAGGTTATCATTGTTTATTTACTCGTACTAACACCGCAAAGAAGGTGTCAATTTCAATTGGGTTTCAAGAGTTAGGAATTGCAAATTTCGGGTTCGGATATCCGGTATTCCGGTATCGGTCCAAAAAAGTTCTGCTCGGGTATCGATTCTCGGTTCCGAAAATGTGCGGCTATCGGGTTCGGGTCGGGTCGGGTCGAGTTGCCAACCCTAGTGTGAATCCGATTCAAGCATGCATGCTCAAAACGTAGGTACCTAGATACAAGCAAAGTGATTAAAGTTACCTCGCAGGCAAGTACTGCCCCATGGAGATGCCCGGTCCCACAGTGTCAACATTCGGCTCGCACATAATGAAGCTGACGTTCGTGTCCAACACGATGCACGCGGCCACCGGCTTCAAGGCGCACTTCGAGTTTTCGCCCAGGAGAAGATCAGAGATACCCGGAGAGAATCGTCGGTTTGAAAATATCTACGATACTTGGCGATATATTATTTTTGTTTCTCGAAATATTACCTCGATCGTGGCAATCGATCACCTCAACTTTCACAATTCAAAATAATTCACAATTAACAATCTCAATTTCCCCATCAATTTCAGCGAACATTCCCGGCTGCGGTGGTCACATCTCCGACGCCCCCATGGGGCAAATAATCTCGCCCGGGCCCAAGTACGGCGCCGGCTGGGTGTGCGTGTGGCTGGTGCAGGTGCCAGTCCCAGACCCTGTAAAATGCCTTGTGAAATGTAAAATGTCATGCAAAGTGTCAAAAGTTCCTGAAATGTAAATTGCCTTGCGAACTGGCAGACGTACATTTGGTTCGCCATTTTCCAGGACATTTTACATGACTTTTGACACTTTGCATGACATTTGAAATTTTGAGGGCTATTTACAGGGTCTGAGAGTGCCCCCAGGTAGCGCCCGGCTACAGAATAATGCTGCGGCCAGCAAAGACTAATCTGAGCGCTGCGGGGCCTTTGAACCTGGAGGGGATTATGAGCAACCCGGAGACTGGTTTGTTTTGGGCTTGCTGCGCTGTGCACATCTCGCTTTTTGGTATGAGTTTCTTGGGGAGTTTTTTTCGATTGTCAGACTGTTCGGGAGTTCTTCTAGGGGGATTTTAGCTTTGAAAGAAAATTTTTGCAAAATAAAGTTAGTCATACAAATAATTCAACCTACACATCACTTATGATACCTATAACTCAATATTCTTAGGAAAATTTACTCCTCTCCACGCATTACCTAATTTGGAAAATTAACTATTAATTAACTAATACCCAGTAAGAAGTCTGAATAAAAGATAGCAACCATGCTGTCTTTTTCGAGGATACCTATACATTATTTGAAGTACATTGTTGTTCACTGAAACAATCATGAACAAAACATGAAAGCCTAACCTGTTCAATTCTAGTGTCCATTTTTCACAACCTACTCAACCTAAAAGCCAACCTCCCCCTCCCTCAGCCTCCTGCGGCAACACGGTAGTGCGCGTGTACACCGACGGCACCGACACCGAGTTCACGCACGAACTGTGCGGCGTGGAGTCGAAGCACGTGCCCATCATGTATTCCACTGGCAACCAACTTAAGGTGACATTTCTCACCTCGAAATACAAGATCAACGCATTGGAAGGCTTCCAGTTTACTTGGACCAGGATTAGAGATGTGCCTTGTGAGTTGTCTTGTGCATCGCGGTTTGTGAGTAGACAGTGAAATGATGTAAAATTTAAATACGACTTGCAGTTTTTTGCAGTAAACAGTTCTCATTAGTATCTTCATTTTAGAATATTTTTAGAATAAATTGTGCACGTGGTCAATCTATAAGTTCTGGCTTATCCGGTTTTGTAGGCTAACGTTGTTTTACCGTCAGAAAAGTGCTACCCTTGGTAGTAGCATTACCGCACTTTCTGAGACGCTTTGATGTTCTTTTGGAGAGAAAAAAAAACTCTGATCTTAAAAAATCAAACCGTTTTACGCGAACATGTCATTTCTTTCCGAAAAATCGCTGGTTTTCCCAGCCCTAACCGTGTCTTTTTGCAGTCATGTCCACGTGCGACGAGCGCGAGCTCAAGTGCGTGTACAGCACGTTCTGCATCGACCGCTCGCTCATGTGCAACAAGGAGCTCAACTGCGGCCAGGCCGACCGCACCGACGAGGAGCCAGACACGTGTACGTTATTTCATTGGACACTTTTTGGTCTCAGGGTGTAAAGACTTGAGACTGTTTTTTTGAAACAGGACTAATAAATGCTAAAATTGCAGAATTCACATTGCTCTAACACAATGGAATTTGATAAAGTTTTGGAAGCAATTAATAAATTGATGCCCACTATTGTGTGGAACTTTTAAATAGAAGTGCTCTAGGTGTCTTATATTTGAAAGAAAATACGTTGTGAAGTATGTACCGTAAATCCTTGAATAAGCCTTCCTTAAATAACTCCTCCCATCTAATACCCCATGTTGCAAAAATATCACAATAATACAAAAATCGTTGAAATAAATAACACGTTGAATTTTTTTGCTGTTAATTTTCATTTACCCATATTGATTTTATTGCTTCATTAATTGAATGCCTATTTGACTTCAAACTATTGATGGGACCTCATTTATACAGATTGGTCAAAAATTTACCTGAAAATTCTGACAAAAACTACACCTCTCCTTGAATAACCCCCTAGTTCAAAAAAGTCTAACGAAACAATAACCCTTGTGGACTTATTTGAGTATTTACTGTATACCTAGCTGGTTTTGGGAACATTTTTGATGGTGATTTTGAGTGGAGGAGCGAGTGTTTTTAGTTTGCAGCCAGTTGGCTTGAGTAGGCATATCTGTGGCTAATTAGACACATTCATGTTTGTTTTCTCCTTGCATTAGCGCATGCCACGTTTTGATTTTCGACACTAACGAGAATGCGCGTGCTTCTACCGATATCCCAACTGCCAAGTGCAGTAGTTTATTTAACTTACCTATTCATATAAATAAAGTCCAAATTTGAAAATATACCTAGTTAAGGACGGAAACTTCGTCTATGCTGTATCCAAAAAGTCGATAAGTCCAATCTTTTGTCGAAATCTCCTGCAAGAAACTCGATAAGCCCACTGTAAAGACACTGATTTCTAAAAGTCGATAAGTCCATAAAATTTCTTACTATTATATGCAAATTTGTCTGAGCCTTTTATAAACATTTTGTCGTGACCAAGGTGTCGATAAGTCCACTTGTTTTCTGGACTACTTCCTAGACGCTTTATTGTTCCCGACAAAATGCATTCTGTATGAAGGCTATTTACTGCTCACATATATGTTGAGAGCACTGGCGGAAAATTTTTACAGATTATTATTAACATTTGGCACTTTACGATAGACATGTACATTGGACATGCATTGTCGACAGAGAATCGGGAATGGAACTTAATGCAAATTTCTCGAAATCAACTTTTAATGGACCCGGCTGCCGATAAATTTGTAATTTGGCCTTATCGACTTTTAGAAGTAGTGGCTTCATATGCTTCAATGGTTGACGACGAATTGATCGTTAAATTCTATTTACCACTATTCCAGTTTAATTTTTATATCACGGGCGGAAACGATCAATGAATCGCGGCCGAAATAGACACGCCTGTCCGTGAGAGACCGCGTAGGTAGTCAACCCGACTGCATCCGAGCATGTGGCGCGCGGCTCTCAGGTGACGGGCGCAGCGGTGCCGGGCCCAAGTCGCAAAGGTCCTCGTCGTCGGCGGGGGCGGGCACCGACGACAGGTTCGGCCACGACCCCACCGCGTCGGCGGGCACCCGACTGGCAGCCGCCGGCGCCGGCCGCGGCACCACGTCCGCCCGCCCGCCGGTGGTCGTCGTCGACGCGGCCAGCCGGGTGCATTGTATGAGTGCCTGGCTGCCGCTGCTCCCGCTGCTCGGCTGCTGGCTGCGGCACGTGGCAGGCTGTGTCCACGTGTGAATTTAAAGTACAGGGCTGACGACCGGTTCATGTGGCACATTGTGTCCACTTTTTTGTGTCCCCGTTCCCTTTTGTCTTGGAAACGGTGTATTTATGTGTGGATCGTAACGCTTTTGAAACGTTGTTTAGTTATACTGATATCGGATTAAGTACATTTAGTAGTTTAGGGACTTTCCATACATTACCATTAATAAAATACCATTCATGGTTGTCGCAGTTTGGCTTGGCCGGTGGTTTGCTGTCCTTCTCAATGGGGTTTTTAAACTTTCGAAACGGTTGCTCTTGTTCGAAAAACATTCCTGAGCATGTTAATTCATTTCATAAGGACGTTTCGTATCGAATGTTAAATGATAAATATGTACCTAAATCCTTAGGCCCCTTTCACACCTTTTTTCTGTGGCGACTCCGACAACATGAGAAAGTTCAATAATTCAAGCAAAAAGTTCCATATTCATTAGATAAAATGGCCAAGTATACATACCGCCTAGGTGTATGTCAAATTGCAGATGAATCGTGCTTGTCGTTCAAGAGTTATAGACGTCTGAAAAAATTTGCCATTGTCGCCATCTGTCGGACTCCGACAACAGCAATTTTCTCCAAACGTCTGTAACTCTTAAACGACAAGCACGATTCATCTGCAATTTGACGTACGTATACGCTTAGGTGGTATGTATACTTGGCCATTTTATCTGATGAATATGGATCTTTTTACTTGAATTACTGAACTTTTTCATGTTGTCGGAGTCGTCACAGAAAAAAAGGTGTGAAAGGGGTCTTACAGTACTTTTTACTGTACAATGCTTGTTCCAAAACATCCGTAGGTTGACTTAGGTATCCTTTTTTGAAAGATTTCATTGAAGATGCGGTTAAGTACGTGCTGCAAGAGCTAATTAAAACAAAAACTCTCGCAAAAAGTATTTTGGCCAACATCACCATTCCCGTGGTAGGTGTATTTTCGCGTTCAAAAACGAAATCTACGAAGCCCGCCACGTTTTTTCGGGCATCATGATTTGTTTGTCTGACATTACATTACACGCTGCCTAACTCAATGTACTTGTGTTGGCAGACATAAAAATGTGTCGGGTTAATTTAATTTCGCACCAGGGATGAGCAGATTTTAACAATGGGTGCAAAAGAAGGCAAGGAAAATAAAGGAGTAAAGTTACGAGCCATTTAATTCCGCTGGTGAGCATATCGTATCTTCAATGAAATTTGATATTGCCAGAAAAATATTAGGCTTCGTTAGTGCATTCAATAGGCCCGACAGCTTTGTCGAGTAGTCCATGTCCAATGTCCAATTTATGTCCAACAAAATGCGACTTGCGAGGTGTCACAATTTTCAGACTCCAGCAATATTGAAAAGAGTCTGCATCATCCAAACATTTTTTGCAGCATTTTCCATCATGTTTAATGATTTTTTGTTGACAGACACCCAATTTCAACATTTCAGCTTTCTTGGCAATCGGCCAAAGCTTTATTTTTTGTCAAGGCAAGCTGATCGCGTGATCGCGTCTGCCCAACGGAAAAATCTGTAGGGAGTGATATCGTATAAACGGAAATGAGTACATGGAAACCCGACATATCATACAAACTACCCAACTAAAAATCCTCGCCAATGGCCAGAAAATGAAATGGTGAAGCTGAGGGTGTTTCATCACAGACAATCTGTTCATGTATTTACAAATGCGAAATTGCGACTCACTAGAATCTGTCTGGCATTGTGCACTGCTCAACAAATCTGTCGGGCCAATTGAATTTTGTCCTAGTGTCACTGTAAAGAAATTTGGTACAATCTAGTTGCGTTACTCGAGCAGATTTTCATGAGGTGCTATTTAAGTTATTATTCACAATAAATCTTCATCGTTTACCACTGGATTTCATTCTTACAAAAAAAAAACTAAATTAATGCATGGACAATTTTTTTGCCAAAACACAACGTTAACGACAAACGTATCCATACAGAACACCTGGGGCATTCCCAGAGCCTGTAAAACACCCGGCAAAGTGTCAAAGAACTTGCAAAATGTCATGTGTCATGTAAAAGACCCTGTAAAGTGTCAAATGTCATTGAAAAGACCCTTTAAAGTGTCATGTGTATCCAAATCTTATTTTATCGTATCCAAATCTTATGTTTTTGTATCGAAATCTTATGTCAAAATGTAAGATTCGGATACAACAACATAAGATTTGAATACGAGTAAATAATATTTGGATATACATGACACTTTACAGGGTTTTTTACATGACACATGTCATTTTACAGGGTCTGGGAGTGACACCCGAGACTGCCTCACAGGTGCCACTCCCAGACAGTATAAAGTGTCAAATGTCGTGCAAAGTGTATGCAAATGGTCAAAAGTCATGTAAAATGCCGTGTAAAATGGCAAACGTACTTTGACAAGATTTTACCACTTTGCGTGACATTTGACACTTTGCAAGAACTGGGCACCCAGGCCGTTGACCCAACGTGCCAGCCCAGCCCAGCCACGCACCGCAGGCCTCGCAAGCAACGAGGAGCCGTCGGCGCTGGTGCGCACGTTGGCGCTGATCGCCGTGGCGCTCGTGCTGCTGGTGGCCGTGTCGGTGGTGTGCTGCGTGCTGCTCAAGCGCTACATGCGGCGGCGCATCGAACTGGAACACCAGGCGGCCAAGGCGCGCCGGTCGCAGCGACAGACCAGGACCCGGTCGCCCGCCGCCGCCGACCAGGTCGAGCGACAGCAGCACGTCAACAGATACGTGAACGCGTAGGTGCAGCAAGGGTTCCGGGCCGGGTACCCGCGAGGACACACGTTGTCGAGTGATGAGTGAAGTGATTGAGACGACCTTCAGTGTCACCTTTAATTGTGAGAGATGAGATGTTGTCATTTTCCTGATCACTTACCACTGTGTTTGTCGCCTACGGCTTTTCTATCAATTCGTCATTATCGTCATTATCATTCATGTCGCGAGACGACGTCCTGTATTGACCATTCATGTAAATATATCAATTGATCACTGTCTTGCCATGTTGCAACCTCATTTTGTCACGTGGGTTGTTTGTTTCCTTGCCGTTTTCGTTCACCATGTGATAGGGTTTAGATTGTACTCGTAGCGTATTTATGTAAATACACATAGGTAAATTTATTGGAGATTGAGCATTTTACAGGGTAATAACCGAAACACTGTTTGATAGATAAGATGCAGTTGTATACAGTTTTTTTTGTACAAAAACTAAATAAAATCATGTCAATGTGATGAATACCCACCTACAGCTGTGAAAAAAATCAGCTAAGATCCGAGGCTACCTGACTAGCGCTTGATATCGAAGGCAGAACAATATGTGTTTACAAAAAAAATTATTTAGGTAAATTCAACGTTGGTAATTTGTTATAATAATACCTTTTACATTGGCAAGATATCGCTGTGGATGACACAACCATGAAACCTTCGAATGACCACAAAGAGTATAATTAAAATGAGAAATGGCATTATAATATCACATTTACCCGCATCATCTTGTGAAAATCTTGTGCAAAATCTGAAAATATATACCTACAGCACATACGCTACAATTTCCAGGACATTTCGTTTGACAAAAAGTCATTCCCCGACAACAGATCGAGCCTGTGCCTCTCCGAATGTAAACCCGCCCCGAATGTATACCCACCCCGAATGGAAGCATACCCGCTCCGAAGGTAAGCCCGGCCCGAAGGTAACTGATGCTACCTTCGGGCCGGGCTTACCTTCGGAGCGGGTATGCTTCCATTCGGTGCGGGTATACATTCGGGGCGGGTATACATTCGGAATGAGCCTTGGTCCAACAGATCCACGAGAAAACTGTTGTATTACTGAAGGTGCTCGTCAAGGTGCCATTTTCAGTGTTAATTCTATCAAAAAACACGGACTAATGGGCCACACACACCAGTTGACATCGCAAATTCGTGTCAACTCAATGTCAACTAAAAACACAACAAAATTAAAAGCATCACTGTTAATAGGAACAATGAAAATTAAGTGTCATGATTTAAAATTAACTAGATATCCTCTATCAGATAGGAAAGTTCAAACCACATAATTCGCTAAAATGTAGTTGACAGAATTCAGTTGACATCCAGCGTGTGTGACGCCAATGAGACGACACTAGGTAAATACATTTTATGTACCTATCAAACTTATATTTACCTAGGGACGATAATTAATACGTTTCACCTTGGCTGGAACAATTGGATTGAGATGGAAGCAGTCGATGAAAAAATTGTCCAAACTCGTGTAAATGTGCTCTTGTGAATTCAGCAGGGAGTGGTGCTCGTTTGGATAGACCTGCAATGTGATAAAAATATTTTTCCACTATTTCGTTGTTGAAAGTGTAAAATAAAAATCTAAATGTAACCCACCATCAACCTAAAGTCAATAGTCGCGCGAGTCAGCTCTCTGGCCAGCAGAAGTGTGTGCATAAAATGTACGCTCGCTGGAAATATAAATAATTAAAATATAAATAAATATAAATAATATAAATAATATAAATAATATAAATATATAAATAATAAAATATAAATAATTCCACACAATACTTCACTCACTGTCTGCGGTGCCGTGGGCGAGCAAATAGCGCACGTTGGCGAAGCCGGTCACGTTCCTCACCAAGCTGGTGGTGGCGTAGCCCACCGGGTTGTCGTTCAGCAAGCCCATGTACCGCTCAGAGTAGGCGGCCGCGTGCAGCCGCATGTCGGCTATGGGAGCGATGGCCGCGGCGCACCGAAACGTGCCGCCGGCGCTCATCTGCGCCGCCGCCGTGGCCACCGTGCCGCCGTACGACTGCGCGGGGTTGACGAGTGGATGATCAAAAATGGAAGTGAAAAGGTTGGCTTATTTGCTGTAGTTGACGGGTAGTGAATAAGTGGCTGTGGTGCCAGTCCTGGGTTCTATAGAGTGTAAAGCCAAGTGTCAAACGTCATGACAAATGTCATGACAAATGCCATAAAAAGTTGTCAATCGTATGACAAATGCCATACAAATTTGTCAATTGTCACGACAAGTCATACACATTTCTCAATTTTTATGCAAAGTGTCAAATTTTCAGGAATAAAAAACTTAAGAAAAGACTCGACTTTCCATTTTACAGGGCTCAGCACTGGCACCAGACATGAATAAGAACTACATTTTCCAAGTATTTATGCTTTAAACTGACCTTATGCCTCAATTCGATAGTTTTTTTGCAACATGACAACTGAATTATTAAACAGTCAGTTGACAAATCACGAATATTTCCTTATTCCTCGTACTTTGATCAAACATTTATCTACCAGATGTGAATTGAAACAAACAGACAAAACGTGCATTGCAAAAGACCGACCCATCCCCAGACGGCCACCTTGGCCAGGTGCAGGTAGTGGTGCGTGCGCAGCAGCCGCTGCACCACGGCCAACAGGTCGCGCACGTCGGCGGACGCCAGCTGGCCGCGCACCGCCGCGCTCGTCGCCCAGCCGTAGTGCGCGCTGCCCACGCCGTCGATCTGCGGGTTGTGGAAATCTGGTTGCGCGGAAGTTACTGTTCGACTTTTTTCTCTGGCACCTGCCATGATCATCTCTTTAAAAAGAACTACCCTAAAATCCTCGAATAAGTCCCCATGGGAATTATTTTTTGGCAGAAGTTTTTCAGGGGGAGTTATTCAAGGGGGGGGGGTATTCGAGGGGGGACTTACTCGAGGATTTGCAGTATGCGGCTAAGCACACTAGGACACCATCGAAATTTGGGAAACTCATAAATCTGTTTTGAACACATTTCAGTTTACCAGAATAAATGATTTCTGATCGCCGTTAACAGTAGTTGACAGACTCATGTGTCTGTCCCAAATTGTGGTAACTCAAATGTGTTCAAAACAAATTTATTTGTTTTCCAAGTTTCGGCGGTGTATTTACTAGTGTGCGCGGCGCCTATGATCTGAAACAGATTGCCAGAGCAGTTTCAATGTTTATGGTCACGAATATCCTCACGCATCAACGGGAACCGGCATCCCAACGCGCGTTCTCACCATAGCGATGACATATCTCCGTCTGGCAGCCAGGTAGTGCTCGAAGCTGAGTCCACGGAAGGTGTCGAGCACTTGCTGCGTGTCCGGCCCGGCGTACGCCTTGACCACCAGCGGCACGACTTCTTTGGGCGTGAACAGATCCGTCTCCAGATCGGGCGGGATGATCAGACGGACTGCCACTTCTGCGACGGATTTATACTATGGGGCGGGGCGTAAATACATGTAGGAGCACAGCCTAATTCTGTACATTTGTGCGGAGTGGCGGATTTTGTTGTAACTTGGACGTGGCATTTCAAACTTTCACGTTCAGCTTACGAGAATTTTTAAAATCGGTCTAATACGGGTCAATATAAAATCATGGTTTTTGACAGGGTAGGATTTTTGTACCAGAAGAACTAGCCTTTGGAGGTGCATTGTACACATAACTACAAGACAATATTTACAACAGAATACCTATGTGGAAGTTTGTAGGCGCAGAATTACATTAACAGCAATACACATTTACCCAATACAAATTTGTACGCAACATACCGCGACCGTTTGTCATCTTAACTCGTTCGGTCACCTCTGTTGGCCCTTCAAGTTTTTTCAGGTGTTCCTCCAAGTGCCCATTTTCTTCCAGTTGCAGCGCTGCGCAGAAAAACGATCCACATAAAAATATGAGACGTTAAAGTCAACCAGAAGAGAAAACCCACAAAATTTGTCATCATCCATACTTCTCAGCCATGCTTTCGGCACCCCCGGACCCAAGCACTTCAGCACATAATATCCTCTCGAACCGCCGTCGCCCATGTGCACATGCACGTTGCTGCAGTCGGACGGCACCAAAGTGCATGTGACGCAGCCAGACTTGTCGCCGTCCGCCCAGTAAAGGTGTCGGTGCCACGGCGACGGCGCAGCGGCGATATAATAGCTGCGGCATTTTTTCTTTGATGTGGATGATATCCACTTGTATGTAGATGTGAAACGAACAAACGCACACTTTACCATCCCTAAACCCTACGATATCCAGCACATCGTAACGTCCAGTGGGCCAGAAAGCGGCCCGGCCGCCTTTGGCGAACTGTTTTCTCGCGTCTATTCTGACAATGTCGAAATGGCTGAACACGTCGTGCAGGGGCGCGGGCAGGGCGACGCGCGCCACGTGCGTGAACACGTTGTGGCCGTGCACCTCGGGGAGCAGGGCGAAATAGCCGCCGCCGCTGCCCGCCGCCAGCCACGTGCGACTGCTGGACGCGGTCGCCCAGCCGTGCAGCCCGTTCACGAAGTAACGTTGCACGTAATTCTGACGTTACATGGTGCCAGAAAGTAAACGTTAAAAATTATTTGTGTCTTAGTCGATAACACGCGAGCAGGATTCTTATGCACGCACGTTCACAAAAAACTATGTTTAAAAAAGAAAAAGGCGGAGTCACGCACTGGTGGCGACAAACATTTCCCGGAATTTTTGTATTTATTTTATTTTATTAACGATGACGTCATGATGTGATGTTTCCTTCAGAAAAGTGCATAACATGCGGTCAGCTGCAAAGTATACCACTCGATCAATCATCATCTAACAAGTTTGTCAACCGCAAAAACTCCACTCTGACCAACCAGCACACATCTCTCAGTGGCGTGAGCGCAGAACGACGTGTAAGTAACGTTCTGCGCCCGGTTGGTCCACACGGCCACGAGCACCTGGTCGAAAGTGTCGCCAGTCGCCGGCGCCACTGAGCCGCGCAGCCAGCTCGCAGACAGCAGGTAGAATTCACTGCCGTAGGATACATATCCGTTGTTGCCGCGTACGCACGGGGACGCTTATAAACTTGGCCGCCGGGCAAAAATGCCAAAAAAAATTTAAATCGCACAAAATATAGATGTATTAAAGGAGAATCACGATTATGAAGGTGGAAAAAAGCAAAAATGAGATAAGTTTAGCGATTTTGAACATTCTTTTCACTTTCGTTCGTGTAATGCGCAGCAGCTAACTTGGACGTGGGCCAAGTTTATATACGTGCCCCGATATCATTCACACTGATTTGAAAAAAAATAGACGGGTTCATACACGAACACTACACTCACATCAATTTCTCAACTTCCACGGGAGGCAGAATTCGCTGGGTCGTGTTTGACGGCTTGCGCCAGATGTACAGACTCACTTTTGGCAGCTGGAAGCCCGGCTAAAAAAAGTAAAATGGACAATATTTTATTTTTAGAACTGACGAAATGATTTATTTATAAATACCGTATTTCCTCGAATTACTCTCACCCTAGAATTCGCCGCCCTTGAAGTACCCCCAGGTCAATTTAAGCTTACGGAAAACTGACCCTGGGGGGGGGTGTATTTCGAGGAAATACGGTAAGTCAATTTTTCAATTACCTTTGGGTCGGGTATTTCATCGATATCTGGGTACGGTTCGGCTGTCCCGTAGTAAGACATTTTAGCCCTGGGAACTTCTCGGTCGTCGAACCCTGCGAAGGCCAACTGCCTCCCGTCGGGCGACCACCACAGCGCCGGTTCCCCCTTGCCAAAGATTTCCGCTGTAAAATTCTTTTGATTTTCACCGATTTTGAGAATGATCAACAAATGTATATCGATCAATGTGAACAATTGTCTGAACAAATGTTCCATTTTTCGTTCAAAAAGATGTTCGGTGAAAGCACTCAGGGTTGCCGCGAGCGAGGCACCACTGGCATTTGCACACACAAATTTTCATTTCCCTGGACTTCAGCCAATTCCCAGACACTACTTCCCAGTGAGGGATGAAGTTCCCCAGACGAAAATCACAAGTGTTGAAACTCAATTTTCATGCACGGGAAGTAAATAAAAGTGTAAACACCGCCCACCTTCATACATCCAATCGGTAGTCCCATAATACACAAACTTCTCCCTGCCGTGGGTGATTTCGGCCGCCTCTGAATACGGCGAAGACTGATACCAGACATTTCCCTCGAAAACGAATGCAAAGTCAGTGGCGCCGGGCTCTGAGCTCCAGGCAAAGTATTGGATTTTGGCTGCGGCCGCGTGAATCGCCTGCTGCTCGTGGCTGCGCGGCGCCACCGGCGGGCCCACTGCCTCGTACGTTCTATTAGGGGGTGACGTTTTAAGGTTTATGTTCATGTAGATATTTGCATGGGTAGTTGTGTGTATTGATGGCAAACGATACTTCGAATTTTGCTTCAACAAAAAAAGATTTGAAAATCAATTTTTTTCTCCAGAAATTCTAAAAGTTTTTCATTTAAAAAACACTCAAACATGTGTTTGATAAAAACCTGGCTTGGACGTCCAAAATCCGGTAGGTGGGCTGTTGCGGGTCATGCACCCAGCGCTGCGAGTAAAATGGGAGGGATTGTCATTTTTGATGAGAAAGTAAGTTGTGGCATGTTTTTGAGCGTAGCCAAGCTCTATACGTGCAAGTTTTATGTTCTATTTAAATGGTACCGTGTTCTGGCTAATCTAAAATGGCGATGCGATAGAAAGACAGTATGAGGAGGGGTGCATGGTCTATTAAAATGGAAGCGTGCATTGGGGCGATCGCGGGATGCTACGATGCAGTTTTCTTACAAGGGAATTATATTGTCTTGCAGCGACCACTTATTACTATAATAAATGTACTGTAATATAAGCGAGAAAAGCCCATTCAGTTGCTACAAATTGCAACATGGATGTGCGCCACCTACTCTGCTTGTGTTCTAAGTAAATAGGTATATACTAAAAAACAATGCAACGGTCCGGTATTTAGGTAAAGCGACAATGCTACATATCATACGTAAATGTATGTATCCATTCACTGAAGACTCACGAATTTGTTGGTAGACAAATCCTTCTGTAAGGTCAAATGGAAATCGACCAAATAAAAAAAGTCACGCGCCCGCCCACTGAGCTAACCTTTCTGTCGCCAGTGGCAAAAGCAACGTAGCGGCCGTCGGGGCTCACCAGCCACTCGTGCACGGGGTTATTAAGATTCTACGACATTGTAAAGATTCAATTATCACGCAATAATAAGCCCACGCACGCTAGTTGACATCGCATATGAATGTCAACTAAAGCACACAAAAAAAATTTTAAGCACCGCACTTAACAGAAACAATCTATCACATATTTAGGAAAGTTGAAATCAGATAAATAATTAGCCAAAATTTAGTTGACACTTATTTTGATGTCAACTGCGACCGATACGCGGCATGACGTAAAACCTCACAAATGGTTCCACGTCGGCCAGCTGGCGCACAGACGGCGGGTTTGAGGTCAGATTGACCAACTGCAAGCTGTAATTCGAATCGCGGTAAACCAACGCGCCGGCCCGATGTTCACCTGAACGCGTGCCGATCTTGCATTTTACAAAACAAATACAAATACCGTATTACCTGGAATTGACCCCCCTTGAATTACCCCCCCTCAAAATGGGCTGGGGAAATAATGACCCCCCCCCTCCCCCCTTGAAATACCCCCCCCCCGAAATGATGGACATCATGTATGCAATGTACATGATGTATTTTGTTACCGCTAATTGACATTACAGCTACACATAGACTAGTTTGTGTAGCTATCTAAGTTTTTATGTCCAAATATACCCTGTTTGAACACATTTATTACCTGTTTTGGGTACGCAAATGCTTACTATTTACTACGATCCTTACGAAAATTTCTGACGAAATAATGAACCCCCTCCCCCTCGAAGAATTCCCCCTCAAATTTTGCTAGCGAAAAATGAACCCCCATGGGGAATTTCGAGGTAATACGGTAGGTTGCCAATTTGGCACGCACCCAGAGATATGAACGCGGCGGCGGACTCGGCCAGCACAAGCTCAGTGTTCCACAAGTCGCGCAGCTGCAGCGTCACCTTGTTGGTCGACTTCACTGTGAATCCTGCGACCGGAACACGCGCAAATTTGTTTAAAAAAAGAGTCTAACCACACCAAAAACGGCAGAAAGTCGGCTCACCGGGCGTGAGCAAAACAACCGCGGCTAATATGATGCCGCACATCGTGGCGATCACCAGTAGCGCGATGCCAATGCCGCGCCAATTTCGCTGCTGCGGCGTGCCCGCCACCAATTCCTGAGTGATGGATGATATACAGGGTGCGGCAATTTAGACCAACGCTTAGGATCTTGAACAAGTTGACTCTGGGTTGCCGGATGAAGGTCAAATTTTAGGTGAACATTAACAGCTAAATATGAAAGGTTTCCACTAAATAAGGCTGCTCTCGCTTTACTGGTTCAAGAGTTATTCAAGCAAACACCAATAATTGTCGCTTTACGAACACCTTGCTTTACAACAATCTCGATGCCGATCCCCATCCCTGTCCCGAAAAGTCGATCTCATTTGAACCACATCACGAGGTGGTGGTAAAGTTACAATTATGCGTTTGCATGAATAACTTGTAACAAAGTGCACCTATAGCAGCCATATTTTGTGGAAACCTTTCCTATTTAGTTGTCAATGTTCACCCAAAATTTGACTTTCATCCGGCGACCCAGTGTCAAGTTATTCAAAATTTAAAGTGTTGGGCTAAATTGCCGCACTCTGTAGATGCAGGTGAATGGCGTGAAGTGTGGCTAAAACATATTCGACATCAATTCAGCGCTTCAGTTTACGTCAGCAAATAATAACAATGGCTAGACACAGCGTCGATTTATTAGACGGGGGAATTGATAATAGCCTCCGCGCCGGCGAACATGTACATATTTCTTGTATATTGAGATAACATATAAGTTTTAATTACGTCATCAGCCGGCAAAGGCATTTTCAATTCCACCACGTTAGCTCGAAGTGCACCCGCCGGCACAGGCGGCAGGAACCAAGTATCATTACCGTATTTCCTCGAATAATCCCCCTTGAATTGACCCCCTCGAAATATCTCCAGATATGAGTGAGATGAGGAAAAAATAATCCCCCTCGAGATATCCCCCGTCGGAATAGGGTACATCATGTATGCAATGTAAATTAAACGTAATATGTGTATTGTTTGCCATGCATCGCATCGCAGCTACACATAGGTATACTAGTTTGTGTAGATATATAAATACCTATATTATGTCCAAATATTTTACCATTTTCTCACATTTATTACCAGTTTTGGGTCACGAAAGTTTCTGACGAAATAATAAACCCCTCACTTGACTTAACCCCCTCAGAATTCGCTGGCGAAATTATAAACTGCCTGGGGGCATTTCGAGGAAATACGGCAGACGTTTTGCTGGCAGCCGGGCTACGAACGAGAATCGGGAAAGTGAAATTTCGGATACAGCTGAGCGGGCTGCCCGAAAAGGGAAAAAAACGTGTTAGCTCACGAGATTTCGCAGCAGGTTGAGGATGGCATCATACAAATACATCCGTGAAATTAGGATTTTCAAAAAAGTCTGAACAGAACACACTCAAAAAGTCGTAATAAATCGTAAGCCTGGCTGCCACAGTAAATTACAACAGGACACCAGGTGCCAGTTCCGAAAGTGGAGAAGTGAGAAGTAAATTGGCAAAGGTGATTTGAAATGGCAAGAAAATTGGCAAAAGCGAAGTAAAAAAATAAAAATAAAAAGTAAATAAAAATTATAAAAATTTCTTTCGCCTTTGCCATTTTACGTCTCAATCCACTTCGCTTTTGCCATTTCACTTCTCACTTCTCATTGTGCGGAACTGGCCGCATGTTGACCACACTAACAATATAAATCAGCCGGACAACAATGAGAAGCTTTGCGCTGCACGGGCACCAGCGCCAGTAATTAGGTAGCGTCAAATTGGACCGGTTAATGCGCATGGCGGCCGGGATTTTCTGTCGCAATGCGGCGCGATTTCGACTCGCGGAAGAAGCGAGATTTGGCTCGCAAGGAACTGAAAGCCGCCGTTCGGAAGCGCATGAACGGGGATGGATCGCATCACACGCCGCCACGGACACATATTGATTAGCTGATACTATGGCGGTAAGGCGCTAGAAAGACAAATGTGCATGGTACATGGGAATGTGGGATAGCAAGCCATTGTGCATATTTATGTTAATAGAAGAAAAATTGCGCTGCGGTGCAATGCATGATATCATGTGGGATTGGTGCGTTCTGAGCTAAATTAGGTATATAGCGGAGAAGCTGCACAATGTTAGGCTTTACATTGTCTAGAAATTTTAATCATGAACAGGGTTGGTTTTATAAAAATCATTTGTATACAAATTGTATAAAAATTGTATAAAAATGTATTTTATTTGTATTTTATTCTTGTTTCATTTTATTTTATTTTATTTTATTCCAAAATCATAATAAAATAATAAAATGGAACCATTTTACAAAAATTTTACAAAAATGTACAGAAATTTTACAAAAAATCAGAATCTTGCATGCGAGGCCAGAAAAACTTTATAATTAGACCTAAACATGAAAAACTGGTGACAAATCTTTACGTTGCTTTGCAGAACTTACATGCAGTAGGTAGTTGCATGCAATAGGTAGCAAGTGTAAAGTAACAATTATTGATAATAATGGTTCGCATTTTCAGTAGACGGAGTACTGGAGTGTGCGGGGATATTTGTAAAATGTCATGCAAAGTTTCAATTGTCATGATGAATGTAAAGTAGAGTCAATTGACATCTCAAATGTCAAACAAAGTGTCAATTGTCATGATAAATGTCATGCAGTGTCAATTATGTATCCGAATCTTGTGTTTTTATATCTAAATCTTATGTTTTTGTATCCATATCTTATTTTTTGTATCCAAATGTTGACATAAGATTTGCATACAAAACCAACACCAAGATTTGGATAGAAAACAAGATTTGAATACAATTTGCTTGACAGTTGCCACTTTACTTGTTATTTGTCATGACAATTGACACTTTACTTAACATTTGTTATGACAATTGATGCTTTGCATGACATTTCATATGACATTTGACACTTTACAGGGCTTGGGACTGATCCAGCTCCATGGATAAACATGTTGAACCATAAGCAAGAAAAGAAAAATTTTACAAAAATTATGAATTTTTATACAATTTTTACAAAAATATGAATTTGTATACAATTTTACAAATTTTTTACAAAAATTCGAATTTTTATACAATTTTTATTTTTATTCTGAAATTTTCCATTTTATTTTATTTTATTTTATTCTCAAATTTTCCATTTTATTTTTATTTTATTTTTATTTATTTCTGAGATTTTGCCAACCCTGATCATGAATTACACAGCCGCACAAAATTAATAAAATACTTCGAAAAAGTAACATGCGCAAGTTGAAAAAATGTATTGTGGTTTCAACAAGAGATCAGCAAGATATCAAAGGTAAAATATTAGTATGAATAATAACACTTTCATAAACATGCAATCTTGTACCCGGTGGCGCCAAAGTGGAACAAAACTAAACAAAAGCGGCAAGCCAAAATAGTTCGCAACAACTGGATACAAAGAAAACGAGCCACAAAGCAGAAACTAGATAAATCTGTGGAAGTTGTGATATTTCAAATAAATACCTTAAGCAGAGCCGCTTCCGCATTGGTGAGCGCGGGTCTGCGCGTGGCGTCCCCCTGCCTTCTACCTCCGACGGCGGCGGAGTCGCTCAAGCCGACGCGACGCACGGTCGACCGCCGGTTGTAGCCGTGCACGCCGGAGCCGCCCTGGCCGCCGCCGCCCGACGACGCCGACAGCATGGCCGCGGCCGCGCGGCACAATTAGACCGATTAACACCGCCGGCGCTCAAACGCTCGTTGGGGCCGGCCGCCGCCGGCAGCCCATACTGATAAAGTGTCGACAACGGGGCGCTTTTTGCAGTCGGCCGCTGCCGCCGCCGCGGAAGTGGCTACAGATCGACCGGACGCGGTGAATAATTCATCGAAATAAAGCGGCCGTTTCTGTGCACCGGCGGCGCGACTGCGACCGCGGCCCGCCGAGTCAATGGTAATCATTTATTGCACTGGGGCGCTCCCGACAGCCGATCGCGCACTGCGGCGGGGCGGCGAATGCAATTCTTTCTTGTCGAAAAAAAGTAACGGAAACAATCGGGGGCAATGCGGTGTGTCCCGGAATGGTGAGCTAAAATGAAACCATTTTACAAAGCGTCTCTGCATCTAGGGTAAAACAAAACATTCTACAAAAACTGATGCAAATCCAAATTTCGCAGAAACGAGCCGCCCAGAAGCTAATAAAAGCACTTTGGCGAAAGTGCAGCCCGTGCTCATGAGAGGACAAAATTACTCAAACAAGCACCAGCGGGGCCATCGTGCTTTTCCAGCTGCCAGAGCATAGTTGTTCAAACGTATTTACGTTTACTCCAAAAAATACGTATACTCGAGTACTGAGTAAATACGTTTACGTTTACTCTGGAAAAATAACTATAATCACATTTACTTTTTGAAACTACACGAATACAGAAAACGTTCATGCACCCCAATTAAATTTATGGGGTGCATCAGAAGCAAAAACGACTCAAACAAATCGAAACGGCTGCGAAAATGCCAGCGAAAAGATAGAAGTTGCGATGAGTACCTAGTGAAAAATACTCGCTTTTCCGTTTTACCTGAAAATATATATCGGATTTTACGTTTACTCACCTTTTACGCAGTGTAAAAGTAAAAAAAATTTGCACTATACGTTTTCTTTACCAAGGGGTGGGTAAAAATACCATACTTCACGTTTATTTAAAAAAAAGCTCAGTATTTTTAACAACTTTGCCACAGAGGAGGGACTTTGAATTAGTTTGGCGGCATCAAGATTGAATTACGGTATGCAGAATACACTTTCTGTACTCGTGGAGGCCGCTGGCTGGCTTCAAGACGAAGTGAAGAGAACTGGACTCGTTACGACACGACAGCGTAACTATTTGAAACAGCTTTGGTCCATAAAATAAATAATGTTTTAGTGCACTTTCAGCACAAGTCTATGGGGGGTTGCCTACCTATATGTCGTCTTGGGCATAGCTACTGGTTCCATAAAAATGTCTTCACAGCAAGAGTAATATCTTTTGTAGCGGCTTCTTGGCGCATGACAATGACGCAAGCCAGTGAAACAGCTTAAGCGCTGCAAAAAAAATTTAAGTACGCAACAAGGTCGCACTTGTCGATCAAATACAATGCATAAACAACAGTTCTCAAATTTGATGAAAAAGTTGGCAAGTTTTTTTTTCTCTCGAGCCAACAATTACAATTATGATCTAGCACATTTCTATTCTCATAAATATGTGCAAATGAATAAGTTGCACCACAATATTGGCAATGCATATTCATGGCCACTACTACTAGGGTACGCAAATTCAGAAAAATAAATTCAGTTAAAATAAATGATTTAAAAATGCAATTATGTTAAATGCAAATTGATACCTAGAATATTTTGGCAAATTGCGGCGAAAATCAAAACAAAAAAATACATTCATGAGAAACAGGTCAAAAAGCGGAACCAAGCACAAGCAGCAAAGCAGCATGCACTAACTGCGATAAGCTGGTCATCAATAACCACATTGGTCCAGTTTTTGTCCCTGTCGTCGCGACGCTGCGGTTGCGGATGTTGCCGCTGCCCCGGCGCACCTCCAGAAGTGCAATTGTAGCATGCATTGGGGGTGCTAACCACAGGAAGCGGGTTCTTTGTGTGTGACTCTTGATTTTTTGGCGAGAAAAATGAATTTTTCTGCGTTTCTTGGCTTCTGGCATTCCTGGAATTCTCTCGGAATATTTTTGTTGGATATTTGGTATTTGAGGTACCGCAAATCCTCGAATAATTCCCCCCTGTTGGCAAGGTGAGGAAAGAATAACTCCCCCCCCCCTCTTGAATAATTCCCCCTCTGGGTGAAAAGGATGCAATACAAAAATACCAAAGAATATTAGCCTACAGCAGCTGTAGGCTGTAGTACAGCAACGGCAGCAGATACATGATGTGTATGCAGTGTATACACGTATTTTTGCTCTTGCTGGACAGTCAAATACCTGAATTACATGAGTTGACAAGACAAGCAGCATCCATACAATGAATTAAGTCCATGTTTTCTGAGAAAACACAACTCCCCCTCGATAAACCCCTCCCCCCTTGAATAAACCCCCTCAAAAACTTCTGACGAAAAAATAACTCCCCTGGGGACTTATTCGAGGATTTAGGGTACTTTTTACGGGTTCGTGTACTAGACTCAGCATACCTATTTACCAATATGTATACATAACTTGAATTACATTAATTTAGTTTTTGCTAACATGCAATTCTTCTTCTCAAACTGGAACGTTCCATGCAGCTCAGACCCCCTTCCAAAAACGACGCCCCCAATTCATGCTAAGGGGACAATTGGACTGCGGCGGCGGCTGCGGCGACAGTTTGTCATAGGCGACTGCCGCCATCAATAATATTTTGTCGATGAGATAATAATGTCGCTGCGTTTGAACACGCCGTTCCACAATGACAGAACGTCTCAGGTTGCCAGGAGATGCAAATGAATTGACTGGGTGAAAATGAAAATATTTTTACAGATGAAGATGAAAATATTTATTCAGAGACTGGGTTAACGGATTTTTCTCATTTCTTAGATAACTGGCACTAATTCGAATTACCGTATTACCTCGAATTAACCCCCCCCCCCTTGAATTAACCCCCCTCGAATGAGCCCCCCCCCCTGAAAATGGGCTGGGGAAATAATAACCTTCCCCCCCCTCGAAATACCCCCCCCCCCCAAATACAGTGTAAACAGCATGTACACAACAAATACCACAATGTGTGAACTGTATTATGCAGAACACACGTTAAAACTGATGAGTGAGTGACGTTAGGGAAAGGTTTATGTGTATATACACTTGAGGCGTCTAATTCTAAAAGTCGACAAGTCCACAAAATGCGATTTTGAGTAAATCGCATTTTAAGTTTCATTTCCAATTCCAGGTCCGAGGTGCGTGTCCAATGGCGCTCTCTCATGCTCAACATTAAGTTCCAAATGTTAACAATAACGTGTCAAATTTTCAGCCCCTGCTCTCAACGTATAATGGAAAAATTGGGTGTCTATAAAATTCTACTCGGACCGAACAAAACTGTTTTGGGGAGGAAAATGCATTTGTCGGCTTCTTGCACTCGAGAACATTTTTGTTCCCGCCCAGGTTGCGCCTGCCTTATGGGAAATTTCTGGACTTGTCGACTTTTAGAAATCGGTGTCCATGATGGACTTATCACATTTCTTGCGTTTTTTTCCCATAAAAGAAGGTGGCGGAAGGTGGACTTGTCGACTTTTAGCCCAAAACTAAGTGTACTTGTCGACTTCTTGCCCAAATTTTTTTTGCATTTTTCCCAAAAATGTCAAATCTGGCACTTTGCCATATGGGCATGTGAGGTCAAAAAATCTATGGAAAATTATGAAAAATGTGCGGGAGTAGCCCCAGATGACGTTTCCGGGTCTAACTCAAAATTTTCATATTTTGGACTTGTCGACTTTTAGAATTGGACGCCTCACTTGTATATGCCTATAAACACTCATACGTCTCTGACACAGTTGTATTTTTCTTTGTCTGAGTATGGCAAATTTCATAAAATTTCTGGCGAAATAATAGACCCCCCCCCCTCGAATTAACCCCCCTCAAAATTTGCTGGCGAAATAATAAACCTCCATGGGGGTATTTCGAGGTAATACGGTATTCCAAGAACTGTGTGCTCGTAAAATGCGCAGCTGAAGATAATAAATATTAGAGTGTGTGTGTGTAAATAAAAACAGGTGCCCTCGGGCCCACCGTGCAAACATGCAAAACTGCAAACTGCCATAAATATCTTATATTTATGCATTCGTTCGTATCCAACCGTTAAAAGCGGGGCACTGCGGCAAAAATCGCGCAGCGCACTGGTACTCTTCCCGATTGGAATCGAAAGTCATGCAAAGCTCCCGAAACACAAAGGAATAGACCTTTTCAGTTGCGAAATGGATGGCCGCGGAGGTTTCGTGTTCGCGTTTTCGGTTCACATGTCACGATGTAGAGATTGCGGCTGATAATCGTAGCGGTATTTTAGGGAAAATGTTTGGGAAAGCTCGGAAAAAGGGATCTATGTTATGTAGTGATGTAATGGCGCCATGGCGCTGTCACAATTTTAGACCCCCCTACAATTAGGCCCTATAGTTAAGGAATAGTGTCATGGCGCTGGCGCCAACGTCTACTATAAAAAATGCCTAATTTTACTCGATGCCTACTGCCTAAAATGCTTGATTTACTCAAAATCGCATTTTTGTGGACTTGCCGACTTTTAAAATAAGAGGCCTCAATCAGGATGTCGAGTAAAATGTGATACAAATGTGTCTCATGTAAATTGCGAAGTGCGGGTGCATGACATATCACAGGGTGCGGTGGAGGCCCCGTGGGCCGTGAAGGTCATGGGAAAAAAGGAAATCATTTATGGTGCGGAAAATTTATACCTACCGTATTTCCTCGATTTACCCCCCCTTGAATTAATCACCCCCCTCGAAATACCCCCAGGTGTTTTTGGGCTGGGGAAAAAATACCCCCCTCGAAATACCCCCCGTCTGGAATTATGTACATGATGTATGCAGTGTACATAATGTATATATTGGTCGCAGTTTGCATCGCAGCTACACATGTACTAGTTTGTGTAGCGATAAACGTCGTTATGTCCAAATATACCCTACTTGGACACGTTGATTACCTGTTTTGTGTATATAAAAGCGTACTCTTTACTATCAATTTCGTGAAAATTTCTGACGAATTAATAGACCCCCCCTCGAATAATCCCCCCCTCGAAATACCCCCCTCAAAATTTCCACTCTGAAAAAATAAACCCCCTGTGGGTATTTCGAGGAAATACGGTACTTAAAGTTATTTATTTATCATTCAGTGCGCCAACACCATAAAAAGAGCACATGTGCCATGGCGACCTCAGATGGCGCTATCACACCACTATTTTTGGAAATATCAAGCGAGGAACACACACACACACACAGTATTTTATATAGGTATAATAACAAACAAAGCACGTTCAATTCACTGCCACTGCGGCCCAATAGAGCCAATGTTTGGGCTCATGCGAAACAGATTAAACTGAGGCAATGAGCTGATAAATAAATAAGCATCAAAGCGGCGCGCGAAATGAGAAAACAAATAAATACCAAATGATACCAGATGCCAGATAGAAATTCAGCCAATGCACTGGGAAATAATATGAAGCAATAGGAAGCTGCGAACGGGCAGGGCGAGGAAAAAAACCTATAGCACCATTGACCATTGACCCGCGATGATAGCATGCATGAGCGTTTGGAAAGACCGAGCAGTCAGCCGACACAGCGGCTGACATTGCGCAAGGCCGATCTTATCAGCGCGCCCCAGGCGGCAATACGCACTCGCCCCGAGCCAACGAAGTGACAACATGATAGCGTAGATTCAACACTTCATCCTCAAGAGCAAAGCATCAGCAGTTACCGTATTTACTTGAAATACCCCCCTCAAAATGGCCGCCATGAATTAATACCCCCCCCTCGAAATACCCCCACCCAAAATTGAGTGTAAAGAGAACGTAAATGACAAAAACTGGGGTTTGTGATCCGGGCAATGCAGAGCACACGTAATAAACAATGAATGTGTTACGTTAGAACAGCGTTTATACCATCTACATAGGTACTTATGTAAGTCTATAGTCTCTCATATTTACATGGCCGTCATGACGTCCGCATACGTTACAAACAACAGATAAGTACTGAGAGTTAAAAAAATTGCGGCTAAACAATAACCCCCCCCCCTCGTTTAACCCTCCCTCAAAATTGTCACTCTGAAAAACAACCCCCCCCCCCCCGATTCGAGAAAACACGGTATTTACAAATGCACAAAAGCGGCGGCAGCGGCAGTGGCAGTGGCAGCGGCGGCGCGACGGTGTGGTTGTCGCCGACTCACCGAGTACCAGGTTAGCAGAGGGTCTGGGTCGCGCAGGTGCGGCACATAGTAGATGAATAGGTCATCGCGATCGCGCTTATCACCACACGCCGCGCTACGCACTTGGGCGACTGCAGCGGCGTCCATGCCGCCGTGGTTGGTCGCCTCCTCCTCCATGAGCGCCTGCACCGCCCCGCCCGGCGCCGTCGGCACAGTCACTGGCTGCGGGCACCGTGCCCCCCACCTTGGATGCAATTAATTAGAACACACATCACACTTAGAATTAGAATTGGACCACACAAATCAATTAGAGCGAGCAGAGCATTGAAAGGATCAAAGTGTTTCCCAGGTAAATTTTATGATTCCCGCCAATTTTGAAAGGTTTTTAACTTAGGTAAGTAAAATATGAAAATAAATTCTAAATAAAAAATAAATCGACACGCGTTTGACACTGATATCTTACCCCTTGACATCAGTACGGAATTGGCAATAAAATAATCCCATAAATTAAGGACTTCCGACATTTGCCAATAATGGCGCCACATACGCTGGATGTCAACTGAATTAGTGTCAACTAAATTTCACACTAAAACACATTGCATTTCACAGGAGAGCAGTCAGGCAAAAATTCTTTCTGACCTTTTTGCCCGATTTCAACCTTCAAAACCACATTTTTGGGTTATATACCTATGTACTGAAATATATACCTACGTCGAGTTATTTTAACTAATTTTATATTGTCCACCTTTCTGCATGTATATTCTACCTTGAAAAAACCTTAGGTATATATTTAACCCCAACCCCTAGAAGAATCCCCACAGGGGTTCAAATAAAGACCAGTGTCTCAGCATAGGTAAATATAAACAAAGTTTGAGTTGTGGTCAGATAGATTGGGCTCCACACACTAGTTGACACAAAAATTTGTGTCAACTAAATTATGGTAAATGATGTGATTTCAACTTTCCTATGCTATAAAGCATAGTTCTATATTGTGACACCTGATTTTCATTGTTTCTTTTAAATGTGATGCTCTTAAATTTTTTTGGTAAGAGAGGGGTGGGTGGGGGCAAAGTGCCGCTCAGCCAGTGAGTGTGCGCGCGGCGCGACCGGCTCGTAACGCAGCGAGTCGTACATGCGGCCGAAGCTGGACAGGCGGCGGCGGTTGCGCGCGATCGCCTGTCGGTGCCCGCTGCCGCCGCTGCTGCGCGACTCCCGCCGACTCCACATGACGGCGGCAATATAGATATTTAGTGCGCGCCGCCAGAGCCTTTGATGGTGCCGCCGACGGTGATAAGGAACTAATTGCAACGTTTTAAGGGAAAGTGATCGAATGTTGTTGTTTTTTAAATGGAGAAAACGATTGTAAATTAAAAAATGGGACTTGTGTCAGTATCACATGAGTATTTACATGCATAATGTGAAAAGAAATGATTCTAAAACTGTGTTATGCTAGAAGAAACACCTCTCAAGTAAAATAATAACATATTTTGTTATTATATTAGGGTTGCAACGATATTACTACGATATTTTGACGACAAAAACTGCACGATATTCGATACTATATTCCGATATTTTGCTATAGATAGTCGGGATTGTTTGAAAAAATTTTTGATCTAAACTATCAGCAACACACGATAGTTGCTGGATTTCTAGTGGTCAGTAATTGAGGTATATAATATACACATAGCTCAAAGCTTCTCGTCGGGTTGAGAAAAGCTCAGTACCGTAAATGGACACAAAACCGCGCAAAATCGACCTTTTTAATGGTTCATTTTCAAATTATGTTGATTGTAATTAGTAATTAATTATAACACAACACGTCACATAACGTATGTATGTATTTGTAATTTGTCGATTCATTAACCGTGGACACATCCGTTTTTGTCTCAACCTGGGACTACCCATAACCCATGGGATCTCAATAGGCATTTTACGGTAGGCGCTAAACAACAGAACAATTTTTCGCGGAGGAACGACTGACAAAAACTTCATGCATAGGGTATCCGCATCAGAGATATCAAAAGTACCGAACTTCCTTCAAAGTATACAACGTAAAGTATTTATTTTTTACTCACCTCCTGACTCAGGGGCGCTGAGTACACAAAACGTTAAGTAATTTTTTTATACTTTTACTAATGAGTAAACGTGACTTTTTGAGCAATGTCACCCTAATTTTCACTCAAAATCACTAATTTTGATAGCTTTTTGCATATTCTAAACAAATTTTGGCGATCTATGGGCTTGTATATTCATCTTTGGACTACTTCTAGCGTATTCCTTCATTTTTCCTTCTATGCCTTCAAAAACGTTTTCTGTACTCGCGTACTTTCAAAAAGTATACGTAAAAGCGAGTACTGGAACTTTTCTCGGAGGAGACGTAAACGTATTTACTCCTTACTCGAGTATACGTATTTATCGAGTAAAAGTAATTACGTTTTAACTACTCTGATCAGCACACAAGGAAGTAACTTGCATTCACCGAAGAAACACGGCCGTGCACGTCAGTAACGAGCGGCAAGCGAACGAAATTCATTTGATCAACGAAACAATAAATCAACTGTCCACCACACTGAGAAGCGAAACTTCACGCTTCGCAATGCATGCGTGCGCTGACTGCTGAAATTGGTGGCAGATCGCATAGCGCAACATTGGCGGCGGGGGTATCCTAGATTTCGACCATCCGGGGGGTTGGATGATTAGCAAATCGCTGCTCCGGAGGGATAGATAGCTGAAAAATTTTGTGGGGGTTTGGGGGGGGGTTGGGAACGGGTTGCGGGGGTTCAATATACAGGCTTTTCAAGGAGTAGAAGGAAGAAAAGAAAACAAAATCGCGAAAAGTAGGTGAAAAATAGCTCAAAATACAGGGGTGGGCATTTTCAGTTACCGCTGGAAAAACGCGATAGCTTGAGCTACGGTTGAGCTATCACAGTGAAATTTTAACACAATATAGTACACTCCATAGGACACCTATTCTGAAGTTTGCAACCCAAACGGGCACATTTTGGGTGAGTTGTGGAACACACAGTTTTTAGTGTAATTTTGTGACTCGGCGTCACGATAGGATAAATCAAGGGTGGCATTTGAGGGGGGGGGGTCACTGGCTTTGGCGTCGTCCCAATCTGTCGTACATTGGCCGATTTTGATGCCCTTTGAGTAAATATGTTGGGGTTTGGGGTCGGGGCTACGACCAAATTCTTTTTTTTCTCGAACAGTACCCCAGTCCCGAGATAAAGGGGGTTAAGACACAAAATTACACAAAAAAACTGTTTGTTCCATAACCCACACAAAATGTGGCCGTTTGGGTTGCAAACTTCAGAATAGGTGTCCTATGGAGTCTACTCGATTGTGTTAAAATTTCACTGTGATAGCTCAACCATAGCTCAAGCTATCGCGTTTTTCCAGCGGTAACTGAAAAGGCCCACCCCTGTATGTATATAAGAACATTATAGTAAATACTAAAAATATGCAATTGGACACAATTAGAAGTAGTGATTTTGGAGGTGAAAATCTATAAAAGGTATGAAGAAAGCGATTTTCAGCAATAATTTGGGTGTAATTTCTCAAACATGGCTCCAGATGGCTAGATAAGCGGCCGATTTGGCGGGTTACACCCCCCACCCGCTAGGGGACTCCTGACTTACGTGCGGTACCACAGCCGATCAAGGCATGGAAAAACGACACGACAGCATAGTTGCACGGAACAATTAACGCGAACGAGTGTTCCATGAATAAACACATAAAAAGACCAATTTCAAATACAAAGCAGCTAAGCAAGCAGTTCTAGAAATGCATGAAATATTTTGAATCGTCGTAAATATCCTTTTGTATTTGTAGCTTCTTCTCAAACTGGTAATTTCGCTGCGTCGGCGCCACCAACCATTTGGTCCTACACACACCAGTTGACAACGACAACAAATGTCAACTTGTTTCGATCCCGATCCAAAGCTTGTTGCCGAGTAACACTGAGTATTTTTGATACACGTATCCTTCATGGCGACCTTGTACACTGCACATACCACAACATTTTTCAACACTACAGCTTCATTTGCAATACGATTCAACAATTTTGCATTTGAACGCCGTTTGTCGGCTTGTCAGCGAGCTTCGAATTGGGATCGGAACCAGTTGAAATTTGGTGTCGTTGTCAACTGGTGCCCGTAGGGACATCACGGGGAACGCCAGGTGGCCGCGCGGCGCAACTAGATTGCGATCTATCACGTAGTTTTACGCGGAAATTAATCAATTTCCGGGCGCACAAAAACCACAGAACCCGAGCAGCGCAAACACAAGAAATAACAAAAAAAACCAACAAACCTGATCGGCTTCATCGAGGCCAGTATCGTCGCGGGAGTAATTAGCGGTGCTCGACACTGATCGCATGGTGCCGGTGCGCTCGCATCAGGAAACTTTATCGAATCGTGCAAATGAGCACAAGGCAAGGCGCTGATGCCGCGTACGAAGGTATGTATTTTAGGTATTTACGAGTGGGCGCGGCGCTGCGAGTAAAGCAACTGTTGCGCCAATGTAAATACCTAGTAGTGTGGCATTAAGCAACAATGAGTGAAGTTTGAAACTAGGTCTGACTTTAGCCCGGCGCAGACTTCGAAAAGTGTTTTTTAACATGCCGCACACGCAAGCTGCTATTTAGCGCAATAGATGTAATGCAATTTGTAAAATTATCTTCAGTTCAGTTGTTTGGTCGCAGTCGCTGCTCATCTGCATGTAGGTAGTGTTAAACAGAGTAACGTGACGCTTTTTTATGAACATTTATGAAAGTTATGGTTTTTGCACATTCAGTTTTTTTTTGGATATGTAGGTGTGTGCGCCCACGCCGCGCTAGGAAAATTCGCCGCAAACATATCTATCAAGTAATGCAATGCAAACATCATTTATTCCCGCAATGCAGGGATGTGATCACATTATGAAAAGTAAAGCGAAAGAACCAACGCACCAAATGATAAATGTATAGGACTTTATCTACAAATTCGGACACTACAAAGACACATAAAGTATACACAAACACAAACACATCTCAGAAAAAAAACAAGCCTCACAAGTCTAAGTTGAGCGCATTAACAAAGCCGAACAAATTGCTGTGTTCATCAGCGCTCGGCTGTTGCGCTGCCGTCTGCTGCTGACTGTGTGCAGTCTGAGCGGCGCGCTGCCGCCCCGGCGTGGTCTGAGCCGACTGGCCGTGCGGCGCGTCCGCGGCGGCGGCCGCCTCCACCGACAGCAGCAGCTCGGCGATCGGCTGCGACTCGACGCGGCGATGCAACGATTGGGAGTCTCCGATGGTCCACGCGGCGCTAGAACCCGCCACCAATGCGTCGCCGCCCTGCGCAAAGGACAGAGGGAATTCATGCGTACGTAACGTCGTTATGCTACCGTATTTCCTCGAAATACCACCCGGGGTGATTGTTTCATAGTGCTGCCGAGAGGGGGGGGTTAAACGAGGGGGGGGGGGGTATTTCGAGGGGGGGTTATTATTTCGCAAGAAATTTTTTGAAATCCTAGTACAAAATCGTTATTTGTGATGTGTGCTGGGGTAGAAAAATGCATCAATAACTGACATGTATAGACTCCTGTATACTAATATTAGTACGTAGATGGTATAAACATTGTTCTAACGTGATTCCGACACTGTTTTAACGTGTGTTCTGCACTACGCAGAACACATACTGCAGTATTTGTCATGTACATTCTCTTTACACTCAATCTGGGGGGGTATTTCGAGGGGGGGGGGGGTGATTGTTTCATAGTGGTCTCGAGAGGGGGGGGGGTCAAACGAGGGGGGGTATTTCGAGGAAATACGGTACACAGAAATTAGATAGCACGATAGGAGGATTGTTTCGATGTCCATAGTCGAAATGAACAGGACTTAAACATTTTGACGTCCATTCCATGATATACTCGGCGGACCGCAAAGTATGCGCCCAAAATAATTTGTCTTAGTGGATAACGCGCAAGCAGGATATTCATGTATGCAATTTCACAAAAAGAAAGATATTTTTAAAGAAAAAGGCGGAGTCGCGTACAAGCGACGAATGTTTTGTCCGTGAAATGTTTTTTCTTCTTTGCTGGAACAATGTTTATTTTATTAACGATGATATCATGATGGATTGTTTCATTCAGAAAAATGCATAGCATGCGGTCCGCGGAGTATAAGAAAATAACCTCGCCACTGGACATTTGTTTACAGAACCCTACAAAAAATACAGACCCCAGACAAAAATACAGAAAATATCCTCCCCACCTGTTGACCGGCCGCCGTCGACACGCGATACTGTCCCATTTGCGGCGCGACGGCGGACAAGTGCCTGCCCACCGGCGCGGGTAGCGCGCCAGCCCCGCCGCCGCGACCAGCCGTGGCTGCAGCCGCGCCGCCAGTCTGTTGCCGCCGACGCATGCGACGTTTGGTCTCCGGCTGCCGCGCCGGGCGCGGCTCGCCCTGTAGAACGGAGAAAATATAGAAAAACTGAAAGCATCATGTGATGCAGTCAAAATGCACCAACGTTGCAGGTGCGCAGGTGCCTGGTCAGGTTCCATCTATACGGATACATTTTCGAGCACTTGGGGCAGGCGAACTTTGCCGCGCCGGGCTGGTGCGTGGAGCGCACGTGCGACCGCAGCGTGGCCATCTGCGAGTACTTGTTGTCGCAGTAGGTGCAGCTGTAGGGGCGGGCGCGCGTGTGCACCACCATGTGCCGCAGCAGCTTCGTGTACGACTCGAACGTCTTCACGCAGCACATGCACTCGTAGGCGCGCGGCATGACGCGACCGCGAGCCCTGCAATATGATGGGTGAATATCTACATTATCCGAGGGCTCGGCAGCTGTAAGCATAATTATTTACTGGACATCACAGCTGCTAAATATGGCAACTACCTTAATTAGCAAGAATCATTTCCACACTTTCGACTAAGAATTGAAACTTCAAATACAGTAAATTCCAGTGTCCAGTGTAACTTCGAAGTGTCATCTGTCAAAAATTTCTACGAAAATTGTCACTGCGGCGTACTCTTTTGGCCAATATTCCCCAACCCATCAAACCATGCACCCACCTGAAACCAGGCAAGCCGGGCATACTGGGCCCCAAAAAGGCAGTCCTAGCAGAAGCCGCGGCGATCTCGTGATCAGCGGACGCGAAATGCGCCGCCGACGCGTCCGCGTCGACGAAGCGCTCGGAGCACACCAGGCACTCCACTGGGAACTCGCCGTTCGCGTCGGGTATGGCCGGGGGGCAGTCCCAGATCCTGTTAAAGACCCTGTAAAATGTCATGTGTCACGTACAAGACTGCAAAGTGACATGTGTGTATACCAATTTTTTTCTGTAGCATCCAAATATTATATTTTTGCATCCAAACCGTTAAGTGTGGCCAAACGTAAGATTTGGATACAAAACATAATATTTGGATATCATAGAAAATTTGGATACACATGACACTTTACACGGTCTTTTACATAACACATAGCATTTTACAAGGTCTTTTACAGGGTCTGGGACTGGCACCAGGCGGCGCTCGGTGACGAAGGGGCCAGCCACGCGGCCGTACTCAGCCGCGGCGGCATCCTCGCCGTCGGCAGTCGCGTCCTGCTGCTGCGGCGGCAGGGCTACATCGGCTGCAGGTGGCTGGGACTGCGCCGGCGCCGGATTGGAGTTGCTGGCTACGCCGCGCAGACAGATTCCTTCGAGCAGCCTCTCTGGGTCGATGTTCAGCACGGTGGAGGGGGCGAACAGAGGTGTTGGCAGGGGCACCTTCAGTAGTACCTTCTCGCCAGATTGCACGTTCTGCACGAGGAACAAGTACATAATTATTTACATAACGCTTCTCACATGTTCACTCATTAGCCGATTATTTACTGTTTTTCAGGGGAGGTGAGTTGTGATGAGTTTCAGTTGACATTTTTAAATATCGATTGACTACCTATGTGTAAATACGACTTTTAGTATGATATTTACACTTTATTTAACAATGCAAAAAATATTTTCAAACATTAATTTGATGCCCACAGCTCACAGGCAGACAATCATGATAAAAAATTGAAAAATAACTGAAGCATACACAGACCAGCACATTTTTCAAGGTCGACGTGTCCAGCTGAATGTGACATTCGTGCGGCCCCTGCGGAGGCGGCACGCCGGCCGCGTCCAACTGCTTCACTGCGACGCTCATGGCGCCGTTATCTGCGATAAAAACAATCAAACATAATTTCAAATCCATAAAAACCAACAGTTTCACATTTAATCAAACGAACTCGGATTAATCGAGACTGCCAATATAAGCGCGGCGGGCAATGCGGCCAGTGTATTCTCATCAAAAACAACTGGCGGGCGCTTTGCTGCCACCAGCGGCAGCTTATTCCTGACAGGGGAAAAGGCCGACCCGTCGACGTTGCCCAAGCGAGGCCGCATTAAATGCAGTCTTCTGTAGGCGTGCGCCGCTTCCGAGTGTGTCGCTCGGTGGTGACTCCTGAAAGCAGACAGGAAGGATTGTAAGAATCTGATATTTTTGTAAATCTACTGATTTCTTCAGATTGACTACCGTATTTCCTCGAAATACCCTCCGGGGGTTTATTTTTTCAGAGTGAGAATTTTGAGGGGGGTTAAGCGAGGGGGGTATTGCGAGGAAATATGGTAAATCAATCAACGGGAAATAAATCAAATAAATTCAACATAATTAATTACTACCGACCATGAAACCCCCGTGAAGATCAGAATCCTGGCAAACCAACCTATGGTCACCGCCAGGGATGGCACTCGATTTTTTTAATTAAGAAGGATATTTTTAACAAAATATCATATCATATCACTTATTATGATGATATCCCATGACTTCACAGTCATAAGATGTCCACAATAGACATAACAATACATTATGTGAAACTTAACATACACATATTTTTGATGTATACAGCCATTTTGGACGATTTTGATTTTGCTTTTTTCTTAAATGAAATTGATTTTTCCAAACTTAGGTAACCGCCATTCTGAAACGCCTTTGTAGGGATGGCCGAAAAAGTTCAATGGCCGGTTTCAATTGTCGTTTTAAAAAAAAAACGTTGTTTGAATTTTTTTCGGCCATCCCTACGCCCTTGCGCAAGTGAAAACAATGACAATCGGCACCAACGATAGCAGAGTGGCGGTCCTGAACATCCTGCCGCACGCGTTGCACTTGAACGGCGCCTCGCCGGTGTGCAAGCGCATGTGTATCTTGAGCGAGTGGCGCGACATGAAGCACTTGTCGCACTGGGGACACCGGGCGGCGGGGCGGCGCGGCTCCGACGCGTGCACGGCCATGTGCTTTTGCAGGGTCGACGCGACGCGGAAACGCCGCCCGCACTCGTCGCATTGATGAGGCAGTGCGCCTGGCGACGAATTTTATGTAAATATTTTCACAAAAACTTTTCTAAGTACTAGGGATGTGGGGTGTAGAAAGCAAAAATGGGGTGCAAGTGAAAGTAAAGTAAGGCCGGGTTTTTTTTCTTCAAAGTTTAAAAAACATTTTATTTTAAAAAAACCCGACCATCGAAATCGTTTTTTTAAACCTTGGCAAAAAAAAATTAGTACAAAGTATTTTGCAATTTTTTTGCGCTAGGTATATTGCAGTTAAAAAAAAACAACGTTTTTTATATTAAAAAATCCTGTCGTTGAAAAAGCCATCCCAAGGTGCAAAGGAATAGAAATGGTGTAGACATACATATAAATATATAGCTTAGGTGATTTGATCAATAGGATATTGTGAAGCTGGAAATGAGGTAAATTCCCAGGAAATGAGGACAAGAAACAGAACGCCACACAGAACAAACCAGTGTGTCTTCTCATGTGCCTTTCCAAATCACTCGGCTTCAAAAAAGTCTTGGCGCACACCTGACACTTGCGCATAACTGAAGCCCCCCGTAAAGCGCCGCACAGCGCGCGCGGGGCTTTATTGGATTGACCGGTGGGCACCGCGGGCGGCCGCCGCTCGGGCAGCACGACCACTGTCGTTTTGAGGTCTTTCGTTGATAGACCGTGCTGGTCGACGCAGTGTATGGCTAGCCGGATGCCTGAGTTTGGCTTTGAATGTAAATTGGGTATCGCACATTTTTGGAACTTTTTGTGCCCAAATTTTTTGAAAATATCGAAAATCCGCATAAGAGTGGTATTATTGCATCAAATGAGGAAATGACCATATTTTTCTATCGAATTTTAATGCAAGGGTGCATAACCGAAGCTATCTCCCACAGCGATCAGCGTAAGAAATGCTGCATTTCTCAAATAAAAACACGCAATGAAAATACCACCACAAAAAAGCACTCAAAACCTCTCCCGCCCCAACCAAAGAATTTCTTGCCACAATTTTTCACAGGACACAGGGTCGCCTTCCTAGCGTGAACTCGATCCCTGGCACCGACCACGTGATCGACCAGCGCGGCCAAACTGCCAAAGCAGCCGTTGCACACTGCGCACGACCAATTGGGTGGAGGCCCAGCCGCCCGCGCCGCCGCTGTAGGGCTTTGAGAGGCGGCGAGCAGAGGCTGTCGCGTGACCGGCGGATTGACGGCTGGGGCGGCTGAAAAAACGAAGCCGATGAACCGTGAAGCCAAATTGAAGCCGCAAAAACGGCGCAGGACCAGTGCACAAGTAAACCCGGTGCACAAGTAACCCGGGTTACCCCCCAAACGCTCCAGCTATCTACATATGTATCTAGCGATTTTTCTCCCTTTTTCCTTCCAAAGCTTGAAAACCCCCATATATTGAACACCTGCGACCCCCCTCCAAAAACAACAACTATACACATGATTAGTGATGGGATGGCGCCATTTGAGGGCGCCAAAGTACGCCGTACCATGGCGCCCTTCTACTACTTTTGCTACTTGTGCACCGGGTTTACTTGTGCACCGACACACCACCGCAAACACAAACTGGTAGGGTTGGCGTCACTCTGCTCGACTGCAACCCCCTCATTGGATCCATCCAGTGTAGTGGGAGAGACAGCTTCAGGCGCCTGCTCAGTAACCGGAGTGTCCGCCCTGGGGGCAGTCCCAGACCGTGCCAAACGACCTGTAAAATGTCAAATGTCACACAAAGTGTCAAAAGTCATGTAAAATGCCCTGCAAAATGGCAAACGTACGTTTGCCATTTTGCAGTGCATTTTCCATGACTTTTAACACTGCGTGACATTTTACATTTTACAGGGCATTTCACATGGTCTGGGATTGCACCTGACCGGGCCGGGCACCTCACTGCACGGATCGGGGAAGTGCCCAAACTGCTGCGGGTGCGCGTCGAGCGCGGCCGCGGCGCCGGGCATCTCGCTCGCGTTCACCACCCTCACGGCGGTGTCGGCGTGCTCGACCACCTCGTACTGCGGCTGCGGCAGGGACACGCCGGCCGGCGGCTGCTGCAGTTGTCGCTCCTGTTCGGGCGGCGGCACGAATTGACCGGCTGGCAATGGCGCCGCGATGGTCAGCTCTTGATAAGTGTGCGTTTCAGGAGGAAATGCTAGCTGAGCCACTGGCTGCTGATAGTCGCCCTGGTAGTATTGATGTGGATATTGGTGATATTGTTCGTAATGATGCTGTTGCTGTCGCTGCTGCTCCTGCACGCATTCGCCGCCGTAAACTGGGTAGTGGGCGTAACCGAAATACTGGTCGCACGGCTGGAAAGCCGTCTGCGCGGGGTCCACATTCTGATAGTGGTACACATCCTGTTGCGGCGCGTACGCGTAGGGGTCGGCGGCGTACGCGTAAGTCGGCTGGTACCAGTGCTGCTCGTAGTAGACCGTCTCATAGGGACGCATGTGGCCGGCGGCGGGCGGGCCGGACGCGGGCTCGCGCAGCTGTCCGCACGTGAGCAGGTCGGCGTGCACGCGACGCATGTGCAGCCGGCACTTGGTGCCCTGTTTGAAACGCTGCCCGCAGTACGGGCACACGAACGGCTTGTAGTCGGAGTGGACAATCTGCGAATTAGAGAGGAAACTGTTGATAAGCAGATAAAGCCCTGTTTAGACGTCTATAATAAACCCAGTCTTTCACTTTAATGTGAACCATCGTTTTCCATTTTCCAATTTCCACCGTGTGCCTAATGTCAAATTTTTTTCAACAGAAAAATGTGCTAGAAAAGTGGAAAATAAACAGACGTGCCCCCCCCCAACCCAAAGACGAACAATAATAAGCTGGGAAAAGACTGACCGTGTGCGCCTTGCGCAGCGACGCGGTCACAAATGACTTGGGGCAATATGGACACAGGTGCGGTCGGACGCCGGAATGCCGTTTCAAGTGCAACCGTAGATTCCTGCTGGTAGCGAAACGGGCGTGGCATTGCACGCACTTGTAGGCCTTGATACCCGAATGACTGGCTGCGTGCGCGCGCAGGTGCGCCTGCCTGGTGAACGACGCGCCGCACATGGTGCAGAAGTGCTGCCGCGCGGCCGCCGGCGGCCGTTTGCGCATCAGGGGCACGAGCTCGCCGGTGGCGTCGGCGACGAGCGGGTCTGGCGCGGCGCTGGCGGGCGGCCGCGCCGCGGAACGGTCCTTGGAGGCGGTCGCGTGCTCGTACAGTCGGTCGATGGTGCTCATGATGCGGCGGACTACGCGGCCGCCGTGCCGCGCAGACCTGTGCGCGGCGAGCTCGCGCGCCTGAGCGAACGCCTCGCCGCATTCGGCGCACCTGCGGGAGAACAGTGAATGTAAGCTGTATGATCAACTAGGGTTGAGGTTGTTCTTAGCCGTTGAAAAACTTTTTTTAAACACCGAGACCGCACTTTTTTATGCACGCCAAAATTTTTTATAATGATTCATTAGGTGTTTTTTTTAATAGAAATCAACACTTGTAATTCCGATTACCTATATGGCTATAAGTAGAGTTGGCACTTGATTTTTTAAACTGTTTTTTTTTATCGGATTTTTTAATAAAAAAATCAAAGGGTGGAAACTGATTTTAATTTTTTTAAATCAAAAGCAAAATTTCTGGTAGACTTGCACTAGATATTTCACAATTTTTCTTTTACACTACCATTGGTGTTTTCATGGAGTTTAGGGGCATTTTTAGTGTAAAAGCTTCCATTTATTCATGTTAACATGTAATAATGGCCCTACACACACTAGTTTTCACCGTGACTTGTGTGAAAACTGAAATGGCGACATGGCGACATCCAGCCTACTCTTATTGTATGCTATGTGTTTTAGTTTTAAAATTTTTAAATTTTAACTGTCATTAATTTACATTACAATTAAAATAAAATCAAATCATTCAACCGTGTTCATTAATTTGCATTTGAAAAATTTTCAGTTTTCACACGAAGTCACGGTGAAAACTAGTGTGTGTAGGCACAATAAGCCGTGATATGCCAGTGTAGTATGTAATATGCAGCCAAGGACCAGGACGTAGCCAGGGGGGGGCGGGGGGGGGCTCCGCTCCCCCCCTTCCTGGGTCGGACAAGAAAATATACCCGAAATGGTGCTTCCGTAAAGCGATTTAGTCGCCAGTCCGGAAAAAGTTTGCGCGCAAGCGCGCATTTCGGCGCCGCACAGTATATTTTAGTTATGCCTGTGGTTTAGGAACAAAAAAGCACTGAAAATTCGCCCCCGTTGCTGTATATGTATGTAAAATGATGAGTAAATGATGCCGTTTCTTTTAAAACAACTCTTGAAAATCAACTTTTGGTAGCAATTTTTGGCGCCATTCCCTCACTTTATAGGTAAACTTTTAGGGGGGGGGAGGTGCTGAGCCCCCCCCCGTTCGCCTGGCTCCGTAAACAAGCAGCCCCCCGCCATGCCATGGCCTGTTTGAAATACGTTTTCTGTACTCGCGTACTTTCAAAAAGTACGCGAGTAAATGAGTACCGGTAAACGTAAACGTATCCCATAATATCTATTTTTCAACATGTGCATTTGGATAATGCTGTGCTGCGACATGTGAAGCCGAAGTCTGAGTTGACACACATGTGTCAACTAGAGTGCGGGCCCCTCCAAATTCACAGTTGATTGTTTTGTTGCAAGTGAGTTAAATGCGCGCCACACACAGCAATTTAAGAAAATCATACGAACGCTCGTTTTCAAAGTTGGAACTCAAACAAATGCGAAAATTTGACACTTTGTAAGAGTTCCGACTTTCTTACAGTTCTGACTCTTGAGTTACTCATATTAAAAGATCCATTTCACCTACATGTTTTCTTTTTTTTCCAAAAAAATTTGACTAATCAAAGTAGAGAAATTTTTTCACCAAATGCATTTAAATCTTATTTAAATCTTACATTTTAAAAGAAAGTGCATCATTTTTACTTTTTGCTACATATGCACAAAATGGCCATGCACTCGCTAGTTTTCATGAGTCATTTCAACAGTCATTTCATTCAGTTAGAATGAGATGACTGTTAACTACAGTTAACAGAGATTAAAAATGACGGATTTTACTGTTTGCTACATATGCACAAAATGGCCCTAGTTTTCAAAAAAATTAAAAAAAACTCAATATCAGCTTTGAATGCATTTGAGTTTTTATAATGAGAACCACTAATTTTTGAAAACTTTGATGCATTAAAAGCGGATTTATTAATGCTTAAAATTTTGATTGAAAACTAGCATGCACGAAAATTTTGTGCATATGTAACAAACCATAAAAATGATGAGTAAATGATGCCGTTTCTTTTAAAAAGCTTCCATTTATTCATGTTACCATGTAATAATAAGCCGTGATATGCCAGTGTAGTATGAAATTTTATTCTATCCCTAAAGCGTCTCACCTGACGAATGCCCTGTTGTGCGTACGCTGCAGGTGCCGCTTCAGCGACCAAGGTGTGGAAAAGTACTGGGAACACACGTGGCACTGAACTCTGAGCGTGTCATAGTGCGCCTTGCCTCGGAGATGCCAGGCCAGCGTACTTCTGCACAAAAGAATCATGATTGTAATAAAGCACACGGGATCGCAAAAATACCCAAATCTACCGTATTTACTCTAATAATTCCACCCGCTTGAATAAACCCCCTGTCAGATGAGTAAGGAAAAAACAATCCCCCCTCCAGGCAAGTCATAAATTTGTTGGGTACAATTTGAACAAAATGGCATGTTATGTTCTTAATAAAGCATATTTCATGAAATGAGTTGATAGAAACATGCTTGAAAATTTTGACGAAACAATAACCCCCCTTGAAAACCCCCCACAAAAAGTCGGGCGAAAAAAATTCCCAGGGGGAATTATTCGAGTAAATACGGTATCTTACTTCAATGCGAAATTCTGCTCGCAGCCGGGCATGGGGCAGCGGAACGGCCTGTCGGTCGAGTGCTGCACCATGTGCCTGGCCATTCGGTTGGTCAGCTTCGTCCTGAAGTCGCACCGGTCGCAGCGCCACGAATGCAGTAACTTGCCGCCGTCGGCCGGCTGCGTTTCGCTGCACACGCCCAAAGTTCGAAGGCGCTGCGCAGCCGCCGACTCGCCGCGCGCCTTGACCGCTTTTCGGGGCGCCCGCACTTCTCGTTTTCGTCTTGATTTACCCGACAATGACGAATCTTGGGTATGGGGTAGTTTTGGAACGAGTTTTTATCGAACGTTTTCCAACCAAAAAACTCAGGCCACAATAAGTTTTTTGAAACAGTACTGAAATCTTGAGTACCTATTCATCAGGTATTTCACAAAAATGGGATATCTGATTTGATTTTTTTGCGAATAAAGGATAAATGTTCCCAGCTTTTTGGCATTCTGTCTCAGCTGTCACAATAAATCGAGCAAAGTGCTCAAACTAAACGCGGTTACCTATTTATATTTTCAAAAATGTATTAATGAAATGCAAAGTAAATAAAGTGACAGAAAACTGTAAACACACGATCATTTGCAGTACCACTCTGTACAGTCGCCGTAGAATTTCGCTCCTTCAAAGCATCGGACGCCTGTGTCTGTTGCTGTCGAGCGCGGCACTCTTGCCGCGGCGGCTGCTCATCGACACCACTGAGAACGCCGCCGTGCGGCCGGATGGACGCCGCCAGGGCCTGCGCTATGCGTTCCAATGTGGAGCCGCGGCCGGCGGCGGCACGCTCCAATCCATCCGCGCTGGATGTCGACGCCGCACCGCTGCCAACTTCGGCTGCTGGCGCGTTGTCAGAAATCTGGCTGAACAGCGACGAAACGACACGGCCCTGCTTGACTGAAAGGGGTTTGAAGATATGGGGGGAAATTCCACATGTGGACAAGTAAAAAGATAACTTCCATGTGACAAGTAATTTCAGAAGTGTGTTTTCGACCACTTGGCACACGGCTGCTTTACTTTTTGCATCGATTTCCAAATTGAATTGATCTAATGTATTCACGTAAATACCTAAATACAACGAAAGTCGCACGAACAAAATTCGTCCATCCCCAGAGCCGAACCAAACAAAACGCCACCAACTCACTGGCTTCGCTCAATTTGTGAACGCAGGCGAGCGTCTCCAGCAGCTGGTGCGGCCCGATGACTTCGTTGTGCCGCTGGCGCAAGTGCCGGCCGAGTGCCGCGGCGGCGGCGCGCCCGCCGAACGTGCACGGGCACAGCGGGCAGCGCATGAAGCGCAAAGTGCTCAGCCCCGTCGAGTGTGATTGTTCGTTTGAATCTGGTAATTTCGAGGAATGATATAATTTTGATTGCAAAGTGTAGTAGTTGATTGAACTTATCGACTACTACCAGGGACGTATCCAGGATTTTTGAGCGGGGGGGCTGCTTGTTTACGGAGGCCGGCGAGGGGGGGGGGGCTCAGCCCCCCCCCCTAAAATTTTAGCTACATAGTGGCGGAATGGCGCCATGGCGCTGGCGCCATTAGTAGGCGCCACGCCTTGGCGCCATTGGCGTTGGTGTCAGCGCCATGGAATGCTGTATATGTATGTAATTATACATACAAAACAGCAAAAAAACACAACATTGAGTGTATTTACAATGATTTGTGGCCACATGGAGCAAATCCGATGATAATACCTTGTGTCTGGTGAAGAATGCGCGCTTGCGCGCAAAATTTTTTACGCTGACGTTGAAAAAGTCGCATTTTCCGGTCACTTTTTGGTCTCGCCCCGGGAGGGGGGGGGGCTGCAGCCCCCCCCGCCCCCCCCCCCCTGGATACGGCCCTGACTACTACAAAAGGGAAACTATCTACAACTTTTACACTTTCTTGTGCAAAAATAACATTTACCAATTTTTTGTATAACTTGCTCAAATATGTATTTATCAGTACGGGGTAAGAATGTGTTTATAAGCGTCAATATTCAGATTAAACATAGAAATTAACGCATTATACAAAAAATTTTAATACCGAAATCAAACACAAAAACATTCAAAACTCCCAACCCAAAAACACACCAAAATAAAACCAACAGACCTTGCCCACCGGCACCAGGAGCATCACCCCGCCGCACAACAGCAGCGTCGCCATTCCCAGCGGCGGCAGTGACCACCTGCACGATGAACGGGTCGTCGCCGCGCGCGCCCAAGTCCGCCTCGGCCCTGTGCAGCTTGGCCACGTGACGGCGGCAGTTTGCGCGCTGCATGTGGGGCGCTGTTTTGGTGGTAGTTTGAAAGGAAATGAGTTTGTGGTGATGGAAACGCGCGCACGCGTATTTTTTTACGCTGCCGTTTTTGAGCCTATAAAACGTCATTCACCGCGCGGAATTAAATCAATGTTTGTGATAAAAAAATTGCATCTTCTCTACAATTTTCTTTTTGGACACGGCGGCGAGCGAGCGCACGGACAAATTAAATATGGGAATCGCACTGGTGGAGAAGCTGAAAAAGAAGCGCGCCGAAAAAAAAGCGCGAAAATGCGCAGTGAGCACCGTGGAGGAGCAAGTGAGGAAGATATCGAAGTCAAGGCCGCCTACTGAGATCAAACGAGCCCCAGCAAAAACACCAACGGCAGACGCCGTCAGCGTAAGTTCCACGCAATACACCTTAACGGACCTGCGCTCAGCCAAAATCTTGTAGAGCCCTGAAAAACATCCACCCCGCTCAGGAGTAGGAAAGGGTGGGGTTGGTAACCCCCTAACCGCCCAGCTATCTATCCACCCCAGAAGCAAATTTTTTGGCTACTATTCCCCAACACCCTCCAATCGGCCAGCTATCTACCAATCTAGAGATATTTTTGAGAAATTATACTGAAATTTTTGCTGAAGATTGCACATTTCCCTAACCCCGCCCACAGCCGTGCGGCATCTACCCTGCCCCCATTGAATCGTCAGTGGCGGCGGCCGAGCGGCACATGCAGACGGATCAGCTGCGCATCCAGCTGGCACAAGTGCACCAGGCGGCCGCGGCCACTGCGAGCGCGCTGCTGCGACGCGGCGAGGGCCTCGACAAGCTGGTCGAGCGGTCGCTCAGACTGCACGACGTGGTCGGTCGCGGGGAGGGGGAAGGGCGAGCCCTGGTGGCAATTCCGCAAAAGGAGAAGTGAGAAGGGAAATGGGGAGTGCAATGAGAAGTAAAATGGGAAGTGAAATGGAAAATGAGAAGTGTAATGTAATCACAGATGGTAAGTGACAAGAAAATGCTAAAATAAAAAAATAAAAAAGTATTTTAAACAAAAAATAATTTGTTTATTTCTTTTATTTTTATTGTTTTTCTTTAGTTTATTTTTTTATCAATTTTTGTTATTGTTTGCATTTTCTGGCCACATGGCATATTTTTTATTTGTTTCACCAATTTTTGCGGAATTGGCCCCAGGCCGGTATTTCTCCGACGGTATTTTCACAGATGGATCGGGCGAGTGTGAAAGTGTTCAGGGTTTTTGATACAGAACTATCAGTGTCTGTGGTCCACAAATAAAAAAGCTTGCTTAACCCCAAGTACACCCCAAACGCAGTCGAACACGTTCACGACGAGCGCGCGCAGCATGAAGCGCCAGCTCATGTGGAAGAATGCCAAGTTTTACGTCGTAACTTTCGGCGTGCTGTCGATGGTGGCACTGGGCGCGGTGGCGTACTATGGGCACAAAGACGGCCGCCTGCCGACCGCGCTCGTGAAGCGGGCCGGTCCCGGCGAAGGGACTATAAATGTGAGGATAGAATCGAGGTCATAGGTTCCAATCATATGGAATATCGAGAAGCTTTTCACGTCGGCCATTTCGAAAAGACATCGAATATCGACATTGAAAGTCATATAATTTGTGTGTATAGACTGGGTATGAAAAAAACGTTTTTTAATGACCCCGTTATTTGAAAAACAACGTTTATTTAATAAAAAAACGTTGATTTTTTTAAATCAAACAGTTTCGATGTTTGCGTTTAAAAAAGTTGTATTTTTTTTAAAACCCTTGAAAAAACCTCGGCCATCCCTAGTATAGACACACACATCAATTTTCGGCAACTTGCATTAGGGTAGCTATGGCTAGGAAATTTCTCAAATGCATCACACATAAATACAACACACCATTCCCAACGACAAGGACAGCGTGCATATCGACCACAAATTTTAAAACCAGACCGTCATTCCCACAGACTCCCGCACCCGCCCCAGCGATGGCCGGTATTGGCACGAACCCCGAACCAGACTCGTCAAAACATAATTCTCCACGAGTCAATCGGGAACACCTCGAAAAGCTATCCAGGGATTTGCGGCAGGTAGCAGATTCAATTAATCGTCACCAGCGCGACAAGGGACAGGGGCCGGTTGTGAACGGGATTAAAGTTGCCAACTTGGACATGTAGGGGTTCAAATGAGCTCAGGGTATCCAGTGATTATGAGCGCTACTCTGAAACAAGTGTATGCACGGCTGAAACAGTGATGAACATGGCTCAGTTGTGTGAAACTGAAAATGATTTAGATGCTTCTCGCCGCATTGCATAAACGCGTGTGCATGATAAGTCGATTCCAACAACAAAAAAGGTCACCTGCGTGAAACCCAATCCGCAAATGGCGCATTTGAACGGCTTCTCCGACAGATGAGTCGCTTCGTGATACATGAGGGCGCCCTTCTGCGTGAACGACTTGCCGCACTCGTTGCACACGAACGGCCGGTCGCCTTCAATGCATGGGCACAATGACGTGATTAGTGTTCCAAAACGGGTGTTTTTCAGAAAATATAATTAAATATAGTAATCTCGGACAAAATTTCAAAAAATAGATAATAATTACCAAAATATCTATGAGAAAACCCAAAGAAAATTAAATAATAAAAAAATATATGAATGAGAGGTTTATTCATATTTTCTTATCATAAGACAAAAATATGATTAAATCTCTCAGATTTTTAAGAATAATTATCATCTTATATATGAAAAAATATCAAGTTCCTGTAATTTTTCGAACGGTTGTCGTGACAATTCACAGCAGACGGTATATGTAAAACCAACCAGTGTGCTTGTTCATGTGCCGCCGCAAGTCGGCCGGGCGGCGAAATGTCGCCTCGCACACGTCGCACACGTGGCCGCCCAGTGCCGCCTTGCGGTCGACTGCAGCACTAGCCGCTTCGATGTGGCCGGCAATCGGCGCTCGTCGCTTGCGCGAGGACGGTTTGCGTCGGCACACCTCGCGCAGGGCGCCGCTGTAATGTTTGTGAACATAAGATCCGGTCGAAGTGACGTATAATTTATTTGACTTATTTTTTCATTTATTTATTATTTATTTATGAAATTTACTTATTTGAGGTGACAATAAGTTGAATTGGGTCATACGAAATTTTTAGAATTTTTGGCCCACGATAGTGTACTTCTTTAGCAGACATTTTCTCTTAAATACATTTTCAATGGTATTTATGCAGTGCATGGGTCTTGAATGGGCGAGGGGTTGGAGGGGGGGTAACCCGGCTGCGAACGGAAATGCCGTCCGTGCACAAGCTCAGACTAACCGAATTACCGCGTGCGACTGCTTGTGTTGAATCCGATGCTCGGCGCTCGTAATCAACACGCCGCATTCTCGACACAGCTCCTAAATATACGGAAAGAGAGCAGTTAGCAGAGGCAAGAGTCAAAACCCCTTTAGTCGTACACAGATTGGTTTACACCACGGGTTTAGTAGATTTCGACCCCCAAGGGAGTTCATATATTTAGATAGTAAATCGCTCCTCCGGAGGGATAGATAGCTTAAAAAAGTTCTGGGGGGGGGGTTGGGGGGGGTTCAATATATAGTCTTTTCCTGGGTATAGAAGGAAGAAAAGGGGGGATAATCAATAAAAGTAATCGAAAAACAGCTAAAAATAGGTATCAAAGTATTATAGTACAAAAAATAGCCGTAAATAGGCAATACGGAACATGAATTAGAATTTTGAAGGAATATCTGGCGAAGATTAGCGATTTTGAGTTAAAATTGGGGCAAAATTTCTTTAAAATCGCCCCAGATAGATAGCTGGCCGATTTGGGAGAGGGGGGGTGGGTAACCCTCCCCCCTACTAAACCCCTGGTTTACACTAATTTCCAAACCAGTTTGAGAACGGAAATCAAACAGACAATTCATTTTGGTGAACTAAAACGTTTAAAACGGATATACCAGTTTTGGAAATTTCAATTGTCAACTAGTGTGCGCACTGGCAATATTCCAAGTTCCATCTCCAATTTCCCACCGTCTGTTCGCAGTCCTCTATCCTGTCGTCCCGGCTTTTCACACCAGGTTCCGTTCCGGTGCCGTGTTTCAATCTGCCGTGTCTGAGCAAATCGGACTGAAACTGAAATTCCTCCTTGCAAATTGGGCACGGCACCGAGTCGTCGACCCGGTGCAACATCAGATGACATCGATAGCTGGCTAGGCGATTGAATTGCCGCGAGCACATCGGGCAGGTGTAGGGACTTGACTAGAAAGGGAGTAATGTGGGGGGTTCATCATTACGCTATTTGCAGTGTGTGTGATATTTGGTGACGCGCTAACTCAAATGGTGAACAAAAAGCTGAAGATAAGTACATATTAATGATATTTTTGTGATTTATGTTTTACTTGCTCTGCACTGTTGAATGGCACTCAGGCCATAGAAAAATCTGATTTTAATCCGAAAAATCAATATTTTAAATTTATTTTTATTTTTTATCAAGCAGCTAAAAACAGTGGATGTTTTCCACCCCTAGTTTAAACCTTGGATCCCGCTACCCCCAACCAGGGTTGGTTTTAGTAAAATTCTTTTTACTAAAATTGTAGTAAAATTGTATAAAAATTGTATTTTTTTCTTTTTTTTTTCTTCGATTTTCCATTTTATTTTTATTTTATTCTTCAATTTTCCATTTTTTTATTATTATTTATTTTAGATCGTGACCAGAATTGGTTTTTGTAAAATTCTTTTTACTAAAATTGTAGTAAAATTGTATAAAAATTGTATTTTATTTTTACTTTATTCTTAAAAATTCCATTTTATTTTTATTTTATTCTTCAATTTTCCATTTTATTTTTATTTTATTTTTATTTTTTTCTGAGATTTTGCCAACCCTGCCCCCAACGTAGAGTCATACTCCACACGCCTTCTACACAAAAAGCAACCCACCACGGCGCCGTCGCTCAAATCGTGCAGCGCCAAGTGAATCTTGTGGTTGGTGAGCGCGTTGTGCTCGGCGGGGCACAGCTGGCACTTGAGCAGCTTGTACGGCCGGCAGCGGCGCCGGTGCGCCATCAGCCGCACTATGTCCATCCGCTCGTCGCACACTTCGCACCGGCCGGACGGCAGCTTGTCCTGGCGTCTGGTGGACGGGGGCTGGCTGGTTGAGCCAGATTTCGATTGGGCTGGCCCCTGGGTTGCGGTGTAGTGAGGATTGAAGCATCGATGAAAAATCGATCGCACAGCGAATTTTTCAGTTGGAAAGCGAAAGTTGGGAATCTTGAAAAAGCGTCTAAAGTTCTAAAACTACTTATTTCCTCGAAATACCCCCCCCTCAATATGATCACTATGAAATAATAGACCCCCCTCGAAATACCCCCACCAAATTGAGTGTAAACAGAACGTAAATGAGAAAGGCTTGTCTAAACAGTGTTTGTACCATCTACATACTTACATATATATGTCTATAAACATATACCTAGTGGTTATTGTTGCATTTTTCTACGTCTACGTACGTTAAACACAACAAATTAGTACTGCGAGTTCAAGAAATATCTGGCGAAACAATAAACCCCCCCTCGTATAACCCCCCCCCCGCGCCAAAAAAAAAGTTTACTCGTTAGCTCAACCGAACCTGCACCGGCGCTTCAGCATCCCCAACGTGAATATGCTGCAGCACTGAGCGGGCCTCTGACCGTCGCGGCGAGCCCATGTCAATGAATTGGCCAGCTGCCATGTGGGTCGCATTAATGGGAATCTCCGCTACAACGGAATAAACGAGCGCCGGCTCCGGCTGCGGGCGGTTGTAGATGCGCGGCGCCACCGACGACATCAGGTTCATGCCGTGCAGCGCCGACGAGCGCAGACCCACCACGGTGTCGTCGTGGCCCGCCGGCGACCACGGCATGAACGCCTGCGTGGTTGAGCTATCTGAGCGCACCGGTCTGGTAAGTGCGCGTTCAAAATTGAGCACTGATCCCCGATCTGGGGGCAGTCCCGAGCCCTGTAATGTGTAAAATCAGTGTGAAATATCATGTAAAATGTCAACAGAAAAATAAAAATGATTGTTGAACTTTGCATGACAATTGACTTTATATGGGAAGTGGCACATTTGCATGGCATTTGACACTGACTTTACACTTTACAAGGCTTGGGATTGTGCTTGCGCTTGCGTTGGCACCAGGGATGCATTTTCGGGTGGCATTTTAGGGGTCACCATAATTTTGTGTCTTCCCATTTTGTTGTATTTACATTAGACCATTTTTATGCAGTTCAAGCATGTTGGGGGTTCGGGTCAGAGCTATGACTGAAGTTTGTTTTCCTCGAATAGTCCCACAGTCCCAATATGTGGAAAAGTCTATAAAACCGCAATTATTTCACACGGCGAATCGATTTTGAAGCTCAAAAGCTTCCTTATTTCTGGGCGAAATAGGACAGTTCAACGCTCATCGGGATAACCTATAGCTTCCATTTTCAGTGCCAGCCAAAATGCCTATGCCGATATCTCTTAAAATAACTTGAAAAGTCCGCCGAGCAAAAACCACAACAACTCCCCAACCAACCGAATGCGCGGACGCGGGAGCGGGCTGCAAGAAGGCGGCCACGTCGACATCGTCCAACATGGACAGCACGCCGGCCGCGTCGTCCGCCGACGGCCAGTGCGGCTGCTGAGCGGAACTGGGCCGCGGCAGCACGAAGTGCGGCGGCGAGGTCCCGTCGCCAAAAAGGCCGCCGTAGCACGAGCGCGCGTCCATTGCTGATCTGAAGCTTGATTGGCTTAGTGCCAGCTTAGGTTTTTACTGATATGCGATACGGGTGAGATACTCGAATCAGGGGCTTCGGTGGAGGTAGGTGCAAATTTTTTCGCACCAGAGATTATGTGGTCTACAAAATTGAATTGCAAACACAAAAATTCAGAAAATTGAAAAAACATTCATAGGTTTTTTAGCTGCTTTTAAAAGGGCAACTCACGCCTCAAATCCCATTGTTTAGCTATTTATCTATATATCCTTTCACATTTTCGTACAATCCGATTTTATATACGTATCAAAACCTACCAAGCCCCTGGTTCTGCTCTCATCCAGGCGGCGCAACAACCGCACTGAAACGTCAATATACGCAGTTATTTACCAATCTTACGAATGTTTACTTGAAAAACAACGGCACACCAATTTACGGCCGAAATTTTTGAAACCGATAAATCAGCTTTGAAAGCCATTGAGTTTACCCGAGAAGGGGTCAGTAAATAACTGCTAAAGGGGGTCGAAAATGATTCAATCTGGTAAGCGCAAAAATTTTCAAAACAGATTAATCGGTTTCGTGAGTTACAGCCGTTAACTAGTGTGCAGAGACAATACGACAGGCACGCGGTAGTCAATGGAGATACGGCAAATTTTACCCGATCAGAAGACATGATCTGAAAATTAACACACAACATGTTTACGACCTAACAGATAACAATAACACGTGCAACATTTGGATGGCCCCGAAAATTGATAATCTGCGAAAGAAGTGACACCAAGAACAAACCTAGAAAAAAGTCCGCCAATGCGGCAAACAAACAACTTTCTAAGCCACTATCAGAACTCAGTACCAGACATTACCTACTCAACAGACTTTTTCAACAACAAAAAAAAATACAAAATAATACCAAATTCAAACTTTTCAAATTTCAAAACATAAAAAAAACAATCACGTCGATTTATCCTTCGGCTTGTCATCATCTGAATCCGAGTCCTCGCTGTGCATTCCCACTTGGTGTTTCGCGTCGGTGGAGTCGCCGTCCTACAATAATTATGGGACGAAAAATGAAACGTAACGCACAGATTTTCACGATTTCACAATTAAGGCCGGTAGAGCACTTTATCCAGTAAGGTGCGGAAATCGGTGATCGGTTGACTAGGGATGGCCGGTGTTTTTAAACCGTTCTTTTTAAAAAATGTTTAAAAAACAGAGGCATCGAAACCATTTTTTTTAAACATCAGCCAAAAGTTTTTGTACTATTCACTAGGTATTTTGCATTTTTGCACGCAAGCGCGCAATTTCACATGAATACACATAACCATTGGTGGTTGTTTTCATTGGTTGTGAAGCATTTTTAGTGTGAAAGCTTCCATTTGTTCATGCTATTGTGTAATAAAAAGCCGCGGTATGGTGGTATAGTATATAATATCCAGCCAATGTGCTCCCGCATACTTCTACAGTGTGAAACATCACTGTCAATGTGATAGCCTTCTCCTATAACCTTAATTAAGCACTATTCCATGCAAAAATTAACTTAAAGTCACGAACATTCGACAAAAAGCGATAAATGTAAAAAGTCTACAAAAAATGGATATTTTTGACAGAAATCACCACTTATAATGCTATCCCACGGCTCCACAGCCATTCTGTGGCTATATATAACATCTGGCCACAGCCACAGTACTGGCAATTGTCAGTTATACCTGTAATGTTGACCCATAACCATATTTGTGAGCTTAAAAAAACAGTTTTATTTTTTAAACCATGTTTTGAAAAAATGTCTAAAACAAACAGGGTCGTTAAAAAAATTTGTAAAAAAGTTTTTAAAAACAACAACATTTTTTGCGCATTGTAGAGGAATGGCGCCATTTGCTGAAAAATCATCTGGGGCTGGGAGTAGGGTTGGAAAAAAAACGTTTTGCAAAATACCTAGTGCTTAGTACTCAAAATTTCGGCCAATGTTGTTTTTCTAAACGTTTCGGACATCGTGTTTTCTTATTAAAAAAACGTTTTTTATTAAAAAAAACGTTTGAAAAAAACATCAGCCAACCCTAGCTGGGAGGGGTCTCGCGGGGGGGGGGGGGGGCAGGGGCTCGCGGGGGTTAAAAGTAGGGTTCAAACGGGATCCCGATCCCGATCCCGGATCCCGTGAAATTCCGGGATTTACCAGTCCCGATCCCGATCCCGAAACCCCAATCCCGATCCCGATCCCGATCCCGAAATCCAAAAATACCAATCCCGATCCCGATCCCGATCCCGAAAATTTTCAAATCCCGATCCCGATCCCGAGAAACTCCCAAGTCCGGGATCCCGATCCCGGAAAAATTAGTGGAAATTATAAAAAGTGTAATAATGACGTTTTTGCATGCAAAAATGTGCATGCAAACCCCCAGCGTCAATTTTATGCCACTTTTCTGGCATCCAACAGTGTTTTGAGACCTTTATGAACAACTGTGAATGCCAGAAAAATGGCCAAAAAATCTTTCCCTAGAACCCAATCCCGATCCCGGAAAAATGCCAATCCCAATCCCGATCCCGTGACCCCAATCCCGGCCAATCCCGATCCCGATCCCGAAATCTCAAAAACCAATCCCGATCCCGATCCCGATCCCGAAACCCCAATCCCGATCCCGATCCCGAAATCTCAAAAAGTGAATCCCGATCCCGATCCCGATCCCGAAAAGTCAATCCCGTTTGAACCCTAGTTAAAAGTACAGGCAATTTTCCACCCAACTCTCACCAACCTGATGCCCATCTTGTTCACCAGAGGCGTCCATCTCTCGATCCCCCTGCTCAGCGTCGGCAGCCTGCTCATCAGATCCACTATCATCGTGATCGGAGAACACGATTTTCTTGGGGGCGCTCGGGCCGCCGTTTTTCGCCGGTTCGTCCGCCTCTTTGCCGCCATCGTCGTCGGCCTTGCGCTTCCGATTGGCTTGACGCTCGCGTTTCGCTTTTTTGAACTCTGCGGATCAAATGGTTTGGATTTGAATATAGCTAGGGTTCAAACCGGATTGACATTTCGGGATCGGGGTCACGCGATCGTTTTTTTTTTGTTTTTGGGAATTGTGATTGAGGATTTTAGTGAACGTTCCGGTAACGAGGGTTGCTCTGAGATTTTTCACAAAAAATATCTTTTAAAAAACCTTGAATGCCAGAAACGTGGCAAAAAAGCACATTGGACGTTTCCGTTCACATTTCTCAGCGCAAAAAGTCATTTTTTACTATTTTCACGAATTTTTCGGAGTGATCAGGGGCCAGTTCCGTAAATTGAGAAGTGAGAAGTGAGATGGCAAATGCGACATGTAATGAGAAGTGAGAAGTGAATTGAGAAGGAAATTGGCAAAAGCTAGGGAAATAACATTTTATTTTTTTATTTTTACTTTTTACGCTTTTGCCAATTCACTTGCCATTTCACTTCGCTTTTGCCAATTTTCTTCTCAATTCACTTCGCATTTGCCACTTCACTTCTCACTTCTCAATTTGCGGAACTGGCACCAGGATCGGGATTTCTATCACGGTATCTGGATTTGAGAATTTTCAGGATCGAAACCGCAACTGGTATGTATTTTCAAATTTCGGGATCGGGATTGGGTCTTCGTGATCGGGATCTGACGTTTTTACGCACCTTGTTCTTTCTTTTTCTTGTCCTTGGCCCTTTGAAATTTGCGCTCGGTCCTCTCGCGCTCCTGCTTCACGTGGTAAGCCGCTTCGTCGTCGCCTTGCAGCACGGTCGCTGTCAGTTTGTGGCCGCACAGCTGCACCTCGCCCGACTGCAGCGACGCCGCAGCGGCGGCAGTCTCGGCAGTGGAGTCTGGTTTCTCAGCAGCTAGTTGTGGAAAATTGTGTTTTTTGAAAATGCTGTTAAATTTAATGGAGGAATATCTTTTACAAGTAAAATGTGATTAAGTCTATTTTGATAAACCTGGATTTTTGATAATAAATAAATATAGATCGTATTTAGATCGTAAAATAATAAATATAGATCGTATTTTTTTCATGTTTTAAGTAACAGAAAATTTCTGGAATATAAAATATGATTAAATCACTCTGAAAAATAATGGAAAAACTATAGAAAATAAAATATTTTTATATTTGCTGATATTTTCAAAACAATCTCCCAAAAATGTTTCGAACACTATCTGCACCTTTCTCGTCCGCGGCCGCATCTTTCTTGTCCCCATCTGAATCTTTCTTTTCTCCAACCTCGTCTTTTTTATCCGCATCAGCCCTGGCCGAGCTGGGCTCCCCCGCGCTGCCCTTGTGCAGCTTGGCCAACACGCGACACGCCTCGTTTTCGGGCCCGTTGAAGCGCAGCAGCGCCTGAAAAGGGGGGAGTTGAAAAAAGTTTTGAGATTTAGACTGGGATTTTGGGAAGTTGGGATCGAAATTGGGGCGACGGGATCGTAATACAAAATTCTAGAAATTTTAGGCATTTGGGATAAGGGACTGGGACTTTTTGTTTTCATCACGTTTGAAAAATGTCTGAACGGAAGAGAACGGATGAGAGAGATGCTAACCAGTGTGAAATCACCTTAGCTGGAAACCAATCACGAATATATAATATCCGCGCGTCATAATCTAATAGCTGACGATGATCACTTAAATAGGTCCTTTGCCTGTGCGCATGTAAACCCGGTGCACATGTAGGCTCATTTCCCCGCATTTTTCCATCACACTGATATTTTGTAAGTAAATCGGTCGTCGTACTGTCAATTCTCTATAAAATCATCCGAATGGCCGTCTTTCTATATGTATATAAAACGATTTTATATAAGTACATAACAGCGATTTTTGGTACCAACGCCAATGGCGCCAGCACCATGACGCCATTGCGTCAATATGTAGGTAAAATTTTAGGGGGGGGGGGCGAGGCGCCCCGGCTCGCCCGAGGTCTACATGTGCACCGGGTTTACATGCGCACCGGGTTTTCGTCCTTATAAATATAATCTCTTACCGTCTTGGTGTCCTTGCACAAATCGATCCAAGCCGGTCGCACTGCGGTGATCGACTCGATAGCTTTTTTTATTTTGTCGACAACTTGGCGCTCCTCCTCCTCGACTAGTGCCTCGGGCAAGTCGAGACGCATAATCAATCCCTTTGTGTATTTCAGTTTATCTGCTTGTCGTTTCTGAGTGACCAATTTTAAAAATTATAATGTAGAGTGAAATGATTGGATTTTTTTAAACATTTGGGACTGACCCTCTTTTCCTGTTTCTCCTTCAGGCGCTTCTCCCGAACGCTCATCTGCTTCTCCTTGTGGTAATCGTTCCTTCGATTTTAAAACTTTTTCTTTAAGCGAGCAAAAAATAAAAACACGCACGCGGTAAACAAAACGAACTGCATCATGGCGGTTAGCTGGGTGTCATCCAACATTATACCAGCGTCTAGAATTTTACGGCACTGCGCCTCGTCCGCGTAAGTTGCGAAGACCGATCCCTGTATCACCAAATTTTTTGAAAAAATGTAAAAATCAGGGGTTTCCAATGGGGTTTCAACTCCCAACCGCCCAACTGTCTAGCTATCCAATTTTTGTTAAATTTAGCCCAAATTATGCTTTAAAAATCCCAATTTACATGACTTTTTTTCCATTTTAACCTTTCGAAACTATTTTTAAATTCGAACTATTTTTAATGATTTTCTCCCTTTTTCCTTTCTACACCTTAAAAAACCCTATAAAAACCCACGCGAAACCCCATTAAATTTTTTCAGTTATCTGTCCATCCAGAGGAGCGATTTGCCATGTATTCAACTTCCGGGAGGCTAAAAATCTAGGATACACCTAGGGTTCAAACGGGATTGACTTTTCGGGATCGGGATAGGTTTTTTAAGATTTCGGGATCGGGATTGGCCGGGATTGGGGTCACGGGATCGGGATTGGCATTTTTTCGGGATCGGGATTGGGGTCTTGGGATCAGGGACGTATCCAGGATTTTGGAGCGGGGGGGGGGGGCTGCTTGTTTACGGAGGCCGGCGAACGGGGGGGGGGCTCAGCCCCCCCCCCTAAAATTTTACTGACATAGAGACGGAATGGCGTTTTGGCGCTAGCGCCATTCATAGGCGCCACGCCATGGCGCCATTGGCGTTGGCGCTGGCGCTGAGAACCGTTGTATATGTATGTAAAAAGGCATACATTTATTGCGGCAGGCACAAAATTCAGTCATATAATGGTAATTTGGGGCCGCAGCAACCGATTTGCTGATAATACTTGATCTCTAATGGAATATGCGCGCTTACGCGCAAAAATTTTTACACACACCTCGAAAATTCATACCGAAAGTCGCATTTTCCTGTACATTTTAATGTCTCGCCCGGGAACGGGGGGGGGCTGCAGCCCCCCCCCGCCCCCCCCCCTGGATACGTCCTTGCTTGGGATAGAGATTTTGGCCAATGTTCTGGCATCCATAGTTGTTCATAAAGGTCTCAAAACACTGTTGGATGCCAGAAAATTGGCATAAAATGGACGCTGGGGGTTCGTTAACATTTTTGCATGCAAAAATGTCATTTTTTACTTTCTTTTATTTCCGCTAGTTTTTCCGGGATCGGGATCCCGGACTTGGGAGTTTCTCGGGATCGGGATTTGAAAATTTTCGGGATCGGGATCGGGACTGCTAAATCCCGGAATTTCACGGGATCCGGGATCGGGATCCCGTTTGAACCCTATATACACCTGGGAAAAATGCAGTCATAGTCTAAAAACACAGACTTTGAAAATTCTCTCGGGAGCTTTCGTACGTCGCATGATGATGTGGTCACACCTTCCAAGCGGGTGGAGAACCTTCTCCAGCTGTGCGAGGTCGTAATCTTGCGGGAAGCCTTTCTGCGTTTGTGCAGTGGGAAATAAATGTGAGAAAATGTCAACTGCTTAGAGTTGGGGTAACTAAACGCGTAAGATCAGAACGTAAATAGATCTATTTTAAATCTATAAATAGATCTAATATAAAAATTAACAGCGATTTTACAGTTTTCAACTACTGCATATTTGGTGCGTTAACGCGAGGGTGACCAGGTAGTTCGAAATCGTTTTTTTTTCCGGTTCCTTCAAACAGTGAAAACTCCATGGCGTGGTACCCACTAGTCGATTTAAAAAAAACAATTCCGCTAGAAATCACTCTTACGCAGTAGCCAGCGGTTGAAGTAACACTGCAACTTACACACCCAAAAATTCAACGCAATCAACCAACCACGTAGATGGTGCGCGCGCGGACCCCCTTCCAATACTCGAGCGAGTTCTCCGGCAGCGGCTTGGCGCGCCTAATTTTGGCGCCCTTCTCGTCGATCTGCATCAGGTCGCTGGAGGACTTCTGCAGCGCTTTCATGATCACAGCCGCGTCGCTGCTCAGCTTGCTTAGCCGGTTGAACTTAAGCATCGTTTCCATCGGAATCCCTGAATTTGCGTAGATTTGACGGTTTGCGAGAGGTCTGATGATATTTTTGAAAATAATTTAGGAATGACGCTCACATCCTTCGTTCTGCTTCATCTCGCCGAGCATGAATTTGTCTCGCTGCAGGTTCACATCGCCAAAGTAGAACTGCGCGAGGGCGTCACATTTTTGGCACTCGTCCAAAAAAGCTATCATAAAATAAACCACACATCTCAAGCACACACCTCGATCTGTTGGATTATTTTCGACTCTAAATCTGTAGGCGGCGACGCTGCGCCGTTTGCGGACACTTCAGAAGCCATTTTTGTGCCTTCGGCAAAAGCGACGAGAAGAGTCGAACGCGCGAAAAGTTATGAAATTTTCTTTTTATGCCAAATACTACAGTAACTTTGAAACGTCATTTTTGCTTATTTTGTTAAGCTTTGTAAGGGCCTCAAAATGCATAACCGTTTATAATATTCAGCGTTAAATGTGATAGTTAAAAATTTTAGAAGCGTTATTTGGATGCAAATGCTACAATATTTGTAGAAGAACTAAACGAAAAACCTACATTATAATATTTTTGATACTTACATTCAATGACTCTGGCAATTTGCCAAAATTTCACAGTATTCAGAACTCAAGTATTCAGAGCACTATACTGAGGCTGGAGAATACATCGAACAGCTGTAATTAAATGAACCTCACTTGGTCTAAATTAGCCACCCGTAACGTTGTACCATTTCACAGCCAGACTTGTGAATCATCTGCCCCCGCGTTTTTAACAATCTACTTAAAGTCGCACAACACGGAAATTTTTAGGCACGCGTTAGAACGTTTTTTTGTGCGCGGAATCGGAATACATATCTTCAAAAAATTCTAATTTCTAATTCAAAATTTTTTATTTATTTATACATTTTTGAAAAAAACGAAGTTCGAGATCAGTGTTGATTTTGGAAAAAAGCAGGCCCAACAAAAAATTGGACGAATTCATGGGCCTGTACAATTTTCCTTGGGACTTTACGGTTTTCTGTTTGGTGCTCCTTGTTTCTACTTTTTAGTGGTCCATGCCCACTTTACAACTTTGACACTTTACAAGTAAATATATAAAAGTTAACAAGTATTAATATAAAAGTTTACAAGTATTAATAACCAAGCTTACAAGTATTAATAACCAAGCTTACAAGTATAAATAAACAAGCTTACAAGTAGGGTTCAAACGATATATCGTATCGAATATCGGATATCGACCATTTTTTAATATCGAATATCGAATATCGATATCGAAAATTTTGAAAAAATATCGAATATCGAATATCGATATCGAAAATTTTGAAAAAATATCGAATATCGATATCGAATATCGACCATTTTTTCGATATATCGAACCTGTATTGTGTCCCCAAATTTACTTTTCATTTTCATTTTGAGATGTTTATGGTTGATCTGATGTGCTTAATGTATTGTATTTGATGAGTAAAAGTACAGTATTTATAATGTCATTGTTGTTGGAGTGCTAAATTTGAAGCCAGAAAATGCTGATATACTTTTTTTTTGCAACATGCCCTTAAGCAATTAGGTTAGGATGAACTGTAATATCTACCAATTGTTATTTGTCTGATACACTTTGATTCATCATGTTTTTCTTCTATTTTCTACCATTGAGTGATGTAAAGCTTGTTATAATCACTTGCACCATTCAAATTTCAGTAAAGAGATGATTAAACATGTGTGCAACCACATGAAAATACAATATGCCACTTGAAATATGCCTTGCTATACCAAAAGCATATCGCAATATCGAATATCGAAAATATCGAATATCGACCATTTTTCAATATCGAATATCGAATATCGATATCGAGGTTCCATATCGTATCGATATCGAATATCGAGTTTCAGAAAAAAATATCGAATATCGAATATCGATATCGAAAATTTTGAAAAAATATCGAATATCGATATCGAAAAGTCATATCGTTTGAACCCTACTTACAAGTAGAAGTATATGTTTGCGCTCACTATACAAGTTCAACTGCCAAACTTTACATGTCAAAAAGTGCACTTTACAAGTATAACTCTCAGCTCAGCTCTATAGGTACACAGGTGTTGTGTGCTTTCCTTGTGCAAACATTGCATTAATCATCAAACAAAAGTAATGATCACAATCCATAATTGAATGTGTTTGGCACTTGTATCTTCTTCAAGCCTGGTGTAGTCATGCTCCTGCCAGGGATGTAACCAGGATTTTCAAGTGATGGTGGGCAGATTGTATACAGAGCTCAGTGCCACCCCCATAAAGTTTTGTCCATGTAATGATGGAATGGGGTCATTTCACTGGCACCATTTGCAGGCATGGTGCCATGGCAGATTTGGTGCCCAGGTATTAATACCCAAGTTTACAACTGTATTTCAATGTAATTCTGTTATTAAAATGTGTATTTTAGATTGAATTTGAAAAAGCAGTGAATCAGCATCTGCAGGCACAAATGTGCATCTGCAGGCACAAAGTAAGTTTCATTGCATGCAGGAAGGTTATGTTAAGCCTATGGTTGGCACTTGCTTTTTTTAAACAGATTTGTTTTAATCTGATAATCGCAGGGCGGAAACTAATTTTAATTTAAAAAAATCAAAAGGCAAAATTTCTGGTAGACTTGCACTAGGCATTTTGCCATTTTTTGTGTGCCAGCATGCAATTTCTCATACACATTACCATTGGTGGTGTTTTCATGGGTTTGGGGGCATTTTAGTGTGAAAGCTTCCATTTATTCATGCTACCATTATATTCTAGTGTAGTATATAAAATATCCAGCCAATGTGCTCCCACATACTTCTACAGTGTGTAACATCACTGTCAATGTATTAGCCTTCTCTTACAACTTTATTTAAGCACTATTCCATGCTGAACTTGAACTCATGAACATTTGACAAAAGGCGATATAAATACATATTGAGTCAACATAAAAATGATATTTTTGAAAGAAATCACTGCTTATAATGCTATTCCACGACACCACAGTCATAATATGACCACAACATAGATAACAATACATTGACACTTAACATATACATATTTTTCCCTATACCCCCATTTTGGACTTTTTTAAAAAAATCTGATTGTAATTTTTTTAAATCATTTTTTATTGATTTTTTTAAATCAAGGCATTTAAAAAATTGATTTTTCCAACCCTAGTTTAGCCACAAAAAGCCATTGCTGCTGTACAGCATGGTACTGAGAATATACAGTTTGTGGTGTGATCTGAGACAGCACTAACAGGTAGGGTGTCAAATTTCCATTTTCTAAATGCAAATTTTTCCCATTGTCAATTTCCAGCCATTAATTTTTTCTGTTTGTGTTTTTTGCACTCATTTTTTGTTTTCTAACAAATTTTCTGGGTTGTTTTCCAACTCGTGTTCTGCTTTCTGCCCATTTGCCTGTTTTTGAGCCACATTTTCCATTTTCTGGCTCAACTTACTGTTTCTGCAAAACTGGTAAACCTTCATGCAGGTTTTTCAATAGTGCAATTTTTTGTGAATTATTGCATTTTTTCATTTCTGGCAATATTTCTGCAAATTTTTCCTGTTTTGCAGCAAAGTCTGCAATTTTTTTCCATTTCCATGCATATTTTGCTTTCCATTTTCTGTTTAGTAATCAGAACTTTTTGACACCCTACTATAATATTATGCCTGTGTATTTCATGGCCACATCTTCAGTGATGTTTCATGTGTGATATTTAATCTGCAGGTGTTTGTAACACAGCCTAGATCAGTGCAATGCACTGTATCCATCTTGCAGACAATGAGCAGCACAACTGGAGCTGATGCGCAGCAGCAACATTAGGTAAATTCATTTTTAATAGACGCTTACAAATTTGGATGCACATATATTTTCCGAAAACACCGAAAGCAGGGGTCTTCTAGATTTCAACCCTCTGGTGGGTTGGGTAGATAGGAAATCGCTCCTCCTGGAGGGATAGATAGCTGAAAAATTTCTGGGGGGGGTTCGCAGGGGTTCAATATATAGGCATAGAAGTTAGAAAATGGAGAAAAGTCGCTAAAAGTAGGTAAAAAATATTTATATATAAGCACATACACTACTAAAAATAGCTGAAAATAGACAGTTAGACACATGAACTTGTGATTTTGGAGGTGAACATCTATAAAAAGGTATGAAAAATAGTGATTTTGAGAGAAAGTTGGGGTCGTGTTTCTCAAAAATCGCTCCAGATAGGTAGATAGCTGGCTGATTTGGGGGGGTTTAGGGGATGGTACCCAAAATTATGCCTCTGGGATAGATAGATAGCTTAGCGGCCTCCGGGATAGATAGATAGCTGGGCAGTTTGGGGAGGGTAAACCCCCCCCCAACCCCCCCTTTCCTACCCCTGAACTATAAAGTGTGACCAAATATTTTATAATTCATAAAAACAAATCACCAAAAATGTATTCCAAATTGTCATTAAAATGCAGACACCAACAGCATTGCAGCTGGAGCAGATGGTTCTGTCTGGGTGATTGCAGATGAGATGTAAAATGATGTCTTGTAAAATATGCATTTTTCATGTAGCTTTCAGATTGAATATAGACTTATATACCTCGACTGTTTTATAATTAACACTTGTAAACTTCTATATATTCACTTGTAAACTGTTGAGTATGCCCTACTTGTAAACTGTCAAAGTGGTAAAGTGATGCAAGGAACGATATTTCTTAATGTTTTTTAAAAATCCAAAAAAAGTTTGAATGCATAACTAAAAAGTCCCCCAAAGCCTCTTTCCCCCTCTATTTCTTTTTTTTCTTTACTTAAAGCTTGTTTATGAATCTGTTTGTGAATTTTGTTTGTTTATCTGTCTGTGAATTTGAAAAATGTTTGATTATTGACAAAAATTTAACAGTCAGCGCTGTTTCTCAGATTATCCAGGTCAAGCATCTTCCAAAACACTTTCCCTGGAACTAAATTTTTTCAACACAAATATACCTAACCATATTTCCCCAAATTGAGATAAAAAACCCTCTTGAAGCCCCAGTCGAATTAGCCCCCTCAAAATTTGCTGGTGAAAAAATAGACCCCCTAGGGGTATTTCGGGGAAATACAGTAAATTATTTTCTGCCGTTTTATTTTCACTTTTAATCGTTTATGTGTTTGAATCATTAGTTAAGTGTTATTTTAATGACAGTTTTGAGTGCACGTCTCATGACTTTCGGAAGTGGAACATTGCCTGTATTTATATATTCCCAATGGAAATAAATTTATGTTGAGGACCGAAATGAAAGCACGTGACTTAGTTATGTCAGAGACAGGTGTTCTATTTAGTTTGCTTTGTTATCTGTCATAGAGAGTAGCAATATATTTTGCATACTATTCACCGCGAGTACACGGTGATTCAGAGTATACCATCAATTCTAATTGCTTACATCTCTCCACGTACAAATTTTACACAATTAACCAGAATATTTATTTGAAAGTTCACTGTCAAGTCTGTCTGTGTGGCTGAATCTTGGTTTGATGGGAAAGTAGAAGTTTTATCGCCCACCCTGCACTTAGGACACCATATTTTTTTGCAAACAAAAATATTTACGATAGATTGTTGGATGCTGAATGAGATGTAACCACAATGGAGTCCATTCTATCACCTTTTTAATAAAAACATACATGAAATGCACAATAAAATGGCTGCCAGCTGTGTTTCGCCATTCACATGCATGGACTCAACTGTATAACCGCACATAAATCTACGCTGCCATTTGAACAAGCCAGCTGACTGAGATGAGATGCCCTCACTGGGCGCTTTGCTCATGTCGCTGGTGCCGCATTGTAGTCCATGAAAATATGGAAGGCTTGGCAAAAATCAATAAACTAGATAAAATCAGTGGCTGGGGGCATTCCCGATACGCAACGTTGATTTTCAATTCTGATCCTTCTTCCTGCTCACTTAAGCAAAGTGATGTCTAGCAATTTTTCAAACTGAAAACTTAAAAAATTAATCGCTGTGGTACTTACACAATGGGCCACCCTGTGTGCGCGGCTGTCGCTTTGCATGCGCCTTGGCAGCGGGCCAACTGCGGCCGCGTGACCGCGCCGCCAACCCAACGGACGCCCTCTTTTTTACGAGAACTGTGCGCCGCGAGTATTTAAGAGCTGGTATGTGTGCGCGGATAGATTTATTCCGTGCACCTCTCGCGCTCCTACGCGACGTTCTGTTTTCGTGCGACGTATTTTGTGTATTCTCTCGGTATGGCGTGTCGCGCCGCCGCCATTTGTCATGTGTCGCGCGGCACCCGGCCACCCTGCCGCCGCGCCGCGTCGAATGAGAAATCGCGCTGTTCCAGTGGCGTGATTTTATTTTGGGTTGCCGCACCTGCTTTTTGAGAGGCGTCGAGCCGCCTGGTATTTGATACGTTTGCCTTTTCCACATTCCAGTCTGTTTTTATGCACTTTTGCGCGTGACTTTTTCTCAGCTCCGTCGGTTTGCACGTTTATTACTTTCTCTCAAACTGTTTGTTGTTTTTGGATCGTATTTTCAATCCGTTCGGTATTTTCGTGCCTGTTTTCTGTGTATGGCGTCAACTGAGAGCGAAAAATCGGTCAACTCGCTACGCGTCCGTCGACGTCACGTGATCCCATCACGCTGAGCTCATGTAAACTATTTTCGCATGTTCCATTTTTGTAGAACTGCACATAGCATGCACGCATTTCACTGATCCCACCGGCTCGACCCATGTTTCACGCGGCACGCGCAAAACGCGCGCACCCGACGTCGACTAGTGCAGCTGCTGTCGCCGCGGCGGCGGCGACAACTGCCGCTTCCAATCCATGCGCGCGCGGGTAGATTATCGCGGCCGCCGCTGAAACCGGTAGCGTCGCTGCTGTTTCGCTTCGTTCGATGCGCGCAGGTCGAGTACATCCAATGTGGATCGTATATTTAGCATAGCTCGGAAATTCGGTGGTTTCGAACTCTTTCACATTGATTTGACGCCCAGATCCGCGCCATATGGCGACAATAATTCCTGCATTCGCGACAAAATTGGCTTATTTAAAAGCGGCGCGGCTTCGCAAGTTACTCGAGTCGGGCCAGTGAACCGTTCCGGGTGTCACTGGGTGGCACCGTTCTGCCGCACCGCCTGGAACTGTTACCCGGTTCGCTCGCGCCGCCGCCGCTGCACAGAAGCCAGCTAGTTTTATGCGTCGGCGAAGTACGCATATTCTACGCAAGAATGCGTTCCTGTTACTGCCGTCGCTCTATCGTGACAGTCGGAGCTGCAGCGAGAGCAGGTTCATGCGCTGGTTCGAAAGTGCAGCCGCAGTCGATGCAGCTACATTATGCCGCGGAGCCTATGCACCAGAAAAAATTATGTATACCGTATATCTTTGAATAAAACCGCGGGGGAGTGATTATTCGTTAGAAGTTTTGGAGGGAGAGTTATTCAAGGGGGGGGGGTATTTTTTCCTCAGAACATGCGCTTTATTCGTTGTATTCATTGCATTAATCTAGGTATTTAACAGTTCAAAAACAACAAAAAAAACAAGTTATTCAATATTCATGCTAAAATTTGTGTTTGTCAATCATTCAAATGCACATTGTGGATACACATACAAAAAATCCATAGGTGGGAGCTATTCAGGAGGGGGAGTTATTCAAGGGGGAGTTATTTTCTCCTCACCTGGACAACAGGGGGGGAGTCATTCAAGGGGTCTCATTCAAGGATATACGGTATATATATATGTATATATACACTGTAATTTGAGCTATGGTCGCCGCGAGAAAAAAAACGTTTTGCAGTGCGCACGGGCGCGGCACGTGACGTTGCCGTCCGTCTAGGACGCTTTTTTGAATGCAGTTCCACTTTGTATTTCAGTTGCGATCCTTGCGGCTGTTAAAAAAAACTATCCGGATTCCGTTCTACTGTTATTTTTATGCGTCTGCCGCAATTGAGCCGGCTGTACTAGGTTTTTCTTATTTTATGTAAATAAATACGGGTTACGTGTTCTCAAATCAATTTTCCCTGTGAAAATGTGGGATAGTCTCTCACAAAGGCCACTCAAAATAAGCCATTAAGAAACTTAAAGAAACACGGGGCTTGTCGGGTGACGATTTTTGCCCTTTCGTGTGGTTTCTTGTGTTTGTTTTCCCTTTGTTTGGTGTCATGTGTTCAACAGTACATTTATAGCCCATTTTAATGCTATGCAAACACTGAACGGAGATAAGGCCGCTATAAAGGTCACGTTCATGTTCAAAATAAATTTCTCGTGCCGGCTACACAGCGAGTTTGCGCCTATCGGGCCACTTGCCGATGAAAAATAGCCGTTAAAAGCTTTTTTGCTTTTCACTTTGCCTACTGCTTTTCTAAAGTTGGTTAATTCTCTGTTCTCACACAGATGCTTCACATTGATTATCACTATTACTGCTCTGATTACGTATAAACAAACAGCTTAAACATGGTCAAGTGTTGCTGCACTACTGGTTGTGTTGTTGGTTAGTGCAATTTTTCATGTTATGTATTTTATTTGAAAAATCCCTCTTAAGGATCGATTATCGGCATAAAAATTCCATTTATCCCATCGTTTACACCGATCACTTAACATTGATATCTGAATATACCTACATTGATTTAAAATTTTCAAATTGATATTGACAACAAGTCAACAATTGATATTGACAACAAGTCAACAATTGATATTGACAACAATATTAATATTATATTTGCATCAACAAGTCAACAATCCCGCCATCCTTCCCAGACGAGCCGATCGACCCGGGCGAGCCGGAAGACGCCGTCCGCCTGCAGTGCACCGACGGCAGTTGCGCCTTCGTGCTGCTCATGCACCGGGTGTGCTTCGCCGCCTGGCTGCGCCGCGTCGTCGACGAGCTGCACGCTGCGGTCGACGCCCGACTCAAGCAGCCCGACGGCCTGGCGGGCAAGCACGGGCTCAGATGGGCCCTGCCCGTGGTGCACGACGAGCCGCAGCTGGTCAGGAGGTTCTGGTCCAAGAAGGAGCCCCACTTGAAGCTGTGCACGTGCATGTGCCGCCGGGGCCAGCTGCGCGTCGATCAGAACCATTTCAACGCGGTGGCGACCATTTTGGGACATGAAGCGGCCAAGGCGGTTCAGTCGCCAGTGCGTACACTTAGCGGAGTTGTTAAAAGTACTGAACTTTTTCAAAGTAAACGTAAACGTAAAGTATTTTTTACTCACCACAGAGTACAGAAAACGTAAAATAATTTTTTTTTTTTACACTGTGTGAAAGGTGTGTAAAATATATTATCAGATAAAACGTAAAAATTGTAATTTTCTCACAGAAAACGTTTTTTATTTATTTTTACTCTGGAATACATCAAATACATATTTTTACATCGAAAACGAATACATCGTAAAAGTGAGATAAAATTTTTCATTTCCGTGCAATTTTTCAGCTGTAAATGCCTCTTCAAATACGTTTTCTGTACTCGCGTACTTTCAAAAAGTACGCGTAAAGGTGAGTACAGGTATTTTTTCAGAGAAAACGTAAACGAATTTACTCAGTACTCGAGTATCAGTATTTTTAGAGTATAATAAAATACGTTTTAACAACTATTATCCGATGAGGATGACTCATTCGTTTTTTTCCACCAAAAAATATCCGAACGCCAGGCGACCAGCAGTACGGAAGAGGACGAAGACGGGGCATCGGCGCAAAAGCAACCCCTGTCGGGTGGGCCGAACGGCGCGATTCACCAGCCGCAGCCGCGTCACAACCAGCCGCCGGCGAGGTCGATCGCGTGTCGACAAGCGTCGCCGAGCCGCGCGCAGCACCGCCGCCAGCAGAGGGCCGGGCCCAGGCAGAACAGCCTGCGCGCCGTCGCCCCGCCCTCCACGCTCGCTGTGGGACAAGCACCCGGCCGGCATCAGCAGGTTTGTTGATACGGCTAATACCCGGTGCGCATGTAAACCCGATGCGCATGTAGACCCCGTGCTCGGGGGTATGGAAATTTCAAGATTTTTGAGCGGGGGCTGTTTGTTTACTGAGCCCGGTTAACGGGGGGGGCTAAGCGCCCCCCCCCCTAAATTTTTACTTCAATTCAGTTGCACCTCAATTGAAATCTCAGCCACCGTCGCGGTCGCGCACCGTGTCGCTCGGCTCGACGGCCGGCGGCGACCAACTGCCGCAGCAGCAATTTCCCGGCGGTCGGCCGGGTCGACGACAGAGCACTCGCGTCAGCGACTCCGAAGGGTTCTTTGGCGATGTGCAGGTGTGACTGGTGGTTGATACATTCTATTTGCCGTATTTTCTCGAATAGACCCCATCTCCAGTTCACTCGCCCGTCCAGTTCATATTGGTATTTGCATTATTAGCCATTATTGGTATTATGGCTTATTGGTATTTTTGGGCCAAAAACCATAAAACACTACAAATTTTCGCAAAATACGTTTTCCATTTGGTAAAATGTGGCCAAGTAAATACGCTCTTAATACCGCCAGGTTTAATCCTGTACTTTTCCAAATGCGTGAAATTTTGCTTATGTTATTTTTTGGTCGTCTAGAAGGAATGACCAAAATAGCTCGTTCGCGCTTAAAATCAAAGTTTTGATTACGGGCAAGACAGAAGGCATATTTTGACTAGTCCTGATATGCTGCAAATTCCATTACCAAGGCAATAAGTCAAAATAATATAAATCAAATACATATAAATCTTTTTCACCTGGGTGTATTTCGAGAAAATACGGTAAATAATTTTTGTTTTCGATTTTTCACAATAAATTATCATAATTGCGTGCCTAGGTGCAAAATCACGGGTCAATTTTCAAGCCGCGATCGGATCTGGCCGCTTTCATGTCAGTGTTGCCGCGCTGGAAAATCAACGGCTACCACATCAAGGTAGGTTTTTATTTGAACTCTCAAATAAATGCATCCAGGGGTTTGGACGAGTTTTTGGCCCGTCGGAGGAATGGATGGATAGCAAATCGCTCCTCCGGAGGGTACCTGAAAAAATTTTGGGGGGGGGGGTGTCGGCTGTTAGATATATATATATATATAGGTACGCTTTTCAATGTGTAGAAGGCCGAAAAGGGGAAAGATGGCCAAAAATAGGCAAAAGTAACATGAATTAGTGTTGTTGAAGGTGAAAATCTGTGAAAAGGTAAGAAAATTAGCTATTTTGAGCAAAATTGCTCCAGATAGGTAGATAGATACCGATTGGGGTGGTGTTCAGGGGATAGAAGCCAAAAAAATTGACTCCGGGTTAGATAGATAGCTGGGCGGTTTCTGGAGGGTAACCCCCCTCCCCCAACCACCCCCTATCCTACCCCTGAATGCATCAAATGAATGCATGTGAATTTATCCCAGAAATGTATCCATAGGAGTCAAAGAATATGATAGCCGAAGAAACTATTGAGTGGAATTTGCCCATTCAGTTGAAGTTGAATGATCATCAGCTCAACAATTCCAATCCAGCTGGAGGACGAGTGCCCGCAAGGAAACGACGACACGCGCATTTTTTTGCTGACCACCTTGGGCACTGCGAATAAGCGGCAGCTGCAGTGCGTCCTGTGCTCGGCCGACATGTCCATCTACGACAGGTACCCGCTCGTGGACGGCGCCCTGTTCGTGTCCCCGTTGAATCACAAGCAGCTGGGCGTTCCTGTTAGATATGACGGCAAGGAGAGCTTTCTACACGCCGTGTTAGTAAATTGATGATTTTATCGAGTGTGTTTTTTTGTAAATATGTCGATTTTCATGCTCAGAGCTTTTATTTTTTCATATCTAATTCCTGGGAAAACATGCGACATTATGATTACTGGTGAAAAAGTCGAGCTTTATGGATATTTTCGGGCTCTTTGATAAAAATCAAAAATATTATATAAAAAATTAAATAAAAAGAAATTTTAAAGCAAAATCAATCGAAAAAGGAATTTTTAAGAACAATCAAAAAATTTCAAATCGATCAATGTCCAATGTATGATCCTCCAGGCCGGTTGATCCAATTGTATAAAATCGAATACGCATCACAGGTGCGTTTGGTGCTGCGAGTGCCGTTCGTACGAGTGCGGCCGCTGCGGCGACGAGCAGTGGTACGGCAGCACCATGCAGCACCTGGTCTACGGCGGGCTGTACGGCTACGACGTGCTCAGCGCGGTCGGCTGCTGCACGCCGCACTGCTCGCGTTGCGCCGCCCCGCTGCCGTTGCCGAGCGCGCCGGGCGACGCGACCTTCGGCTGCAGGCCCGGCTTCCAGCGGAACTTCTCCACGTTCACCGAGCAGTCGGTGTGTCCGCGCTGCGGCGCCAGGGCCGCCCACTACATTAGGAGAGCGGACGAGGTTCGTCCGGCTCAGACGAATGCCGCTCAGCTGCGCAGCGACACGGACGCATTGTTCGACACCGTCGCCGCGTTCACTGGACAACCGCTGATTAGGTGAGTGGGGTTAGCAGTTGTTTTCTACTGGGTTCGGATGGTCGTCGAGGCCCTGTGCCGGCGGCCATGTAGACCCGGCTACCATGTAATTCTACCCGCTGGCCATGTAGCCATGACGTTTATGTCACTTTTCACTTTTCAAAGTGCTGAACACATTTGAATAAAGTCAAATATGATAAGTAATGACATTTCTTCTCATATATGACTTCACCCAAATGTGTTCAGCACTTTAAAAAGTGAAAAGTAAAAAAACGTCAAAATAGACCTTTTTACGTTCTTTTTGTCACTTGTCACTTGATAGAGTGAAGATATTCCTTGAAAAAGTCAAAAATGATGAGTAAGGACATTTCTCTTCATATTTTGACTTTATTCAAGCAGTAATCTTCACTTTATCAAGTGACAAAAAACTACATGGCGCTACATGGCCGCTACATGGCCAGCGGGTAGAATCAAGGACGTATCCAGGGGGGGCGGGGGGGGGCTGCAGCCCCCCCCCCTTCCCGGGGTGAGACGTAAAAAGTCCCGGAAAATGCAAATTTTCCTACATATTTTTCGCCGTTCGTTAAAAATTTTGCGCACAATTTCTTCCTCATGCATTGTATGTTCAGCTGATCGGTCCCTGTAAACAACTATCCTTGAAAATGAACAGATTTTTCCAACTTTCGCTGTATATGTATGCATGTATATATATTTACATACATATAAAGCGGTTCCTGGCGCAGGCGCCAACTCCAATAGCGCCATGGCGCGGCGCCTATGTATGGCGCCAGCGCCAAAACGCTTTTCCGTCCCTGTATAGGGGAAAAAATTTAGGGGGGGGGCTGAGCCCCCCCCCCCGTTCGCCGGCCCCCGTAAACAAGCAGCCCCCCCCCCCGCTCAAAAATCCTGGATACGTCCCTGGGTAGAATTACATGGCAGACGAGTCTACGTGGCCAGCGGATTTACATGGCCAGTGAGCCTACGTTGGTCGTCGGGCCTAGCACAGACAAATGACATGTACTGCACGCTGCAACTACGCAGGCAAGTGGACGAGGCGCTGCGCGCGCTCACGCTGGGCTCCGTGTTCAACGCGGGCGGGCGGCGGTCCGACTCGCAGTCGTCGGGCATCGGCTCGGCGCCCGCGTCGTCCAGCTGCGACAGCGCCACCCAGCAGCTGTTGCACGCGCTGGATGCAGTCGGCGTGGGGCGGCAGGAGCTGATCGACGCCGCCATGCCGCTGCAGCAGCTCGTTTAGAGTGTGAATTGCGTGGGTCGGTGTGGTGAGGGTGAGGGGTGTTTTGTGCGACTGAAGTTCGTTGGATGTTGGTGTTGTTGAGTTGTTGGGGGTTGTGCTGTGTGACTGTGAGTGAGAAGTGAGAGTGCGTGTTTTCGAGTGTGAAAAGGTGTATATAAATAAACACATGAATATTTAGGCAGTTTCGAACCATTTATAATCTTTCCTGTGTGCTTCGCCGCTGCGAGTTGATGTTGTGGAGTTTTTTCATGTTAATTGCATGGTAATGGGTAGATAGTGACCATGGACGATGGGTCGAATAGAATAAAGGCTTTTTGATAAATTTTTCATAATACCGATATCGAATAGTTTGAAATCGCCACAACCTAATATTTAGTAACCTGCTATTGAGTCGGTCGCAATGTACCCGTCAGTTTTCAAATAGGTATACCAATGTCGCAAAACTACCCGCTACCACTTTTTTTGTTGTCGCTTGCCAAAATTGAAACGGCTACTATCATGAGGGTCTTTGGCGTATTCTGCTTGTGGCACGCTGCCAAAAGAAAGCTGTGCTATGATTGTGTATCTGTCTTTACCACAACTGGTGATTAAAAGTCGGAGCCCTTGAATATTGAGAAAAGATCAATGGATGTATGACATTTAGTGTAAATATTCCCAACAAAAATAAGTACAAATGACGGAGTGTGTCGGCTGGAGTGTATTTTGGTACGCTCATTATTTCCGCATTTCGGATGCTAAAATAAATTACTTTTCTCAATATCAGTGCTTTGGTTTGTGCAGACTTGTTCTAGCACTAGTAATAATTGGGCTTTATTTCCTGTAACTTTTTCACATTTAAATGACCATTCAGATCAAATTTAAAGTTCTTTAAATTGCTCTCTTTAAGCTAATATTCTAGATTTCACGTGCTTTCGCTGAGGTCAGATTGAGAACATAAGTTTCATTTGAACCTGCGAGTTTATTTACTTTTTTATTTTGTTGCATAGGCTGGAGAACTGAAAAACCGTAGGAAACCGTCGTTTTAGGCGCATTGTGTTCGTTCAATGTTTATTGTATTTTTTATGTATTTTTATACTGTATTTCGCGCAGAATAGGTGCCGATGTGTTACTGTGTAAATAGGCTGTAAAGGAAGGATTTGTTGGCAGGGCATGATGATGTTATTCAACCTATCGTATAATACCATTTACATCCCTGGGCTGCCAGTTACAGATACAGCGACGTTTCTCTCTGTTACAGTTGGGTACGCTTAGTTCATTTCACTGTGGTGATCAGGAGTTGTTTGTTCACATGCTGTAAATACAGGAGGTTGTTTATCGGCCGGATCTATTTTACATTATATTCAATACCTACCTAAAACTTCATTTTACCTTTGAATGAGAATGTTCAGGTTGTCAGTGGCTTCTCGGGTATGCTGGAAAATGTGGCAGACTTTGGGTGGTGACAGGGTCGAAATTCAAATTGTCCGCTTCTATTTTTCGGGATTTTATTCCGTTTGTCATCATCAGTTCCGCAACTTTTCGGGTTACCAGGGCGGCATATAAAGTTGCAAATAATTAAAGTTGCAGGTGAAGTGAAAGTCAAGCTGGAGTGACAGGTAAACTTGTGGATGGAAATACCCTTCGCAAATTTTCTTGTTGCTGAACTTTTGACACCGCAGTGTGATCCAGAACCTGACGGCGGGTAACTGCCATTACTTAATAATAATATTTGCTCATTACGGAATCATTACTTAATGGCAGTTGAGATTTTTCTGAATCTGGCGATCTGAATTTCAACTCTGTCCTCAGTTTCGGCTTGACGGAAACGCAGACACCTGTTCACAAAAATACACTTTCCGAAGTATTATAACAAACTTTTTTTTCATAGTTGTATTTGTAATAATGATTTTCAAGTAGGTAGGTTATCGTATTTTTCCTCTTGGAAATTTTTGTGAACATCTACATGTGAATTTTCAATTTTCAAGCCGAAAATAGGCCCAAGTCTGCCGATCATAGGGCAACATTGTTCCCCCTCCCCTTGATAGCGCCATGAAATGATTTTTAACCGTTGTTTTCACATGCTTGTTTGCTGTCGCAATGTTTGTGTGAATGAGGCAATTTGGGATCCTTGGAACATTGAAAATTGTAACGAGACAGTTCTGCTGTTCAGAAAGCTTTGACATCGATTTTTCCAAACAACGTATAAACTTTACCGTTTTTCATCGTAAAGTACACACCGGATTTTAAAATTAACCATCCTATCGGCGCCAACCACTGAGTATTGCATCGTTCAAAAATTGAAATTGGTCAAATTTAGACAGATTATTCGACATAGAGGAAAATGGTCTGACAATCAAGGTGTATTGTTCTATGGAATACGGTATGACATTTAGAACGCGTCTTGTTAACAGTTTGGAAACCTGTAATTTATCACTTCTCGATCGGAGGTACCAATGCCACATAAAAATGCTAATATTCAATTGGTATAATAAGTGTATAAATTCACAATGATATTTTGATGGGTCATCGAATCACTTAAGCGTCTTTTTAAATATCACATGCGAAACTTCCCAAGCATAACTGTTGCTTCTATTTTGAATGTCATCATGGGCAGTGTCCACAACAAATTTTGCTTGGGAAAGTTTTATTAGAAAAACCCAGGCCCTGCGCAAACTTTTCGCCAAAAATTTCGACGAGAAATAGACAGGTCCACTTATTTACTGTACCGCTTTCCGAACTTTCGTGGAAAAGCTACCGCTCTCATAAAGGTAAATTAGAGCAGACTCGAAAAATTTGTCCCTTTATAAAAAAGTGTTTTACCACTTCGGAAATTAGCGAGCAAGTCGGTCGCGCAGACATCACTTGTAGAGAATGCAACTTGATGCTTTAATGCAATTAGCAGGAAATGCACGTTTGGACGTTTAGAAGTCAAAATTCACGTAGGCAGGTGCAAAAGCGTTGACAATTTTACGCGTGAAATTGCGCAGGGACTTCATGAATTCATAATTATTTACAATCATCGATGATCGCGCGAAGAAACAAATTCCTGACAGTGAAGAAAATAACTGAAGATCCTTGAACAAGTCACGTTAAGCATTTTTTGGCTATCGTTTGTTCACACAATAAGTGTATTTTGGATTTTGGTGAAAATTTTGATGAAATATACTTCTACCGTATAACAAAATTCCCTGACAAAACTTAAAAAACCAGCCATGTAACTTGTTCTAGGATTTTCGGTTTATATTTTTAACAGAGTTTTCGCTGTTTTATAAACATTTAATCAGTTTAATAAACCAAATTTTTGACTCAAAAGTACGGAAACGCTGTTGAAGTTACTTTATAAAATACCTATGCATACTGTACTTGATGTTCCACAACAAGAAATTAATGACAACCTACATACAAATTGGCTGACATCGACAGAATAAAGCTCTGAATTTGTAGCTGGCCTACGAGCAGCCATGATGCATAAGTGAAAACGATGGTTCATTTGTGAAATCTGATAGACGGATAACTTACCTTCCTTCCGTCAGTAGACGCAAAGCAAAGGTGTTTACCTGCAGTATTTGCTCGAATAATTCCTCTGTTGAATGATTTTCTCTTGAGGCTTTTTGAGGGGTGGAACTATTCGGGGGGGATTACCATTTCGCTGAAATTTTAAAGCATGTTTCTATCAACTAGTTCCACAAAATATGCTATATAACCACGATAACATGCCAGTTTTGTTCAAATTAGACACTATAAATTGATCATTAACATGAGGAATTATTTAAGCGGAATTAATTTTCCCTCACTCATCTTACAAGGGGGAATTATTCAAGCAAATATGGTATGTGTCTAATCGAGATTTGCACAGCACCGGAACAATACCATTGATGACCATCCCAAGCAATGCAAATACCGGTGTTACCGTATTTACTAGAATAAATCCCCCTTCAATAATTCCCCCTGTCAGATGGGTGAAAAAACAATCCCAGTTGAAACATCCCCCGCTGGTGCTGATATGAATATGAACTGTAGTGAAATGATAAATTTGCTGTGTTCAATTTTTAAAAAAATTGCTTGCTATTTTGTTTATAAAACTTAATTCGTCAAATGAATTGCTAGAAAACATGCCCTAAAACTTTGACGACATAATAAACTCCCTTGAATAGTTCCCCACTTGAATAGTTCCCCATCAAAAAAGTTTGACCAAAAAGTTATGCCCCAGTGGAATTATTCGAGTAGATGCGGTATCTTAAGTGAAAGGCACATAAAACCAAGACACATTTAATACAAGGCACAAAAAACAACTCAATCCGCCCGGCGGTGCCAACCCTCACGCATTGCCCTGCAGCCGTGGTGAACGCGTTGCACTGCAGCAATTAGCACTGGCCGCACGAGCGGCGGCACTGCGCCGACACGCTGGCGCACAGGTTCGCCTCCGCCCACCGGCCGCACTCCACCCACTTGTCCGTGCAGGTGGAAACTGTGTGGGGATTAAAATAACATGTTGGATTTGTGTAGGAGTAGTGAATACCTCATTAGATGGTACACAAAACCACCCCTCTTTTATGAAAAAGATGAACATTTTTCAAAAACGTTTTTGTTTTTCAAATCGAAAGATGCATTTTCAAAGTTTATTTGGAGAGTAGGAATAACTCATTTGAGAAAACTCAAATGCGTTCATCGCGTTCAATTTACGAGTTTTCAAATTTAGATTGAAAACTAGCTAGTGTGGCCAAAATGTCCAATAAAGAACCATTTGCACCAACAACAATGACCAACAATGGCCAAAATGTCCAATACCGCTCGATCAGGGCAAAAAAGTCATTGTTGAAGGTGCAAATGGTGCATTTTTGGACATTTTGGCCACACTAGCTAGTTTTCAATCGAAATTTGAAAACTCGTAAATTGAACGCATTGAACGCATTGAACGCATTTGAGTTTTCTCGAATGAGTTATTCCTACTCTCCAAATAAACTTTATAAATGCATCGTTCAATTTGAAAAACAAAAACGTTTTTGAAAAATGTTCCTCTTTTTCATAAAAGAGGGGTGGTTTTGTGTACCATTTAATGAGGTATTCACTACTTGTAGGTTGGATTTTGAGTTAAAATATATGTTTAGATCAGTGGAGATTTTGAAAGCGTGACGCTGAGGAGGCTCGAGGGTTTGCATTTTGGAAAACGTGCATGTTTGTTGCGAATAAATGTTAAGATGCATTGATAATCTTTGCCGATTGACCGATGTTTTAGTAGAATTAAACGATTAGTGATGAAACTGGGCGCTCGGTTTTCTGGCGCCAGGCGTCATTAGACCCTGTGAACTGTGAAGGATCCTGTAACATGACATGTGTCATATAAAACACCTATATGTATTCAAATCTTATCGGGTCGTATCCAAATATTATGTGTTTTTGTATCCAAATCCTACTTTTATACATAATATTTGGATACGGTACAATACGATTTGGATAAACATGGCATTTACAGGGTCTTTTACATAACACATGACATTTTACAGGGCCTTTTACACTTTACAGGGTCTGGGCCTGCACCGGGTGCCACTAGCACCAATGTTCTGGCATTATTCATCACTAGCCATCACATCATCACGTTCACTTCTGCATATAGGTATGCAAACCAACAAGCAACCTCCTCATCACGGAAAGCAACATAAAATGGAACAAAGTAAAAAATAGGAAAACGTCTACTACATAAACATCTACATAAACAAGGGCGGTGGTCTAACATGGCCGGGGGCAAATTTTGCAGCTCGCCGGGCACTTAGTCTTCATGACGGGCCAGGCGTCGCAGGCGCCGTGCGCCGACCACACGGGGCAGAACTGGTCCGTGTCGCTGCACGACGCGCCCGTCAGTACCGAGCTCACGGGCGTGCCCACTATCCGGTTCGCTGCCGGGTTTTTGGGGGCGGAGTCAGAAGGGCTCATTGTTGCTGGTATTTACGTATTTCTTCTAATACGAGAGGGCCTTTCGTTTTTATGTCATTTTTTTAACCTGCCGTTCTATTGGAGGTATGCCGTTCTGTTGAAGGTGTCGTTTTGTTGGAGGTATGCCGTTCTATTGGAGGTGCCGTTCTGTTGGAGGTATGCCGTTCTAAATATTAGAAGAAATACGGTATATTGTAAAATAAATTACTAATGTTTTTGCTATGTTACTATTTATGAAGTAGTTCACATGGATGAATGAAAAAAACTGAAATGAAGGGACTGACAGGGTTTTAATAGACAAATAAACTGGCTATGAAAGATACTGAAAGCAAGTGAAAATGACAGGTGGTCTAGGTATTTGTTCTATGATCCAATGCTCCTCTAAATAAATATCTATTTTACTAATGTTGACAGTTGACAACGTAATTATTCACACCATTAATGAGGGACAGTTTACAATTGCAGAAAACAAAACGAAATCGTTCTAACAAGTAGAACGTCAAAGAACAAACAGCCAATGATACGGTTTTTATTCTAAACTAACTGGGCGGCGGTTTGGGCGGTCCAAACTCCTGCAGCACCTGCTTGGCCACCACTTTGACTCCGTGCCAAGTTTCCCTGCCCGTGGGCACGATATACGCCTCATTGATCATAAACCCCTCATAGACGTGCTCTTCTGGTCTGAGCTCCAACAAATATGCATATTTGACGCCAGCGGCAGCCTTGGCCCAGTCCTCGGCGCCGCCGCTGGCCGGGTACAGGGTGTCGGCGCCGGTGCCCACCGTGTACTTGGTGCCGTAGAGCGACTGCAGGGCGTCCCTGGCGCGCAGAGCCACGCGGCGCTGTGTGTAGGGAAATTGAGTGGTTCGTAATGGTGGACCTTTTTCGTGTCATATTTTCACACAGGGCCCAAATACACCGGTTGACATCAAAATTAGTGTCAACTAAATTCTACTAAATTTTTGTGAATTATGTGATTCCAACTTTCCTATCTGATATAGCATCGGTCATTTTATATATATCGAGACACTCACTTTTCAATGCTTTCGTAAAGTGTGATGCTTTTTTATTATTGTGTTCTTTGATTGACATTCAGTTGACACGAATTTATGATGTCAACTAGTGCGTGTGGGTCCATAAATAGGCATTCATGCAAATATCAACCGAAAACCTCACCAAATCGGCCACATCGGCGGGATAAGTGCCCTGCTGGTGTCCATACGGGTACATCCAAATCTGCGAGTAACTGTGCATGGTGATGAAGGCGTCTATGCGCGCGTGGTTGCGCTCGACAAAGTTCTTCACGGCGCGCGTTTCCGGCTCGCTGAATGGCTCCACGCCCTGGTAGATCTCGGAACAGGGGTCCGTGCTTGAACCTGCATATGTATTTATGCGAGTATTAATGTATTACCTCCAATATAAGGCATACCTCTAATAAAAGGTACCCTCTAATATAAGGTATACCTTTTGGCTTTCTTGAGCGTGACGGAATAAATATAAGGCATACCTTCAATAAAAGGTATACCTCTAATATCAGACACAGGGTTGGCAAAATCTCAGAAAAAAATAAAAATAAAATAAAAATAAAATAGAAAATTAAAGAATAAAATAAAAATAAAATGTAAAATTGAAGAATAAAATAAAAATAAAATACAATTTTAATAAAAATAAAATACAATTTTAGTAAAAAGAATTTTACTTAAATCAATCCTGGTCACAAACTAAAATAAAAAATAAAAATAAAATAAAAATAAAATGAAAAATTGAAGAATAAAATAAAAATAAAATGGAAAATTGAAGAATAAAATAAAAATAAAATACAATTTTAATAAAAATAAAATACAATTTTAGTAAAAAGAATTTTACTAAAACCAACCCTGATCAGACACAGCTGGCTGAGTGCCAAAACGCATAAAATCGTATAAACCATTGCTAAACATTGCCGACCACGATAAAAATGGTGCCGAAGGGCACCCAGACAACTCTGTGTCAACTGGTATTAGGCTTGGTTAACGATTTTGTTACATTCCAGTTTGATAAAATGAATTATGTTGGAAATATGCTTGCAAAATTTGGCGAAAACAATATAAGGTATACCTGTAATATAAGGTACCATATAATAAAGGTATATCAAAACACTGAAAAAAGGTGACGAAATTAATATAAGGTTTACCTTATATTGGAGGTGATACGGTATGTGGGTTTTTTGCATGTTTTGGCGAGAACAGTGAATGGATTGTAATGTTGGGAACCCGACCCGAACCGGAACCGGCGATTTTTTGGAATCCGAACTGATTTCTTGTAACCGATAACCGGAACCGAAAATTTTGAAATTCCCGACCCTAATGAATTAGCATGCTTTTGAGACCCTGCCAAACGCTTTGAAGCGTGTCGGTGCCAGAACCCTGGTACTGTTCAATCGCTGAACACAATCCACCCACTAACTGAACCAACACCCCCCGACAACGTTTACCACCCAAAGTGACTCACCTACTTTGCCCCAGTGAAAATCATAATTCCTGTTCAAATCCACGCCCAAGCAGCACTGAACTCCTGCCCACCGGTCCCTTTGACATTTCGCGGGCGCTCTATTTTTCCGCCAAAGCCGAACCTCGACTTGGTCGGGTCTAGACATTGAATAAGCGTAGCCGTCCGGATTTAGGACGGGTGCAATGTACCAGTCGATTTCATCGACCAGTTCACGGGTTTCTCGATTTGATTCGTAGGTGGTGGCCAGCTGTGAAGAGATTGATGACTGTGGGTTCTGATAACCATGACGATTTGAAGTGGTTTTTTGTTTCGATTTTTTGAATGAACTGAAAGGGGAGAAATTTTTAGACTGATTCAAGAAGTTCTGGTGTAAACTAGACATGGAACAGTTTTACGATATGAGATTACTCTGCCGGACGCAGTCCCCGACCCTGTAAATGACCGTGTAAAGTGTAAAAGACCCAGTAAAATGTCATGTAAAACACCCTGTAAAGTGTCAAATGGCATGTAAAAAACCCTGTAAAGTAAAGTCTCATGTGTATCCATATACCTAATATTGTATCGTATACAAATTTTATGTTTTTGTATCCACATCTTATGTCCAATGTATTTAGCTTTGGATATAAGATGTGGATACAAAAGCATAAGATTTTGATACGATACAATAAGGTTTGGATACACGTGACACTTTACAGTGTTTTTACATGACACATGACATTTTACACGTTTTTTAACACTTTACAGGTTTAACTCTTTTACACCTGGGGGCAGTCCCAAGCCCTGTAAAGTGTAAAGTAAAGTGTCAAATGTAAAGTCAAATGCAAAGTAAAGTGTCAATCAAAACAAAAAAGAAAAGATTTTATTACTGAACTTTGCATGACAATGGACAGTTTACTTTGCATTTGACTCTACATTTGACAATTTACTTTGCATTTGACTTTACATTTGACACTTTACCTTACACTTTACAGGGCTTGGGACTGGCCCCTGAGGTAATATCGTACTTGAGTGTTGACAACATCCACCCCAAACCAACCCTACTAATAAAATACACGGCAGTACTAGGCGCGACCCATTCCCTCGCATGTATGCCGCCGTCGATCCACATGGCTGGTTTCCTGGCGCTGCTCCTGGCCGCGCTGCCGATGTGCATCACGTGGATGGGCCGGCCCTCGTGCGTGTGCCCGATGGTGAGCACGCGGCAGAACGAGGGGTAGCGCGCCGCTAACCGCCGCATGTAGTCGCTGATCTGCGGCAAGGCGATTTGGGTGGATGTGGGTTTCCGAATTTTTTGCAGCACGTTCTTCGGGCGTGCACTGATACGCACACGTGCCCGATACGCACATATGCCCGTTTTTTTCGTTTGAAACTTTTTCAAGTGATTTTCAGATATGAGTAAAGTGAAAAAAGTTGCGCAATGACATTAGTAAACTTTTTCACTTCACTCATATCTGAAAATCACTTGAAAATGTGTCAAATGAAAAACAGTGAAAAATGGCTATTTTTCACTGTTTTTTTTTCACTTGACACTAGTGATGGAAAAGCGCCAGAAAAAATGGCGCCAGGCGCCAAGGGCGCCATGGCGCCATTCTGAAAGTGGGCGCCAAGCGCCAAGGGCGCCACAGAAAAAGGGCGCCAGGCGCCAAGGGCGCCATGGCGCTATTCGAAAAATGGGCGCCAGGGGCGCCACGGATAGAGGGCGCCAAGCGCCAAGGGCGCCATGGCGCCATTTGGAAAATAGGGCGCCAGGCGCCAAGGGCGCCAGGAAAAATAAGTGCCTACAACACCCTGCTTGTGCTAAAAATGGTGCTACAGCACCGTGGTACACGCATTCACGTCTTAATTCGCGTTCTTCAGGATGTAATGAACAAAAACACATCTGGCAACAAAATGTTTTTCAATAAAATCCACATGACGAATTCAAACACAATGGAAATTGTCTTTTGATAACAATCCATTCACTTCAAATAGGCTTTTCCAATCAATATTTCCCTGAAATGGACAAAAACGGAATTGCAACGATTTGAATACTTTTTTAAAATAATTTTGCAATTATAAGGCATAAAAGTACCATAACCTCCCGAATAAACATACAAATAAGAATAAAGTTGAGTCTATGCCGGGGTTGGTCGCTCCTTGGTAGATATATCGGAAAAATAATGTCGCTTCTGAAAATAGATTTGCGAGACATAAATAAATGATGTCATAATCTGGAAATGCATATTGAATGAATGAAGAGCGATGTACACGCCTCACCCACCCCAGCTTGCAGAATCTACCATTTAAGTTTGATATTTCTGATTTCTAGCAGCAGTAGGTGGAAAGAAAAGTTTTAAATTTTTAATTTCCAAGTTCGACGGTCCATCATTCTTGTCTTCTGATCCATCAGACACATCTGATGAAACGTTGGACAAAAGATTTCCACCGACTCACATCACTTCGTCCATTTTTCTGACGAATTTAGATCATCCACAGATGCATTTTTCATTATTTTTTCATTCACACAGCACTCACCTTGAAACCCTGCTGGCGCCTTTTTGGCGCCCTTTTAAAGCAGGGCGCCAGGCGCCAAGGGCGCCACGGAAAAAGGGCGCCAAGCGCCATGGGCGCCATGGCGCCTTTCAGAATGTGGGCGCCAGGCGCCAAGGGCGCCACAGAAAAAGGGCGCCATGGCGCGGCGCCCTTTGGCGCCCCTAAATGGCGCCAGCGCCATGGCGCCATTCCATCACTACTTGACACATTTTCAAGTGATTTTCAGACATGAGTGAAGTGAAAAAAGTTCACTCATGTCATTGCGCAACTTTTTTTCACTTTACTCGTATCTGAAAATCACTTGAAAAAGTGTCAAGTGAAAAAAACGGGCACATGTGCGTATCGGGCACGTGTGCGTATCAGGCCTGCCCCCTTTCTTCATCTTCAAGTACTTCAACATTTTGCCACTATACTCGGCGGACCGCATAGTATCCGTCCAGAATTACTTAAATATGTCTTGGGCGCCAGCAGGATATTATACTTACGCATACACGTCAAAAAAAAGAAAAACAGTTCAAAACGAAAAAGGCGGAGTCGCGTACAAGCGACAAATGTTTTTCCCGAAACGTTCTTTTATGGAACAATTTTGATTTTATTAACGATGACCTCGTAATAATGCATAGCATGCAGTTCGCGGAGTATAGATTATGATAATCGCATTTTTCCTCTCAATTTTGAATACCGTATTTCCTCGAATTACCCCCGGGGGGGGGGGTATTTTTTCAGAGTGAAAATTTTGAGGGGGGTTAAACTAGGGGGGGGGGGAGGATTTTGCCAGAAAATTTTCGAAATCCCAGTACTAAATTGTTGTTTGAAACGTACACAAACGTCAAAAAATGCAACAAAAACCACCATTTATAACACTCTATGGACTTAGGTATATATGTACGTAGACAGTAAATATATAACCGGTTCTAACATAACACAGTCATTGTTTTTAACATGTGTTCTGCGTTTCCCGGATCACTAACCGCATTACGTTCTCTATACAGTAAATTGGGGGGGGGGTTATTTCAAGGGGGGGGTTATAAGTTCATAGTGCCCATTTTGAGGGGGGTATTTCGAGACGGGGGGTATTTCGAGGGGGGGGTATTTCGAGGAAATACGGTAGGTAATATTTGCTTTCTTTTCTGTATTTTTGCGATTTTTTCTTTTTCGAGTATAGGTATTTATACTAAACAAAAAATCGTCCATCGTTGCTGACCTCATCGTAGGTGTGCCATGCGGCCAGATTAAAGAATGGGGCGCCAGTATCGTCCCGCCGCCGAATCTCTCCATTAACGGAATCGCCGCGCTGCAATAACTGAAGTCGCTTCAATCGACGCTCGTGCTCTCGTTGTCGTTCACGCAGCACTCTGTATTGAATATTTAGACATTTGTCAAGATGGCGTCGCACAATACTTTAATTTATGTCAATGAAACTGGACGCTGTTTCCAGTAACGAGACTGAACTTCAGTCGCGATTCCACTGCCGATCCCATCCAATATGCATTTTATGCCTACCTAATCCATATTGGGATACCGGTCTAGACACAAAAAAATTCGATTCATGGACACCGTCGGCTCCGAACAGCCCAGTTACGATCACTGCGAGCCAGTGCGCTGCAGTGGCTAAAGCTACCCCGAAATTACCGTATTTGCTTGAATAATCCACCCTTGAATATATCCCCCGTGTCAGACGAGTGTGGAAAAATAATTTCCCTTGAATAACCCCCCCCCCCCTTAAGGCAATATGATCAATTTGTTATGTCCAGCTTGAACCAAAGTGGCATGTTATTTTGTTGGTAAAGCATATTTTGTGGAATGAATTGATAGAAGCATCCTAGAAATGTTTTACGGAAAAATACCCCCCCCCCAAATAGCCACCCCCTGAAAAAAAGTCTATCAAAAAATAATTCGCAAACAAAACCCCTTCACCTGCCCACATCCGGCACGAGCACCTCGGGCCGCATGCCGCGCAGCGTGAGCACCCGCACCAACGTGTCCCTGTCCCCGCCGCCGGCCATCACGTGCGCCTGCCGCTTGAGGCCGGCCGGCGGCTGCCAAAAGTCCACGCGGCCCGCGCCGAAATCTCCCGTTTCGGTGCTGGGGGCACTCCCAGACCCTGTAAAAAGCCCTGTAAAATGTCAAATGTCATGCAAAGTGTCAAAATCATGGAAAATTCCCTGCAAAATGGCAACCGAGTTGCCATTTTGCAGGGCATTTCCATGACTTTTGACACTTTGCACGACATTTGACATTTTACTGGGCTTTTTACAGGGTCTGGGATTGGCACCTGTTGTCGCCGCTGTCTGACTCGTCGGTGCTGTTAGAGGTGTGCGGCAGCTGGCCGCCGTGCCACAGCCACATCAGGTAGTCCAGCTGCTTGTCGTTGTGCGCCACCACGCTGTACACTGAGAACTGCCTGCGATGTTTTTTTGAAGTGTGTTGGGTTCTTTCTGTCATCTTTGTGAGTTTTTGGTCGAACTTGTAGAAGTTCAATCAACTACTACATTTGTGAGTTTTTTATCATCGATTTTTTGTGTAATACCGTATTTCTTCTAATAAAATGCCGGGACCCTAATAAAACGGCGGTCTCCAATAGAATGTACACTTTCTTCGACTTAATTTGGGCCACAAAATAAATAGTGGGGTGATCTCAAATAGAAGTGTAAAAACTGTCGAATTGTGCCAAATGCATAAAAAATGTCAGCAGACGCTGTTATTTCGTGGATTGGTCTATTGATTTAATGGTATTTAAATATAAAATGTTGAATTAATTCTACGAATCGTCATTCTATTAATAGTCTGTGATGAAGCACTGTGAAAAACTATGGCAGCACTTGAAAATAATTTTCATATGACTGAAATTTTGATTGTGTTCTTTACGTTTCTTCCCAAGTCAAAAGTACTTTTAGTTTACCGGAGTAAAAATAAGAAGATAACAATTATTTTCAAAGTTTTTTGAGTCAAATATATATCCTTTTATACTTCTCTAAGTAAAAATTATTGCTCTAAATTGTCAGTTTTGGCAGCGAGTAAATTCAAAATACTTTTTACATTTTCATAGACATTTCAATTTTTTTACCATCTCTTGACAAATTGATGCTGTTCACCAAAGTGTTCAAAAAATACCTAGTTCCAAGCGCAAATAAAACTGAAGAAAAGAAGTAGCAGAGAAGTGGGTGCCAGAGAAAAGTAATGGGATCTGGTAGCCAGAGTTGTTAACATTACTGAACTTTTTGTAAAGTAAATGTAAATGTAAATTAAGTTATTTTTACTCACCCCCGGGTACAGAGAATGTAAACTACAATTTTTTTACCTGTACTCACGAGTACCCATGAGTAAAAATACTTTTTCCAGGAAAATGTAAAAGCGAGCACTTATTTCATAGAAAATGTAAAAGCAAGCACTTATTTCATAGAATATGTGAAAGTAGTTGCTGTTTCATAGAACATGTAAAAGTGGGTACTTTTTGGGAAAAATGTAAAAGTGAGTATTTTGAAGAAAAAACTTTACACTGGAAAACATAACAGATGTGTTTTTAATATTCAATCTGATTACTTTGGAAATATTTACACGGCACTGTAGTCACTTTTTCTATCCCATATTGATATTTCTGAAATACATTTTCTGTACTCAGGTACTTTTCAAAAACACACATAAAGGTGAGTACAGGTACTTTTTACGAGGAGATGTAAATCTATTTAGTCAGTACTAAGGTACTTTTCAAAAATACACATAAAGGCGAGTACAGGTACTTTTTACGAGGAGATGTAAATCTATTTAGTCAGTACTCAATCAAGTATGTATGTATTTTTCAAGTATAATGTAAATAAATATGTACATTTTGACCACTATGCAGTGGTTACAATTATTTCACATTGCATTCATTGTATACGGTATTTCCTCGAAATACCCCCTTGAATTAACCCCCAGGAATTAACCCCGAAAATACCCCGCCCCCCTCGAAATACCCCCCATCTGGAAGAAGGTACATCATGCATACTATATACATGATGTATAAATTGGGTCCAATTTGCATCGCTGGTACACATAGACTGGTTCATGTAGCGATACACGTTGATACGTCCTGCATTTATTACCAGTTTGGGGTATGGAATAGAGCATTCTTTGTCTCTATGAAATAGAGCATACCAGCAGTCTCAAAAATGTCTGGCGAAATAATAACCCCCCCCCCCTCGACCAAGCCCCCCTCGAAATACCCCCCCCCCCCCTCAAAATTTCCACTCTGAAAAAATAAACCCACTGTGGTACTTTTGAGGAAATACGGTATTTCGGACTGTATGCCTATGCGTGGATGTATTTGAGCAGGAGAGTTTTGAGAAAATGCGGTAACTTACTTTTCATGTTGCTGCTCCTCCTCGGCGAAGGCAGGTCTGATTAGCAGCGTGTGACAGGCGACCAAGATAATCAGCCGCGCGAATCTCGTCGAAATCTGCAGCATGCTCGACCGGCGGCACGAATCCGGCGCTAGTAACGATAGTAATCGGTGATAAAGCATCGCGCCGTGTTTTCACGCGTCAATGGGTCGCGCCGCCGCGCCGCCGCCCAGTTATATATCACCCCAAGTCGCGCCGCGGCCGCTGCAGTCGGATGCGGTCGCCGTTCGACTATTTGCAGTTTTTAGTCAAAAACTGGCGAATTAGCACTGGCCGCCGACCCGAACGCGTCGCCAACAGCCTCGCGCCCGTTCAGGTTTATCAATGGCTGCGGTCACGACAATGCAAATAAAAGGTGAAATGAATATCCCATGACGTTGAGCTGGCACTGCAGCAGCAGTAGCTGCTGCTGCTGCAGCCGCGGTATCTGCTGCGCGCGCGCGAAACCATTAGCGCCGCGGCGCCCATTGTGCGCGGTCGGAACGGCCAGCGTCTCATCGTGTGCCTGTACTTCGATGCTGCGACGCACCGGTCCCGCGGCGGCGAGACGACCCACTCAACTTTGACCAGTGATCGGCTGGCCAAGTTGCAGTCGCGCCGCGGTTGGACGTTAACGCGACCAAATATTTATTGTGCAGGCGATTTATTTAAACCAATCGAAGCGACTGGATGTCTAGGCGACGGGCCACGCCCAAGGTAAATAATCATCGAGATGAAAAGCGGCGCGGGAATGTCAAAATGCAGCCGTGAGCGCGAAAACCACTCAAATCGAAGATATTCGCCTTTTCAGCCAACCGTGCCAACTGAAACCCCGTCTCGCGACATTTTTTGTTTACTTATGGTTGCATAATTAGGCCGGCATAGATTGATACAGATGGTTTTCAGTTTTTCGATGAAAAAATAAAGGTTCAATCAAAAGTGATGGGAAAATGGGCTAATTATGGAAATTAGCTTGAGATGCCATTGTTAAGGATTGAACAATTGTTTAAATTGACGTGTCATCTGTCATTTTTTTACAGAACAGGCCAGGTACATATGTAAATAGAAATCAAATGTAACATATTTGGGTGCAAAAGCAGTGCACTGCAAACACAAGTGGGCGGCAGCGACGCGGCAAACTTTGCGCCATTGTGGTTAGGCAGAACAATGTCACTCAGAAGTTTGATTGAAAATCGAAAGTGATCTACGGTAAATTTAAAATTCACATTTTTCCTGTAAAAAGCGGTAAAAATAAACAGGTACTGATCGTGAAAAATACGCAAAATCAGTTACAAAAACGTGTTAGTCATAATCGACTGAAAACTGGATGCAAGAAAACAAATCGATCATCGACAGGTCCGCCCGGTTTGCGGGCAACAAATTTACTTAGACTCAACGTGATGCGGTATGTAAACTTTCACTTCGATCACAAAAGTGCATTAAAAATTAACAGCGCACGACTATGATTCAAATGAATCTGATTTCTTTCAGAACGAAAGTGGGCCAAAAACCTTGCCGCACCTTACGCGGAAAAATCGCTAAACAATTTTCGGGGCGCGTTCGTGAGGCCCCGTACCAGTGAAAGTCGTACGGTTCTCAATCACACCACAAATAATGTATCAAGTGGATATTTTCGGCAATAATCTGAGCTCAAATTGAGAGTGTTTTGAGAACTTGTCGGTCAAAAAAGTATAGATATTTTACCTATTTTTAAACACGTAAATATGTCAGTTTGTTTGCGTCAGACTTAGTTAAATCATCTGATTTGTCTCCGTGATGATATTTACAATGAGGAAGATGGACCAGAAACACCTGACAGTCGGTGCGCTGGCGCAAAATCATGCCAGGAGCCAAATCTAATTCACTCGACTCATTTTTCGGGCAACCCGATTATTTTTTCGTTCACTTTTCCCGTGGACACTTTTCTGGCATCCAAGCGTGTTTTACACCTTTTTTGTGGTAAAATAATTTACATTTTACACCCTAATCCCGATCCCGATCCTGAAACCATATTCCCGATCTCGATCCTGAAACAATTATCTCAATCCTGATCCAAAAACTAAAAAATCAACACGAAAAGTTTGAACCCTAACGGGTACCGACCGAACCAAATTTTTCAAATTTGAATTCTCTCGTGATAGACTTTTAGATGCTTAAGAGCTTTATACTCATTTCCACCGATGTTCCGCTTCCCACGCAGTTTTTTGTTGTACATTTAGCAAACATTTAATAAATAAGTAGTCTAAAGTACCGGTATGCATAAAACACACAATAAGTATATTTACAGACAGACGGTAGAACTTTTTGCACAGCAATTTTCGAACGGGATCGCAGTACCATTTTTGCACAAAAATGTCGAAATTTCCACACTTCAAACATTGAGAAGTGTTCTCCAGGGAACAAAGGCCCCAGGACAGGTGTCCATATGAAAGCTCAATTTGTTTTGTTTAGATGTTTTTTTGTTTGCAAATTTGACATAAGGCCGGCGATGTGCGAATGAATAGGTATGTCTATTTTTATGGATGAATGAACAACAACATGGGAATATTGTGAAAGACGAAAATTGTTGACAGGCAAAAAAATTGTTGCAGGAATTTTTATTGTTCGAATTCTATTGATCCTATCTTAGACAAATATCACATCTAGGTACATTTTCGAAGGTTTACAACAGATTTACAGCTCACACTTACTGGGTCTTTGTCCTTGACATTGCAAAAAAAACTGATGGAACTTTCATGAAAGTTTGAATCTCTAGCTCGGGGCGCTTTTGCTGTAACTGGATTGGAAACAAAAAAGTGGTAATTATGTGATCATTGTGCAAACGTTCAAGGCGCCACGCCACTGTAAAGGAAAACAATGGCGGGGCGAAAAAGGACATGAAAATTCGTATTTTATAAACAAAATCACGCCGCGTTGTAAAAGGGCAAGCTGGAGCGACCGCCGCGTCGCTTGATGCTTCCTTCAAGTTTTCACTTTCTACGCGGTTGACTCGCAGCACAGTTGTGAAAACGCATTTACTTTTACTCTATAAGTACGCATATTTGAGTACTGAGTAAATATGTTTACGTTTTCTCTGAAAAGTTCCTACTTGTATTTACGTGTATTTTCTAAAGTACACGAGTACAGAAAGCGTATTTCTGATAGGCGTTTTTACAGGGTTTTTTTTACGAGGCATGGAAGAGAGAAAAGGGCTAAAATTATAAAATAGGGGCAATATCCAAAAAGGGGTTTATAAGATCACATATAGTCAAAAGAGCTGAAAATAATCAAATTTTAAGGTGAAAATAGGCAAAAAATGAAAATTAGGGATTTGGAGTGAAAATTGTGGTTAAATTTCCCAAAAATGCTCACTTTTACGTTTTTTGGGGAAAAGTATCTCATGTTTACTCATGAGTAAAAGTAAAAAACATTACTTTACGTTTTCTGTACTCGGGGGTGAGTAAAAAATAAATAGGTACTTTACGTTTATGTATACTTTGAAAAAGTCAGGTACTTTTAACAACTTTGACTCGCAGTCGCGACTACGCGCTGAAACAAGCGCGTACATCTGCCGCAGCGTGAAAAACAACAAGAATTTCGCGGGCATTTGTTTAGTTTTGACGTCTGGTCGTTTTTATGACCCCAACATCATTACAGACTAACAATGGCAAAAAAAGATTCGAAAATTCGAAAACATTTTCGAATTTTCGAATTTTTTCGGAATTTTCGAAGTTTTATTCCACCCCTGGAAAAAACACTTAAAAATCGATTTTTTTTCCAAAAAATTCGAAAATTCATAAATTCGAAAATTCGATAATAATTTTCGAATTTTTCAGGGAATTCAAGTCCACAAAACACATTCTTACATTAAATGTGATAATTCAATCATCATTTGATATGAGGTGCATCTGAAAAACAGTAATGTAGAGATGAAAAATGTCAAAAGGAAATGGTGAAATGGTGTCCATGGTGGACCTGACAGATCCATTGGGGAATGCACCCAGCATACTGCTGTTGAGTGGTTGAGATACTTCTGCTAAAACAGACACCACTCCATCAAAAAAATTGGTCTTAAGTTGCTGTTGCAAGTTGTTGAACTGTCTGACAAGTCCATCAGTTGCCACTTCCAGTTCCAGATTCTGTAAAATGCCCTGTAGAATGTCAAATGTCATGCAAAGTGTCAAAGTTGTGGAAAACGCTCTGGAAAATGGCAGACTTATTTGTGCAAAATTTACTAAACTATACCAAATTACAGTGAAAATACCATGTTTCACCAAAATACTCACTCAGAGGGTTTACCTTTTCAGAGTGAACGCTCAGTGCACGTGTGCGTATCAGGCCTGCCCCCGCTCAGACCTGGTGCCAGTTCCACAAAATGAGAAGTGAAATGGCAACTACAAAGTAAACGAGCAAAGGCGAAGTAATTTCTCTGGCTTAATTAAAAAGTAAATGGCTTAATTAAAAAATAAAAATAAAAAGTAATTTCTCTTTACTTTTGCCATTTGACTTGCCGTTTCACTTCGCCATTGCGCTTTTACTGTGTCTTTGCCATTTCACTTCTCACTTCTCATTTTGCGGAACTGGCCCCTGGGGGTAAATATTTTGAGGGGAAGGGGATAATTTAAGGGGAGGTGGGGGTATTTAGAACAAATACAGTGAGTTTAAAAAGTGATCCAAACATCAAAACAGCCCAAATACTGTTTTTAAAGCTTCAATTTCAATATTTTTCCAAAAAATTCAAAAACTAGCCAAAAAAATTCGAAAATTGTCCAAAAAGATTCGAAAATTCAAAAATTCGAAAATTAATTTCGAAATTTGAAAATTGATTGGAGGAAAAATTCGAAAATTCGAAAATTCATTTTGGAAAAAAACACTTAAAAATTTAAATACTTTTTTTTCGGGGGGTTTGCCATCGTTATTACAGACCTGGAATGATGGAGCTTCTTTCGAGACAAGTGGTTTTCGGAATTAACGTTTTGTTGCATTCGATGCTTTTGTGCGAATCAAATGTGTGGAAAAATCATTAACGTCAGATTTAATTAATTTAAATGATTAGGACTGTTCATTTCAGGAACCAGTATTGCACCATGTCAAATACACAATAAAACGGGAACTTTTCGGAAACCAAGTATCACCTGCTCCATCCATCTCTACAGGGCCCAGGCCCAAAATATATGCGAACTGGCGAAAATATGTACTTTTGATTTGACATAACGAAGGGACTGACAGAAGAAAAACCGAATACCTGTCAAATTTTCTTATATATTTTTTTGCTGGTTATTTATCACGAAATTTTACATGGTGCTATTATTAAAATTCTACCTACCGTATATCCTCGAATAAGTCCCCCGGGGAGTTTTTCGAGGGGGGAGTTATCCGAGAAGTTTCTGAGGGGGGAGTTTTTCGAGAGGGGGGAGTTATCCGAGGGGGGAGATTATTCAGTATTTCCAGTAAAATGTATGATAAATTTACTGCACAAATGGGGTAAATTTGGTAACATAAATGATCAGTAGGAATACAAAATAAACAATTCAAGCAGTGAAAACAATGTTAGTGAACTCTAGCTGCAAGATATTACATATATTTACATATTAAATACATACAACGTTTTTTTGTAAATGTGAAATCTTATGAAATGTTTCTACCCATCAAGGCGGGGGAGTTATTCGAGGGGGGAGTTGTTTTTTCTTCACACTCACGAGAGGGGGGACTTAATCGAGAGGGGGGAGTTATTCGAGAGGGGTGACTTATTCGAGGATATACGGTATTTACTTTTTGATTATGTTTTCATAAAAACTTTTTTGAGGAGGGGACTATTTGAGGGGGAATATTATTATTTCATCACAATTTACAAGCATGTAAACTATTACACCTGCCAACGATGAAAACGGTGCCGAATGGAACCAAGACAACTTTGTGTCAAATTGTAGGCCTGGCTGGAGCCAGTTGCGCAAGTGTAGAAGTGAGAAGTAAAATGGCAAAAGCGAAGTTAGCAGAATACTGGGGCGTTTTAACCTATTGGGAAGAGGGTGTGCGCTACACTCGTTCCTAGTAAAGAAAATGGGTGATTATGGTAGGAAAATGTCCGGAAAGTGTCCGGATTTGTGAAACTTATGTCCCCAAAATGGGACTTATGTTATTATGACGTCATAGTTGTTGACGCAAGATGGGTTACGGTAGCGACGCGAGGATTGTGTGTTGATGCGAGAATATTGAGTTGACGCAAAAGAATGGGACGCAAGATTATTGCGTGAGTATTATTGCGTCGCCGTCGTATCCAAATCTTATGGTAGTGTTGGGGGGGGGGTGAGGTGTTTTGCGTCGCTAGCTACCGTAACCTAATTTTGCGTCATGGTTAAGTGATTGAAAACAGGGAATTTTGTGTTTGGGTGGGGACTTTTGGAACGAGTGTAGTGCACACCCTCTCTCTCATAGGTTCAAAGGCCCTTATAGGTAATTTTTGTGGCTTTTTTTATGGAATGATAGAAGAGGCATTTTTTATTGAAATATTGATAGACGAAAAAAATACAGGCCAGACGATGGCATTATATGCATTTTTTCACAGATTTTTTCTGAAAATCACTAGACACATTCTCCAAATATTTGGACTTTGTCTGGGTGGATTTTGAAACTGCAAATTTCTGCACGGTACATTTGAATGCGGCCTCATGCATTCTGCGTGGGGTGGGCGGAGCGTATTTGAATTTTTAAATACGGTATATTATAAAGGTAGTACATTATGCATGAGCCCCGACCTTTTTTGAATTTTGTCATGCCTATGGTGTTCGACAAGAGGGGTGGTTATTTTTCTTTTTTGGGTAGAATTGCCTTTTTCTACAAGTTTGTCGACATGGCGCCAATTAAATTGCACAAAGGGAAGCAATTCCCTCGGTATTTTCAGGGGCTCATGCGAAAAGCACCCTGTGCAAATCAGATATGGGACATGTAGCATGGGCCGATTTTTCTTGGTGCCCTCACAATACTTGCACCTGGAAAACGGGGGGGGGTGAAAATGATTTTTTATAATGAAAATGATTCATAAATAAGTGGGATTATCAACTGACGTGTGGATAATTTCACCATTTTCCGTAATCACACACTGATTTTTGAGTGTGAAGTTCATAAAATTGTCCATGGACCGCCTATTTTCTGAATTTTCTGCCAATTCATTGCGGTCCAATATTTTCAAAACTTTGCAAGACCAGCCGACAATGTTGTCGGGCATGTCTCCTGCACATGCAACATTTACACGGTTTTTATTTTGCGGTGGGTGTAACCTTGGTGATGTTAAAGAACAAACTTGTAAGATATTCTGCATCAATATAGTGTCGACACCTTTGTGCAAAATCAATGACGTTTTCTCTCGATTTTGCAGGGTCGTCTCTATATACAGGGTGTGTGAATGCAAAATCCATGTTTTCCGGTATTGTTATTCTAAATTTGGGCATGATTTTGCCATCTCTAAGGGGACTGGGGCGGCGGCGACCCAGCAAATATAAATCTGTTTGAGCGAATGCGAAAGAAAATGAAAGTGTAAAACATGGGGGGTAGTGAACAATGGAACTAACTATCTTGATCGTGCAATAATTTTTTGACACAGGTAGAAACTAGTGTGTCTATTTGTGATGGTGTGAGTGTCACTCCTAGGTGTTCCATGAATCTTTTTGGAACATAAATATTCACTTCGGTCTGTTGCACATCGTCTGCAACCATCTTTTTGAAAATCTGAAAAATCACCCCACATACCGCAGATGACACAAGGACGACCGATGTGATGAAATGAAGAACGAACCGAACGAACAAACCTCTATCTGCACGGCCATACCGTTATGTTCCAGCTGTATTTTGCCCGTGTCGGGCAGGATAGTGGATTGGATTGTGGCCTGGGGGTGGTCCCAAATCCTATAAAATGTGGTACCAATTGCCAAATGTCAGGTAAAATGTTATATAAAGTGTCACTTTTTTATGATGTTTGCCAATAAAACAGGTAAACTTGATAAAAAGTGACATTTTACATGACACTTTACATGACTTTTGACACTTTGTTTGACATTTTACAGGATTTGGGACTGCGACCAGGCTATAAACAGCTGTTTTTAGAGGCTGTTCATGAAATGTAAGAGTCTGTGATTCCTCATCTTTATGAAGTTGGGTTTTGGATTTTTTATTTATGTACAGTTTCAGGGATGTCATTTTGAAATGAGCCACCCTGGTGTTGCTTTGTATATAGAAGGTATTCCTAGGAGTTAAAATGCAACTAAACTGGTCATATCTTTTTACCGGCAATCCTCTGTAGGTTTTTGCAAAAAATTCAATATGGCGGACTTTTGCGGGAGGGGGAGGGGTGGCAAAACGGAACGGTGTCGTTAACTTTGTGTGCGAGATTGCTTTAGGGAGGGGGATGTGCAAAAACAGGTTTACCTGTCATCGAAAGATTGGAAAGGTTTGGGGCGTCGCGGGGCGGTGTGCGCTCAACTGTGCGCTCAACTGTGTTACAAATTGAATTAGGTTTGTTTTAGTAAACTGTATGTCTTTGTATACAGCCAAATCAGGTGTCATGCACATTTTGCCCGTTTTTGTGGGTAAAACTGTCTTGTGAGATTTTTGTAAAAATATAATCCACATAAAATGTAATGTCCTGACATGTTTTTTCATAATTATGATCTTCATGATATCTTGTAAATGTTTTTTAAAAATAGTGGGCAATTTAAAATGGATTAAATTTTTAAAATATAGGTTTATGTGGCCTTGAAAAAGCTCCGCTTTGGCGCGGCGATAAGTTGGACAAATTACATGACTTAATAATGTGACAGGTCCGCAAAGTTGACGACACCGTTCCGTTTTGCCACCCCTCCCCCTCCCGCAAAAAATAACTTTGTCGACTAACAACTAGATCCGATTAAAAGTGATAAGGCATGATATGGCCTTGAATCGATTAGGTTTGATACACTTTAATGTTCCCGCCCATATACATACAGTGCCAAACCCATTCTGCTGAAAATGCCCCCATGGGATTTTATTTTTCAATGTCGATGTTTGAAGTGGGATTGGATTGTAGGATTACCTAATGTAAACAAATGTCTGATCCATGTCGTGTAAACAATTCAAAATTACTTAAAATTATATATCTTCGAACGAAATTGTCAAATTTTACAATGTGAAATAAAAAAATTAGGATTGAATAGGGATGTCTAAATGACCAAGGTTTTGTAATATTCAATATATATGTCAATATTGATTGAAAATATGTCGTTTAAAACATCGACAGTGAAAAATAATATCCCATGGGGGCATTTTGATTAAAAATGATGTGCACTGGAAATTTGGTTTTTGCTGGTTGGTTTTCGTCGATAGTACAGAGACAAACGTATGTCGTTTACGTTTTAAATTACATTCATCACGTCCAGCGAAAACGTTTTTCACATGTATATTATAAGGATTATAAGTTTTTTAATAAATAAATAAATAAATAAATAAATAAAATCATTGATAAAACGGTTTTTTGTGGGCTTAAAACACATTTAATATGTTTGCTTGTGTTTTTTGTTTCGTTGTGATGTTTTCAAAATCAATTGAATAAGATAACTGTTTAAACAAGTAGAAAAAATCAAGCAAATATATTATAAAGAACGCAACGAAAAAACGTGGCAACTGATTATAAAAAAGCTCAAAGCAACTTATTATAAAAACTGATAAAAAACATCATTATGAAAGCGTGCAAGGTTAGAAATGGAACGTGTTTACGTTAACGTTTCTGGTAAACTTTTTGTTTCTGATGTTTATGTATTTTTAGTATTTTCAGAAATAAAGTGTTTTTTATCAACACTTGTAAAATATATAAAAGTAGGAAACGTTTACGTTTACTTTAGAGTTTTCAACGTTTTTGGAATGAACTATAGCATGGGGCTTAGGGTGCTCTGAAGTAAAATAAGTTTTGACTGGTAACTTTGGGGGGATATGTTTTTCCAAGTTTTTGGCTTTTGAAATAAGAACTGGTTTTTGGAAAAATATACCCCCCCAAGTTTGATAAAAAAAATGGTAAACAGCCATGATCGCGGTGCTATTTAATGGGTTGCCGGTTTGGCCAGTCTGCATAATGTGACTTTCAGTTGTGGTTCCATTGGAAACTCGGTCATTTCTGAGTGAAAGTCAACTGATACTAGGATAAATCAAAGGCCAATCAACATCCAAATTGACTGACCAGTGTGCCCTTCATTTTCCACTTCGTCCACTTCATCGTAGGTACGGTTCAAACTGGTAATGGCAGCCATTTCCTCGGATTCTTGCGAGTGCACACGTTGAGGTAGGGTGGCCTGTTTTTGTATGGTAGGATTTTATGAGTGTTTTTGCACATTGATATTGACAAAATTTACATGTTGAGGTAGTGTGCTCTGTTTTTGTATGGTAGGATATTATGAGTGCTTTTGGACATCGATATTGACAAGCAACTGTTTTGGAATATGCAAAAGCCTACTGTTTACTACGATTCTCGCGAAAATTTCTGACGAAATTATAACCCCCCCCCCCCCAAATTAACCCCCCTCAAATTTTGCTGGTGAAATAATAAACCCTCTTTGGTGGTATTTCGAGGTAATACGACATGATATAATTGTTTTTTCATATTTTCCTATTTCTTGCAAATAAAAAAAAATCGATCTGCTTGAATGCCAGACACTCACAGCAAAGTCTGTTGGCACTCGATGCACTGTGGCAAAACGATCATTGGCAAGTTCAGCGAGTGCCGTGAGGGTGGTTTCATGCCTATAATTAAGGACTTCATTATAGATACATTTTGAAATATGAATCGACATTTCTCGAAAACTTTTGAAATAATCATATTTCTTCTAATGAAACGACACCTCCAATTGATCGACTGTTTTTGACACTGTTTACATATATGAAAAGAATAAAAATGTCGTTTCTAAAATAGTTGAGAGATAAATGATGATGATGAAAAATAGAATGGTGTCATTTTGTTAGAAGAAATATGATTACCCTCTCAAATAAATGCCATAACTCACATTCTTGCGCTTTCAACATCTGTGGTTGCAACCCTATCATCTTTGACAAAAATTTTGTAGCCAATTGCCAATGCAACGATGAGTGTGAATGTAACGCAGCCTAGCACAATGTTCAAGCTCAGCATGATGACATAATTCTGAAAAGTTTTGTTTTTTTATGTGTTGGAAAAGTAACGTTAATAATATGCAAATTACGCGATGCTTTTTTTCCAGTTTTGCATATAGTACACTTTGTTCCTCCATAAAAACTTTAAGAGTGTTTTCAATGGCGCTCAGGAGCACATTTTTTTCATTGGATTGCCATTTCTGTGCTTCATTTGCATAATTCTGCCTTTCTGTTACAGTAGACATGGTTTCCCAAGAAGTGGTAGGCTGATATTGTACATTGGTCAAGCGGTAATTCAACAGTTTTTCAGTGCTGGGGGTAGTCCCAAAACTTGTAAAGTGTAAGGTAAAGTGTCAAATGTAAAGTCAATAATCAATTAAAATAAAAAGAACATTATATTACCATGTGTTGTATGTCAGTTTGAGTTTACATTTGACACTTTACTTTACACTTTATAGGATTTGGGATTGACACCTGGAAGGCATGGAAACAGTGGTTGCTTTTGCCATTGTTGTAGTTTCTTTAATGGTTTGGCAGACTGCCAAGGTTTTGACCATTTTTTCAATTGCTATTGACTTTTTTTCGATCTCACTAAATCCCTCTGCCATTTTTGTGTCATTTAGGCATGTCATCTGCATTTTGAAAGCAATATTCATATAAAATGTTTCCATTTTGAAAGCAACATTCAGATAAACTTTTCAAAGAGTATAATATATACATACTTCCATGTCTTGTAGTGCACCATTCAGCTGTAAAAAGCCATCACATACTGCAGTAAAGATGCATTCCAATGTGTGATTAACATACTTCATGTCTGCATTCAATGAAATCTGAAAATAAGACATTGAATTTTATATAAACATTGTTTTGTTCTAAACTATTAAATGTAAAGTTTCTTACCATTGCATTTTTTTCAGTCTTTATACAATTCTCCACAATATCTGTCTTTGCCAATGTGGTTGCTTCAATGTGTTTTTCAAGTTTGGCATCAAGGTTTTCTAAGGCTGTGTGCATGTGGCTTTCAATCTTATCAAAGCTCTGCTCTGTGCTCTATATTAGAATTGTTTAATGTGGAAAGGCTACAACAAAAAATTCAAAATAAATGCATTCAAACCAATGTTGTTTTTTCTGTTGTCTGAACATTCTCAATGGCAATGGTCATTTTTTCCAAAATTTTTGTAGAATACTCTTCCAGTTTGGTCTGAATGTTGCCTTCCAGTTTTTCCAAAAACTTTGTAGAATACCCTTCCAATTTGCTCTGAATGCTGAGTTCCATTTTTTCCAAATGTTTTGTAGAATACTCTTCCAGTTTGGTCTGAATGTTGCCTTCCGGTTTTTCCAAAAACTTTGCAGAATACCCTTCCAATTTGCTCTGAATGCTGAGTTCCATTTTTTCCAAATGTTTTGTAGAATACTCTTCCAGTTTGGTCTGAATGTTGCCTTCCAGTTTTTCCAAAAACTTTGCAGAATACCCTTCCAGTTTGCTCTGAATGCTGTCTTCCATTTTTTCCAAATTTTTTGATGAATACTCTTCCAGTTTGCTCAGAGTGCTGGTTTCAAATTTTTCCAAAGTTTTTGTAGAATGCTCTTCTAAATTATTTTGAATGTTGCTTTCAAAAGTTGATTTGCTCTGAATTTTGCTTTTAAATGCTGATTCCATGTCATTTATTTTGTTCAAAATGTGCTCATCATGTGTTTTCAAGTGTGCCAATAGTTCACCTTTATTGTTTTGGTAGTGCTGCACAGTGTTTTCAACTTTATCCAAAAAATCATGTAGAATTTGCTCAAATCTCTGAAAAATACATATTTCATCTGTATTGTTTAAATATGAGGAAAGTGGTCATTAAAAGTTGTTTTTACATACCACAGTTGTGTCAGGTGCATCAGTGTTTTCAGTGTGTGGCATCACTATTTTTGCCTCAATGTTTGAAAGCTTTTCAGAGACATGCATACTGTATTGACCCAGTTCAGTGCTAAAACGACTGCAATCACCATTGTAATGTGGCTTTTCTGTTGTAGTTCCATGGAATGTTTTTATGGTAGAATGTTGTTGCATTAGTGTGTCATGTTGTTGTGCCATCACTTTACCATGCATTGCAATGCTGTTTAGAATCTGTTTCTCCAATTTTACAAGAAAAGTATTCGTTTTCTCCAATACTGTTTCCATGCCTTCACATTTGTCCACCTATGTTTTAAAACGTTTTTGACCAATATACGTTCCCTCATTTCAGTAAAAACCCAAAACTAAAACTAAATCTAAAATCCCAAAATACAACATACCGCTTTTGGAAGGGTCACCATATCTGGACCCATTGTTCGAAGATATTCCATGTCATATGTGGCTGTGTTTGTGGTGCTGCTGTCGGCTGGTTTTTTTGTCAACAGGTCCAGTTTGAATGACAGGTGTGTTTGCGTTGGCGTTGGCGCTGGCGTTGGCGCTGGCGTTGGCATTGGCGTTGGCGTTGGCGTTGGCGTTGTGGCACTTTGTTCGGTTTCGCACACAATCTCGGTGTTGGGACCCAGGCTGATGTTAAGGATTGATGTTTAGCGTGCAAATAATTGTTTTTCACATACATCTGATCCTTAAATTTTCAATTTTGTCAAATAAGACCCCTCGTTTAAATAAGTCCCCCTCCAAACTTCTGATGAAAAAATAATTCCACTGGGGTCTTATTCGAGGATTTAGGGTTGTTTTGAACCCCCACACCCCTTTCCAAGTATCCCCACCCCCCAAAAATTCAAAATTCAAAAAGAATCGCTTTGTTTACAATTTTCACGGCCCCTTTCCAACGTACTGTCCGTTTTTCACCCCCACACCCCTTTCCAAGTACCCCCACCCCCCAAAAATTCAAAATTCAAAAAGAATCGCTTTGTTTACAATTTCCACGGCCCCTTTCCAGCGTACTGTCCGTTTTTCACCCCCACACCCCTTTCCAAGTATCCCCACCCCCCAAAAATTCAAAATTCAAAAAGAATCGCTTTGTTTACAATTTTCACGGCCCCTTTCCAACGTACTGTCCGTTTTTCACCCCCACACCCCTTTCCAAGTACCCCCACCCCCCAAAAATTCAAAATTCAAAAAGAATCGCTTTGTTTACAATTTCCACGGCCCCTTTCCAGCGTACTGTCCGTTTTTCACCCCCACACCCCTTTCCAAGTACCCCCACCCCCCAAAAATTCAAAATTCAAAAAGAATCGCTTTGTTTACAATTTCCACGGCCCCTTTCCAACATATAGCCGATTTTCCAGCTCAAACACCCTTTTCCAAGTATCCCGACCCCCCAACACATCTCAAAGCATCAAAAAATTATTAATAAGAGACATACCGCGGTTGCAACTGTGTCTCTAGACTACAAAATTCGGCCGGTAACTGCAACTTCTTGGCGATACTCCATTGGCTCTTGATTTTGCCCTATATGTTTTTATTAGATTAGATATGAAGAGTAGATTTTGAAAGAGTAGATTAGTAAGAAGTTTTTCGTGAAAAACCGACCGCTTGAAAATTGCCCTGTTTTAAACTTTCGGTAGAGCATTTGATTGTTCCTAGGGTCTATTTCAAACGATGACATGTGTTTCTTAATGCTTGACATGTCCTTGATGCTTAATTTTTCTCTTGACGTTTCTCATGACTTAATTTGGCCGTTTTTGGCCAATAGCCAAGAGAAACGTCAAGAAAAAATTAAGCATCAAGGACATGTCAAGTATAAAGAAACACATGTCATCGTTTGAAATAGGCCCCTGTTATGTTTGGCGGACATGCGCACCAGGAACAAATGCTTTGATAGGCGCCAAACGTATAGCCTATGTTTCAAAAATCGTTTCGAAATAATGTTTGGAATAGAGCCAAAAAATAAAAACATACCAAACAATGCCAAAGCAACGAAAAACATCAATTTTAACATTTTGAAGCCTTTAGAAATTAGATTTAATGTTGTTTATTTGCACATTTAAATATGCGAAAAATAGCGATTATTCAAGCGCAATAATACCGGTTTTGTTGAATGTTTTACTTTTTTCCCCAGAGCAAACTAAGGTTTTGTTTTGGATACATAGTGTACATGTTGTCAAATACATAGCATTCCATTTGAATGCGAATGTTTCTAGACGTTGCAAATGGTGTTTTTTACTTTGCTAAAATGTTAGAGGATGGGGGTTTTCTGTTTTTGTATGTGAGGAATTACGTTGTATTTTCAACGGTTACTTTACATCTTGCACCCGTGGTTGCCACTCGAAGTGTGTAAACGATGGTTAACATGTGTGTTTCATAAAAAAGATGACAAAACTGATTGTTGTTCTAATGCGATTCATTAATAGATTCACATTGATAATTGTTCCATCTTTTTATGGAAATCACACGATTTAAGAATCATTGCCACGCTTCCAATATGAGACATAAATCAGTGTGAGGGTAGAGTATCATGTACGTCGAGTATAAATGCATTGTACAAATTTTTTTTGGTGGTAGCATAAAAATAAAAGTATTGAATGTTTTTGTCTCAACAAAAGTATTTTTTGTGTCAGCGAAATCTGTCAAGCGTTTTTTATGTTAGTGAAAATTAGTTTTTTTAATTGCGAATCATTGAAGTGGCTTTGTGATGTGTGTTATGTTGATGCTGATTTGGCATTAAGTTGAGATAAAATTTTTGGTTCCAAACATTCGCAATGAAAAATCTGTTTTCACTGATATAAAAAATAAACGCTTGGCTGTTTTCACTGGCATAAAAAAATGTTTGACATGGAGTATTTTTCCGATTAAATTATGGTTGGATTCTGCACATATCTTGACTGTGCTGTTGTTTTGATGATTGGAAAATGGATATATAGCTGCTTTTGGAATGCGATAAAAAAATAAAAACATATATGAATGCCACAAACCTTACATATAGTTTTTTAACTCTCAGGTTTCCTACTGGCTCATCTCCATACAATCTGGATGACCGTACAGACAGCAGGCAGAAGCTCTTGTTTGAGCTTGTAACCGTTGAAGGCAGGCAAACCTCACAGGAGTTGGTGGAGCTTTTCGAGGAGGCATTCAAGGAACTACACTTGCTGTTTGGCACCTCAAAAGTGGAGCGGTGTGGCAGCAAGAAAAGTGAGATTCAGAAGCACAAAAGCAAGGCAAGTTTTTATTTTTAGCTGTTGTGCATTCCTAAGCTCACTTGAACATGTGTTTTCACATTCCTGAGCTCATATGTGTTTTCAATTGAAAAATCCCACTCTTGAATAATTCTCTCATGGTATTGTTAAATAAAGCCCCTGGGGATCTTGCACTTTACATGTTGTGGTATGTGGTTTTTGTAGAGTAAAAATAACCCCCCGGGTTCTCATTTGTGAATGTGTTGTATATAAGAATAAACAATTGCACAAAACCTTGCAGACACCTGGCATCATCGATTCTGCTGGATCCACCTGTACCAAACCTGTTAGCACCACCCCCAACACCCAGCACGCACCGGCGCGAACGTATGCTGCTGTTGTTGCAGCTAATCACACTACTAAAGCATCTACAGGTGGACCGCTGTCCACTTTCTGGAAGCCAGGTGGGTTGGAATATGGGACTTTTGGAGTGTTTTTGTTTATGCTGTGTGAATGTTTGATGTTTTGGTGACACAAATTCATTAGTCACCTTTTTTGTACAGGCCCGACAGCTGTCAAGCCGGTGGTCAAAGCTGGGATCTACACCCCCCCCTGTGCTGACGAGCAGCCACCAAGAAGGCCAGAGCTCCTGGCACAGACCGAGCTGGAGCAAGTGAAGCAGGTGGACGGGTCTGCTGCCCTGTGTGGTCGCGGACGCGGACGTGGACGGGGGCGTGTGTCAACGGTGGACATACCCATAGCAAGGTTGGTAGGGTGGGCTTCACATATTCACAAATAAGACCCCCAGGGGGTTGTTTTTACTCAGCAAACTCCACATACCACAACATAGGGTGCTTGTTGCTGACGTTCAACGCGTACCGCCATCGCCAGCAATCGAAAGGGTCAGGGATTTCAGACCTGTTCCCAATGTTCTGCCACCCACGACACGGTCAAGTAGCACTGGTGGACAGAAGCCAGGGTTGGTTATTTTTGTGAATGTTTGCTAATGTTGCTGTTGAATGTCACATTTTTGTGGATTTGCTATGGTCTGCCAGCGAATGCGAATATGTTTTTTATCTCTTATCCCCCCCTTTCACACAGATACAACCAAGGTGGCCATATCACTACCTACAGCCAACAGCCAGTCCTTACAGGTGGGACACCTGTGTCCGGAATCTGCAGCTGTGCTGGCCAGAACAGCACCACCGAATGCCACCAGGTTGAATGTGGAGCAAAATCTGGGCAGTCAGACAGAAGTGGTGACCACGTCAGTGACAGTAATTACAGAGATCGTGGATCGACACGTGGACAATCAGCAACTCAGACCACTCAGATTCAGGTGCCCTCCTGGCAGCAGACCCCCTCCTTCCAGCAGGCCACAATCACCAGACAAGGACACAATGGTCAGAACAAAAAGGACACAAAGACAGGACACCGATCCGGAACGGCTGAGGAGATGGCAAGATGGACAGCCCCCACCCCCCCAGGTTTGTGGTTTTTTCATGTTTTTATTGTGATTTGTGTATGTGTGTGTGCGAAACAATTACTTTTTCCATTGTCCATTCCCATTCCCCCCCACACACAGCAACGATTGAGGGAGACCAGTTCAACGGTTGTGGTGACAACATCAAGGCCAAATCTCACAAGAGAAAGACTAGTGCGGGTTCAGGAGAGAGTGCTGGAAGAAGAAAGGAGGGCAGATGTAGTGGAGCAGGTTTGTTTTTCCATCACTTTTTCTATACATGCTCAACACTGAATCTACCAAGACATTTTAGTGACTGTGCTTTCATCTTGCAGCAGAGGAACACACCGGTCAGCAGCGACGACACATCGGTCGACAGCAACCCAGCCACCCAGATGGACACAGCAACAGCCACCCAGATGGACACAGCAACAGCAGACAGCCACCAGAAACAGAAGGACAGTGGCTGCACCTTGGTTTGTTGATGTTTTTGTTGACATTCTTGTTTTGTTGTGAAAATGGTTGTGAAGATGGAAATGTGCTATGTTTTTGTACTTTGATTCAAACCCCCCCCACACCCCCTGTGCAGACGTCATCAACGACCCCAGCTGTAGTCCCACAGGCCCAGGTAGAAACCCCAATGGACACAACGTCCCAGGAGACAGAAGGTCAAGCTGCACAGATGGAGGTGGACTCAAAGACAAAGGTATGTTGATAAGAGGGTTGTTTTTATGTTTGTGTGTACATACCATGGGATCGTGCATATTACATATGGTGCTTTTCACATCTTGAGTGGGTTATGCATATCACATGTCGTCGTGCTTTTGACATTTTAGGGGGCACACATATCACATATTAAACGATGACTGTAAAATAATCTCACCTCCCACCCCCTTATAGGCACCCATGGAGGTGGAAAAGCAGCTCCCAGTAGAGGCCATTCCACTACCACCAGGCACTCCCCAACAAAGGCCAATAGTGGGAGACTGGCCAGCCAGCACATCAAAGGCAGTGGTGCCAGTGGCACCGACTCCACCAGAGGCACCGGCTGCACCACAGGCACCGGCTGTACCACAGGCACCGGCTGTACCAGAGACACCGGCTGCACCACAGACACCACAGGCACCGGGTGCACCAGAGGGACCACAGAGACCACAGCCGCCGGGTGCACCACAGAAACCACAGAAACCACAGAAACCACGGGTACCACAGGTAGGACGGGCACAGCGGGCACCACAGACACCACATGGACCGGTAGCAAAGAAAAGGAGGTCAGAACTGGAGGTGGTGATTGTGGGGTCTCCACCACCAAAGTGTCTACCAGGAATGACGGTTATGCAAACATGGAGAGTGAGGGGGTTGAACGCAATGACCCAAGCATACGGCAGCACCAGCACCAGCACCAGTGGCCTGTTGAATGCCCCAAAAATGGAGCAGAGACAACTGAAAAGGGTCACAAATGCAGACAACGCAGTGATATGCGTCAGGAAAAGGCTGTTCAGCTCACCGCAGAAGGGGGGTCAGCCCGTGGCAAAGCATATGAAGAAGCATCAGTGGCGTGGCAAATGGGGCTGGACATCCAGCGACAGCAGCTCAAGCAGCAAAAGCAACAGTTCGCCACAGTCGCAGACGGCCAGAAAGAAGCGCAGGTGCAAGAAGTGCAAAGCAACAGCCAGCAGCACCAAGAGCAGTCGCAACAGCTCCCCATCACCACAAACGCGCTTGCTGAAGCATGTCAACTCAAAGTTGGAACTAAGGCAGTTGGAAAAAAAGGCAGCAAACATGGTGATGGACAAGGAACAGACAGGGTCAGCACAGTGCTCTCCAGCGAAAGGTCAGGACCAACAGGTGACAGTGGCCACGTCGTCAAGAAGCGCAGAACAACAGTTGGATCTGGACAGCCTGCCAATGGAGATGGAGAAGATCAGGGAGCTGCTACAGGTGAACGAGACGGTCCAGTTGGAGATGTGTCCACGCATGCGACAGATAGCACGAGAGCACCTCCAGCTACCTCCTCTAAAGAAGCTGGAGGAGATGCTGGTGGAAGAGGCAAAGCAAATGCCGGACATGGATACAACGGTGCCAGTTCCCAACAAGTGTCCAGGGGGCGATCTAGACAGTGTGATAACGTCAATAGAGGAAGATGTAATCTGGCAGCTGCTGGGTCTGAACCAGCTCACAGACGATTTGCCAGTTATGACCAGTCCACTGCGTCAGGTGGGTTTGATGGTGGGGTTTGTATTTGAAGTGGGGCGAAGTGGGGTGAAGTGGGGGGTGTGATATCAGAAACAATATTTTTGTCAATGCATGTCAGAAACCAAATAGTCAATGTAAAATCAATGTTAAGCTGTCATGGTCAATTCTTTTTGTTCACTTTGCAGGTGGCACGGCGCAAGCTGGAAATGGTTGGCGCAGTGCCAGCTGCCGACCAGTGAGGGAAAGCAATCAAGAATACCACGACCGTATGTCCACTTTTATAAGATGGTGCTGTGAGAAGGGATATATGGCAACAATGCCTCCAATGTCGATGGCTCAAGCTGCCCATCTTGTGGCATTGGGTGGTGGACAGTCAATTCCACCTACTCCAGTATTAGTGCCACACCCGCTCATGTCAATGGGACCACCAAGGTTCCCAATGCCATCACCACCAAGGTTGCCAATGGCACGACCAACTTTGCCAGTGACACCACCAATGTTGCCAAGTTGCCAGTTGCCACACCTGCCAGATCCACATGTGCCCGTTGATCCATCTGCCCACTCTTTGCCAGAAACCACCACCACCAGCACGAGAAACTATGCCACGATGACCAGCAGCAGCAGCAGGTCCAGTAGCTGTGCTGCCACCACTAGAGCAGAACCTGTGACTGAACCTGGGGCTGGCTGCTCAACTGCACCTACACAAGGAATGACAGCCCTTCTGGAGCCTCTGTCAGGGGTGCCAGATGTGCCAAGGGATCCAACGGGCAGACCGATGTACGAGCTGATCACTCCACCACCCCATGGCAGAGCTGAGTTGGGGGTTTCCGTTTCCTCCATCCCTGAAACAGCACAAGAGGGGGTGGAAAGGCTGAGGGTAGAGCCAGGACAAGAGCCCACTGTTCAACAACAAATAGCCCAGCGCATAAACATAATCGAAAATGTGAACCTTGCTAGGGCTAAGGAGGTTGTGCGCGAGTGTGTGCTCGAAGCAGACAGACAAATGCTGGCCACAGCCTTGGCTTTGACAGCCTATGGCGGCATGCTGCGCGCCATTGACATTGAGCGGAATGCTTTGCCGTTCGATGCACTGTTCCGGGAGTATGAGGGTGTGGATCCAGAGCCACAAAAGTACATTCTGATGTTTGAACTAAACGGCAACCTCGTGCGCACTCAAACGAGACACACAACCGACCCCCAGGTTGTTTCCACCGCAATGTGCACCCACTTGAACAGTGGCTTCCCAGTTAGACTACAGCGCATCATGTCAAGGGGCAGAAACAGAATACAATCCATGAGCGAAATCCATGTTGTGTTCAGGCAAAATGTGGATTTGAATGGGGCTGACATGTCGGGCACATTTTTGACAAAGGACTACCTAGGGCGCGAGGGGCATGGGCCATCGGCCTTAATGTACACAACGCTATATGCACGCGCGCGCAGGGGTTTTGGCAACCCCCCAAAACCCTTGGACACATTGCCAACGGTCCAATGGGTGCCCGATCCAAAGACTGGACAAATGCGCATCAAAGTGGATGGCTATGTTGGTTATCTATATATGCATACAATAAATATGGGTGATGGGTTTACTCACTACTCAAATTCATAACCCCCCTTGTAGATCCCCCGGAACAAGTCCGTGACCGAGTTGCAGTACGCCTTCATGGAAAAGTTGCAGGCGGATGGCACAGTGGCACCGCCGTCGAACGTGGACGAAATGGTGATGGCCAAACTGCTGAAGTGGAGAAAGGTGGAAAAGTTGATTGCCCGCGTGCTCTGCATGACGGTCAACCCCACCCAGGTGCCGCAGGTGCCCCTGAATCCTGCCTATCGCAGGGGTGCCAACTCGGGCAGTCCAAACACAAAGGGCTATGTACCCCCCCCATGCGAACAGGGCAGTAGCAGTGGGACATATGTAGAGGGGGGGGAAAGACCAAAGGCCACAAATGGCTATGAATTTTGGAAAAATTGCAGGTACTTTTGTGATGGGGTTTTATGGAAAACGTTTAATTGTTTGGAGACAAAAAAACTTTTGTGGGGTTCGATGAAAAACTTTCAAAATTGTGGGATCTGACAAAAAATTCCAAATTCATAATCTGAAATCTGTTTTTGCCTATTTTGGAAACAATACTTTTTGCTTGAAGGTTCTGCAACACCACCGAGGCCACACACCACTTGTTCCTACGCTGCGCGCACTGCGAGTGCGAGGGTCACCTGACTGTATCCCCAGAGACCTGCATGGAGCTGTGCAGGACCATGTGAAATGTACCATAGAATATGAGCTTATTTGATGTACAGCTATATACCAAAATTGTGCACAGCTATGTGACAAGGTATCTGTAAAAAATGTGTATCTGTAAAAAAATGTCCCCCCTTGGGTTATCTGTACAAAAAGTGTGTCAACTGATTTATCTGTAAATATGAAAGTCAAGTTCACTTTTAACATGTGGCACATGTAACTTATCATCGCTACACTTATTCTTTCAATGTGCCTTGACAAAACAGCATACCTCATGAGATGGTGTTTTGAGTGAGGTATGTTTCAAAGAATGTAAAGAGAAAATATATATAAAAAATATAAAATACAAAAACAATTTCATCAAATATATTTTTTCACAAAAAATACAAAAATACAAAAAAATATTGGCACCTTTTATTTATTTTTCACAAAAAATACAAAAATACAAAAAAATATTGGCACCTTTATTTATTTTTCACAAAAAATACAAAAATACCAAAAAAACAATAGCACCTTTTATTTATTTTTCACAAAAAATACAAAAAAACCAAAAAAAAATCAATGGCACATTCATTTTTCACAAAAATAAAAAAAATACAAAAAAATATTGTCTAATTTTTTATTCTCGCTGAGTGAGTGAGTGAGTGAATGTAAAAGTGAGCTCATAATGTGCACAGACAAAAAAAACAAGCACATTGAGCTCACACCAAAAAAATTAGATTAGTTAGTTGTTGACTTAGGTGTTGTTACTCTAGGTGTTGTTATTATTGTTGTTGTGATAATGGGAGGAGAAAAAATAAAAATTGTTATCTGTTTGTTGCTGCTGCTGCTTTATTGATACAAATTAAAAATCACATTGAAATACAATCACAGTTTATCACTATGCATGGACTTGTTGAGTGTAAATGGTGTTGGTAGGGTCTGAAATAGTGAAATAGACGTTTGTGAAAATAACATACAAGTGTGAATATAACACGCTGTGAAAATGACACATAGTGAAAATGACATACCGATTCTCAAGAACGCGTCGTTTATTAATAATGTATATAATATCACACCACCCCGGGGTATGGGCTCCCCAAATGTCAAATTGAGAAAAGCATCACCAGTATTCAGAGCCTCCCAAGTATTGCTGAAAATGGAAAAATTACATTAAAAATGGCATTTTTAGACTTGTTTAGCTACATATAACACACCTGGTGACCTTATCATTGCACAAGCTTATACATACAAAGAATTGACATGTTGTAAACTTTATCATTGTCAACTCGTTTTGTACGGCTGTCCAGTTTTCAATTAAAGAATAACATTCTCTGAAAATGTCTGAGCTGTTTGCCATGTTCCAACTGAATCGCAATGGTCTGTTTGGACATAGTCGTGAGCCTATTTGGACAGATAAGTCAGACACATACATTGGTATGTAGTTATGCCTAGGTTCATCTGTCGACTGGGGATTAGCTGCATCGGTTTTAGTCATTGCAATTATTAATCCTCGAGGTAGCTTCCCCACCTACAAAAATAAAAATTTTAAAAAAATTTTTTTAAATTTTTTTTAAAATTTTTTTTTTAAAAACTAGCCTGGGTTCCTAGGGCAATGGGAGGCGCAGCGCGAGCTCCTTCAGTTAAAAATATCTATATGTCATTTTCACAAGTGTTGTATGTGATAAAACACAAACAGAAAAATGAGTAGCCAATGGTCATTTTTTCTATTTCTGTTTTAATCTTCAAACAACAATTGTGAAATAGACACCTGGCCCACATTGTACTGCCTGAAGGAGTGGTAAATTCCATGTGTCTTAACACGATCAGCCAATGCGACAGATAGTGATGTCACCTATGTATAGGGTGTTAAAATCACATGTAGTGTGTTAAAATCACATGTTGTGTGTTTAATTCACATATAGTGTGAAAATCACATACCGGGTGTATTTTACGTACAGACAACTCAATATTGTCAAATTTGATTTTCAGCTTTCCAACGTATTCCTTTGGTAGGCTAAACGATTCAAACATGAGACTGTCGGGTACTCGTCTAAGTACAATTGTCAATTGCATTGACGAATGCCAAGGCTTGGACTGTTCACCAAAGTCCAGAGCCAATCTTCCATAGAACTCTTGAGTGAGAAAGACCGGTTCAGATCTTTTTTTAAAGTATTCGGTTGCACCACTTTGAATGTCTGGTGCTTCCTCATCCTTGAGCTCCACCCAGCCGCTGGCTGCTAGTTGTGTTCGTCTATACACGCCACTTGTTTGTAGTACCTTCTTTATATATGCCTTTTTGCTGTAATTTGACTCTCGACACAGCAACAATGAATTGTGGAATATCTCTATTCCGTCCCAAATGCTTTCTAGTGGGTTTGGCACATATGCAACTTGATCCTTAAGCGACACAGGAGCTGCAGCATTAAAGATGTTTCCCACGGGATATTCTTTTTTTATCTCATGCCCATCGATTGTAACAACACGCATCACCAAATGTAAATGTAGTGATGAGAAGTCCAATAGACCCGTACTGGCCGCAACAGTTGTGAACACATCTTTGTATGGTGTGGAGCAATAGTAATCATGCATAAATTAAAACAAAAAACAATAATAATCTTACATGGTGATGTTTCATTGCCATCGCTTATTAGAAGCAGTTGTTCACGATCACAGTGGCTCACATATGCTTGTGTCGGGGGTAATGCATCTAAATAGGGTGTGCCTTTTGTATATATGGCTTCAATTACACATGTATATCTTACCTGGTCGGAATTCTGGTGGACATGGTAGCAGGTGCGATCCACTGTCCAAAAGTTTCTTTCTTGGGCTCAATATACGTGCAGGATGATTGGAAGACATGATGTAAGCTAGTGCCGATGAACCATATGTATAATGACATGATATGTAAAAGCGACACAATATTGCATATATCGAAACATATGCATGTGTATTGTACTACACACAAACAAGTACGCATTGAACAGTATCAAGAAATTGATTTTATTGAATTAATGCAACAGTAGCAAAGACACCACAACAATCACTATAGCCACTCGGAAGAAACAGCAATTCCAGCCGTGGAACTGTTTGATTTTGCATTCGCAGCATTGCTTGGTGGTTGAACAAACTGTATACTCTCTTGTGATTTCTTTTTCTTTCCTCCCTTTGCTGCTACTGGCACAGTACCAATGTTGCTTTCTAATGGTGGTTTTTGTGAGTGCAATTCTCCCTGTGGCGCTGCGGGTTCGCCTGTTGTGTGCGTAAACTGTTCCTGCTGTTGTTGCATGTTCACATCAGACGTATCTTGCACATTTGGCGTTATTAGTTTTTGTGAAGACAGCTCCGATAACATAGCAGACGACCATTTGTCACGGTTTGTGGCTTCCAAAACACCAGCATTTTGATCAAGTTGTTGTGCCCAGTATTGCCGTGTAAATATTTCATCTGGCACATTGGCCATAGTATCATACCAGTGTGTACCACGTGGTGCAAACTGTAAATATGAATTGCAGCTGGTTGTTTGATTTCGAGCTGAAGATAGAAAATTTGCTGATGACTGATATAGTGGCTTTGAGCGACGAGATTGCCGATTAGCCATTTTGAGTCGCCCACAACAATAGAATAGTCAAATAATCACTGCAAAAGTTTTGTTTTTGTTTATTCATGCAACAACCGATAAAGTAATAAAGAGATGAATGAATCGGGTCGTAGATCAAATCCAATCAGCATCGACTCCGCCTTCTGCATTTGAATTCGTCAATGCACATTTTGCAAATACAATTCCATTCGCACGCATCGGTTTGCCCCAATGGTTGAAAAGAGCTATTTTCAGCCCTTTTTCGCATCCACTTGTCGGTGTCTGTGGTGATGGTGTTGTTTATATATAGTATGTGTGTACATGTGTGCATGTGGCTACACAAGTATATATTACCTGTTTCAGTGGTACAAAGTGCGGCGACGTTGGTTCATATACATAATTGCGCCGTGAAAACTGCCACGCAGCTGAACCGCTGTCGGGCGAGTGTAGTGCCGCTTTCCATGTAAACACAGCCAATATTGGCTTTTCCTCAGATTGAAATACGGTACATGTTGGGTCCACGCTATCACATCGAACTTGTACTTGTCGACGTAAATCCAGCTGATGGGGAACTGTGGCATATGTTCGCATTCTACTGATCATATATCCGCGTTGCCTATTGTTGACATCTTGCCAATCAATTTGATTTGCACGTATATGTGACACACTGACAAAGCCTAGTTCCCATGCCAAGTGCTCACTAATGTACATTCTTGTGACAAGATTGTTATCAGGGTTTCGAATCGCAAAGCGACGTATTCCAATATGTGAGGGTGTTTCTGCATTTGCCTCAAAAGACAACGTGTTCGATCGTAGAGAATCTCCATGTAACAGAGCATTGTCATCGTCAAGTAACACTGAGGCCACATAAGTCGTTGCATCCTCTAAAGACATGTGATCAAACACTGTCAGAGTCTCCTTCAATTTTTTGGCTATCCAATAGTCCAACGTGGATGTGGCCATGTTGGATGCCCAGAAACTTGGCATTTTGTATCCATTGTCAACAAGGATTTCTTTGACCATGAAAACACCCTTGTTTATTTTGTCGCTGTCGTTGGCATCGACAACATGGTCGTCCTTTTTTGTCGCTGTTGTCGATTGTGGAGGTGACTTTTGAGCAGCTTGTCTTTTCAATCGCAATTGTGTATGGTTGTTCACAGCGGCAATTTCATCCTTTGTCAGTGGCTGTGTGTGTTGTGGGTAGGTTCGTAATTGCAAAAGATACAGTAATCAAAAAATACACTATTAAACAAACAACCTCCACACTATCACTATCACTTTCTACTGTGGCAAACATGTTCTCGTCATTGTCATTGTCAACAACAATATCCTGCATGTGCTCATCTTCAGATTCTGACATGCCATCTCGCCACAAAACGTCATCGTCATCGTCATTGTCGTCGTCGTCGTCCTTTGCATCTAGGCGGTTGTTTCTCCTTTTGACGTTGATGGTATGTGTTGTGTTACTGGTGCTGTCGCCCCTGCCGTTTTTTGCGTGGTGGACACTTGTGGTTTTGGTTTGGCTACCAGTTGACCGCTCCTTATTCGGGGATATTTCCATGTCGTGAAGTGAGCTAGTTTCGAAGAGCTTCCTAGAGCTTCGTTTCTCAGTGGACATATTCGACGATTCAATCGTCCCGCCCCCGCTGTCAGTGCTGGTTTCTTTTTCGATTGCTCTGCTGTTGTCATCTTTTGTGGGCCCCCCCTCTTTTTCATTGTTGTTGCCGTTGCCGCCGATATGGTCATTGGGGTTGGGTGGGTCAACAGGTTGGGGTTGGAAACGTCCAGACTTTGACTCATCTTTGGTAAAAACGGAGGGCGATGTGTGACCTTGGTGTGGTGGAGCTCCATTGCGCCCAGGTTTTTTCGTATTGCCTTCATCCCCCCCAGCCGTTGACCTTTTCTGCTGTTCTTTGAGGAGCTCTTGGTCGGCTGCTGCTTTTTTGTTCGCCCCATCTTGAAGCCACTGGAAAAAACCAGGCTCCAATCTTGATAGTAGTGCAGCTGTCGACTCGTCCAATTCCCTTAGTCTTCCACCCCCAATTTTGCCGGCGCCTCCTTGTGAATTGTCGGCACTCAGAATTGAGTTTAGCTGTCGTTCAACAATTTTGCCCCAATCTTCAAACGTATTGGCTGGAAACGTCAATGCACTGGTAATGTCGATTTGACACCAGTGCAATGTACCCCCACAGTCAACCGCAATAAATGCCGGTATTGTGTCCTTTCCCTCAAACACTGGGCAGCCCCAAAGCTCCAAATGCATCAAACTAATGTGGTCCGCACGGTTCTGTAGGTCTGCACAGCGCGAGAATGTCTCTTCTAAAATAACAACGCTTCCATCATCAATTGGGCATAGTGGCGATGACGAAATGGCTGTAGTGTTGCCTATAATGCAATGTTGTCATGGTCTCCCTCCTTTTATAGGAATAACAACAATAAAAAACAACAAACCGTTAGTGATTGCACCATCAGCCACCGCCGCATTGTGTGAGGAAAAATTGTTGGAGAAAAAGTTATGTGAGCTGGTTTTCTCATTCCATTGTCTGTCCGAACTTAGATATACAACTTGTCGCATTTTGTTTGTTTATTAACACTATACTTTACCAGTAGCACAATAAGAGAATGATTGGCGAAAAACGTAAACGGCACAGTCTTAAATACTAGTACTACAATTACAATACAAAATCACTGTTTCTTTTCCTGAAGACGCGCTGCACTTTGTCGGCGGCGGCCAGTGTTTTCTGATTTCCTTCTGGTTTTCCGGCCATGATCGATCATGCGGCGTTGCCCATTACCATGTTGCTGCTGCGTCTGTTGTGGCGACCGCCTCCCGCCCCCCCTGTTTTCCTCGGCGCTGGGAGCGGAGGACGGACCGACACCACGCTTGCGCCATCTTGCACCACCTTTTTCTTTGCGGGGGGTGGCGGCGGCGCCGAAGGCACCGCGACGGGGGGGCGCGCGCTCATATGTTTTTGACTGTGATCTGTCTTTTGGTTGCCTTCCACCAATGGTAGTATTGGTTGTGTGAGAATGATCCTGCAACATAATCATAATAATAATAATAATAATGACTCATCATAATGCATGAGAAACAACTCACACGCTCTTGTTGTTGTTGTTGTCGTTGTCGTCTTTCCTCCTGTCGCTTACTCTTTCGTAAAGGTGCCTCTCCCATCTCTTTGTGTCGGTGGCGACTTTGTTTTGCTGCTGCTGCTGCATGTGACGTCGACGACGTCTTCCCAAGATTGACGACTCCATTGGTAGTTGCATCGGTATTGCGAGGTTTGGCAACATTGGTGGTTGTGGTGGTGGCTGAAACTCGTACGGGTAATAGTGGTGCTCTATGTTGTTGTTTCGATGATTGTTGTTGTGATTCGAGTGAGCGTTGCTGTCTCTGGCTGATTTCCTCCACTGATTGCAATGTTGAAAATCCACTATTGTTGTAATCAGCCACTTTTGAACCATTAACATTAGAACTAGAGCCGACACCGCCGTTATTAGCACCACGCTTGTTATTATCAGCACGGCCACTAGGAGTACCGGCGTTGTCATTGCTGTCATTTTTTCCTCCACCGTTTCCAATATTGGTGGTCTTGGTCGCTGTCGTATCACTGCTGATCCTACTGGATTCACCTGCTCTAGTAAGATTATCAAGTGCAACAGCGGGCGGTTTAGTATTGTCAGGTTGATTAGCTGCAATCAATTCTTGTCGATAGAATCGTCCTTTTAAAGGTGCTAGTTTTTCATCCTGTGGATCCAAGACGAAATAAGTATCTGGTTTATCGGGCTGCACAAATCTTCGACCAAGTGGGAAAACCTCGCGTGTATATTTTTCACGCGCAACCAGTTTTATAGGATTTCCATGTGCTGGCGGTGGCCTTGAAAGGCGGACCCAGCCAGTCAGCGACGATAGTTTTTCATGTGCAGCGTCCGCTGCCTCACGACTGGTTGCACTATATACAGTATTTGGCTGTGCACGCCTCCGTCTATGTCGCAATTGGCGTGCAACCAATAATGCATGTGCATTTGCACTTTGTGGCTCTGATGTGTCAACAGGAGCTGCTCCAAACAAAGCGCGTGTTTGTGTTGTATTCATTTGTGTTTCAATTGCCGGCAAAATGTGTAACCATCGACGGTGTTTACCCTCTGGATTTTGCTGCTCCCCAAGAGTCATAAAATACATTTCGATGCGTTTGCGAATGTTTCGAATAAATGAGTCCAGTTTTGGTAAGCGTGTTACATCCTCAGCAGCTGGAGCAAATGTGCACTTTATCTGTATGGTGCAATACCTATTGTTGTCATTGTTCTTACAGTTGAACGACGTAAAAAACTAACACCATATAGCATCTTTTGAAAGTGTATAGACATGAAACAGCGATCAAAGTCGGAACGTAAACGCATGGGGGCACGTCCATTATTACGTTTCATAATGTGCTTGAAAGCACTTGTCACTTCTAAACCTGTCTTTTGTTTCAATGGCTCCATCCAAACTTCATTTGTAAAATCATCACAACATACCAAAATATAGCGATAATTGTCATTGGAATGCATATCACGTTCTGGCATCACCATTAAATCAACAGACCAAAACCGATCTGGACCGCTTACCTAAGTAATGATAAAGATACATGGTTAATCATTAAATATCATCACAATTCACAGGAAAAGGAACGTACAAGAATAGGTAATCGCTCAAAACCACGTCTCCAGGATGGATGTCCTTTTAAATAATACGCCGGTTCATTTAATAGAGCATGTTTTCGCCATTCATCACTAGGTAGATTATATTGTGTACGTAACCATTTAGAACCACCAAGATTTTGAGTATATTGTTTATGCATCATCACGATAGAGATTAATGTGATTTTTTTGTTATTTCACTATAGTGTTTAGGCACCTGTTGTCGAGGTACCTTTCTACCTCTAGGCACACGATGGTGAGGTTCGTCCTCGTCGTCTTCAGAGGTTGTTTGTTCCCGTAATGCTGTACTAGCTACAATCGCAGCAGATCGTTTCGCAACCTCTCTCTTAGGTACTTCGGGCTGTGTACTACTGGCCCCCCCACGAGAACTGACAGCACCACGAGGTCGACCACGACCACGCTTGAGAATTTCTCTAGGCGGTTTCGGTGTTATACTTTGTCGGGTTGATTCACCACCGCCACCTCTTTTTGGAATCTCTTCTAATGGGGTTCCAAACTCTGTAGGAGCACTTTTAAAATCCTCTTGTTGCTCGTCCTGATCAGTATCGTCTTCAATTATAACACTGTCGTCTTCAACAACATCTGAATCGGCCTTTTCTGCCTCCAAGTTTCGATCATAGCCTTCACCATCACTAGATTCGACTCGATCGGTTTCTTGTTTTGTTGTCACTCCTCCAGTCTGTGGCGTTTGTTGAACCTCTGTTTGTATTTTAGCACTTACATCTCCACTTTTCTGCCCCTGTACTTTTTGTTGTTGTTGCTGTTTCTCATAGCTATCCATAACTTTGTTGTAGAAATAGCTTGAACCTTCTGGTGGGGCAGAACTTGTACCAGGTTCAGGTCCAACAATTCCATGATGTAAATAATCAAACACATCAGCTCCAGGTTGCTCTTCTCCGGGTATTTTCAAGCGCCCCAATGGATCCAAAACATCGGATGCAATAGGCTCCAATGCATTAAGAACCTTATCCACTTTTGCTCTATGCTCTGGTGCAAAACTTGCACGTATAAGAGAAGCCGAATATGGTAATGGGACAGCATTTTTAGAGTATGGTACAGGTGCACCTTTACTTTTATGTGTTATATTCTGTTGTAGTTTATGTGCTTCTTCTAGAACAGCTTCTGGAGGTATTGCAGGGATTTTTGGATCAACCACATTGTTGCCACGTCGCAGCTCTTTCAAATGTTGTCCTCGTACTTTACGTGCAGCACCATGTAAAAAATTAGCTAGTCGTTCATTATCGTCCACTGTCTGTGCATATAGATTAGAGTCGTTTGCTCCTACAATTCGTGCTTTCTTTATAGGATCTTCAGCAACACCATGTCTATGTCCTTTCTGTTTAAACTCGAGCCAAGCCATAATCCTCTTTATTATTATTATTATTATTAGCAGCAAGTGAATACAAAAACAACAACAACAACAAGTATATAGTATTTATTCAATAAGTATAGAAAACTGAAAAGAAAATCACTTTTTAATGCCACCACCAGAATTTGGGGGAGAATAATTCGACATGAAAAAGCTTAAAAGAATGTTAAGTGCCTGACCATTACACAATGATAAAAGGGCACGTCGAAGAGAATTCTCTTGCATGTTACCAGACAAAACAGACATAAACTTATGCTTGTATCGCTTTAACACACGTTTACGTTTTTTATTCACATATATCACACCAGACATTAGGTTTGCAATGACATCCTGTAGACATCGTAGCGTGTCCTCGGAAACAGAGTTTATAATGTTGCGACGTTCCTTCACTGAAGATACTTTTGCCAGCCTTTCCAAAATTAGCCAATTGCGCACAAGTCGACTTGTACTTTTTCGACGTTTAACAGCACCACCACCACCAGTTGTTGCTTGTTGTGGCGGTGCTTTATGTTGTTGAGATACCTGCGGCGGCTTGCTTTGCAGCTCCGAAAGCTGTTGTTGTATATGGCGGTTGGGATTGGAAGGTCCATCTGTCATTCTGTTGATTTTCCTTCTCTGCAGTCTGTTTTTTATTACTGCTACTACCACTAGTGTGACGACGATTCAAGCTTGACCACTTTGCTTTTAGTGGACCTCCAGCTGCACAAAGCTCTTTTCGAAATGATTCGTCTGAATCACATACACGCTCTATTGCTATATCAGCTGGCACAGCAACAACCTTTCGACCCAATCGTTGTGCGTGTCGTGACAGTGGCGCAAACCTCAAGGTGCCTTTTTCTCCTGATGACGCCTTATCTGTTGTTGCTGCTACTTTACGATTGTCAATACCTTGATGATCAATGTCACTAGATAACTTTTCCCACTGATAAAAAACACGATCTTTGTCCCAGGGGAAAACTGAATTTGATAGTCTTAGTTCATCGGGAATTGAGGGATCAGAATTTGCAAACAAATGTCCAAAGTTCTTGTCTGCAATCGCTTGTTTATATGCACCAATAAATAGTGCAGGGTCTTGCCAACGTTGAGCAAACGATTTTGTAGTTAATGCATCCGATGGGAAACTGAATAGTACAAAATAAACGCTCGAACTGCGTGTTTGTTTCAGATTCTGCAATGGTGGTGGTGTGAAGCTTAAATACATACATGTATGCATATATGAAGAAACTTTCAAAACATATAATACCTGTGTGTCAAATAGACTTTGTAGTGTTGCTACAAGCGTAATGTTATGATGTCTGGCGGCTCCCTGTGCGAGATCTCGAAGTAATCGTGTGGGATTAGCACCTATTGTTGAACGACTGTTTTTGCTCACACCTTCTCCACTTTTATCGTCAACATCAACAATAGCCGATGAAACACTGGCTGATAAATCGTCAAAAACCAGTAGCAAGTGTGAATCCTTTGTGTTTGAACGCTCGTCGAGTTCCTCTTTATATTTCACAATTGTTCGCCACGAGTCACAAAAATCTTCTGTTCTGCCAAACTCGGCATATGTTTTTAGTGCTAAATACTTTTCCTGCCAATAGCTGAACAAGAATAGACAATGATCGGGTGGATGGTCATAAATGTGTTGTCTATTTTTAATTAGTTCAATCAACAGTGTTGTTTTTCCAGAGCATGGGGGAAATTTATACAAATAAACACATACTTTTTAATGACATAATCCATATATACCATGTATATATGTTTTGTGCATTAAAATGGCAATTATTTGTATTAATTTCAAAGGCATCTGAGCTTCCAAAAATTAACATTGGATAGGAACTGTGAAGTCTCTGCATCTTTACCTCTTCTTCTTCTTCTTATAGTAATAGTAGTATACTAAAAGTCAAGCGTTAACCTTTATTTGATCACACCACAATCAAACAATTACAAAAAGTTTACGGTCCACAACAAAAACAGAAAAAGCCTAAAATACAAAAGTGACATGATCATTAATCGCGAATGCATTTTCCGGCGGTACGCACGACCTTGCTACCATGTCCATCATACATTCCTGCAAAATAGTCCCTGCGGCCCTTTTGACGATCGAGTTCAGCTTGGGTTGGATAGGTCGACATTGACATTTCGTGATTGGCAGTGACACACTTTTGGCACATGTCAATGGTCAGCTGAAAAAATGAGCAGCACATGTGAACAAAAAAAAAACATGAAAAACAAGAAACATACCCGACATCTCCCATTCACATCGCGCATGCACTCTCGGAAAGATGTCACCGCCCTGAAACAAAAACAAATGTGCAAGTGTCGTTTGAATAACAACAACAACAATATGAAAAACACACCTGCAATATTCACACATTAGCAGAACAATTGCCTCTGTACGTGTCAGACAGAATGGCGGCCCCACCAGCTGAGTATACTGCATCGGATATGGGTACTTTTTGTGTCGCTCATCAATCTCCGACTTGTCCAAGGTGTCAAACTCCCGTTCTGTACTGTCCCCTTGAAACAGATCATATGCCTCGCAGTTCAATGTCCGGCATGGCTGTGTACACACACATTACTATGATATTGAACACTGTTGTTGACAAACAAAAAAACAAAACACAACCTTGCACATGTCGATTATGAAGGTTGTGCGGTCGTTCGCAAACCGTTTCCCGCGTGCACGTTGTGAAATATCCCGGCAGGTTCTGCACATCCAAAACACCACAGTGTTTGGAGGGCGAAAGGGGAACGGCGGTGCATCGAGTACATCCTTCTTCACAAACGGTTGATCAAACAGTGCGGGATTGCCACCTGTGTTGCAATATAATACCCCACCACAACATATAATAATAAAAACATAGTACAATGACAACAAACGGGAAAGGATTGAGCTGCGTCCATGTTGATCCACATGTTGAATGCCGCGTTCAAACTCGGTCAATCCAATGTACTTTCTTCCATCAGCCGTTTTTTTCACTTCTTCTACCCCTTTGTCTGCACTGTTTCTTTTCTTCTGCTGCTGCTCCATTGTAGACCTTTCCAGAGCCTCGAGAAACATGTCGTCGTCGTCCTCGTTTTCATCATTCTCGTCCATATCATCCTCGTCTGTAAGATGTACAATTTTCTGACACTCTGCAAAAAAGGAATTCTCAACAAATCGCCAACTTTTGGCACTCTTTTTGCTCATGTTTCCACCACCTTCTCCACTTGGACGCTTTCTGGAGCCACCATCTCGTCCTTTTGGGTTTTTTTCTTCCTGTTGTTGTTGTTGCTGCTGCTGGTCGGATCGCGTAACACCATGTGATAGCCCAGCGATGTCTGCTTCAAGGCGGCGTGGTTTTGCTCTCTTTAACATTTGCAAATCACTCCCAATATACTCAAACTCATGCTCACTGGTGTCATCCCCCCCGCTGTCGTGGATGATTTCACATGATTTGTCTTTTTCCTCGTTGTCGATTTCTTCGGCGGTGGCAGCGGTTTCTGTTGGTTGTCCAGGGAGCACTTTTCCAGAGACCCTTCGACGTCTGCCCCTTGCGGATCCTGTATCCATTTGCAGTGTTGTTGGGGGTATCCTTTCAGGCACTTGAGATCTCGTATTTTCGTCTGCACAATAGTCGTCACTGTTGACACTACTGGGGAAGAGAGCTCGCTTTGCGTGTGTGCTGTGTGTGGATTGTGACTGTGTGCTGATGACATTTGGTCCAATGACTTGGGCGGGGGGGGCGGCGGCGGCGACGTTTGCATGCGTGACACCATCTCCTCCCAACCCTCTGACAACGTTTCTGTTGCGAATGGCATCGGCCTCGTTTCTGTTGAGGTACTCTGCGTTTGTACATTATGATTATTTTTACAAAGTTATAAAAACAAAAAACAGCATGTCCGACCTGGAGGGCCATCTGTACTGGGTCCACTGCTGTTTTGCTGCACTCTTCCAATACCGCCTCCAGATTTTCCACCTCTGGCAGGGGGTTTGGCCTTTGTATCTGTGGCACTTCTCTTTGTGGCTGCTGCGGCTGCTGAAACGGCATATGGCTTGGTGGCAATGCTGGTGGCGGGTTTGGAAACACCATCATCTCTCCCATGGGCTGTGCTTGAGTCTGCTGCTGCAACATTTGTGGCTGATAAAACATGGAACTCTCTGCCATGCTTATCTGTCTGGCCTGACATTCTGCCACTGACATTGTTGCCAGTGTTTGGGATATTATCGGACATTCTGCAAGGGGGGAAAAAGGGGGACATTGGGCAAGAAGCATAATCAAAACCAAATGTAAATAAAACTCACTTTTCAATCGTTCCAATAGTCTCTGACTGTCTGTTAGACACTGATATTCTGTTTCAGCAATCACACGAACAGAATCCAGTTCGAAATTGATGACCGACGACGACGACTGCAATGAATCAATTATGATGTTACTGCACCATGAATATTACCGTAGTAGTAGTAGTAGTAGTAGTATTAGAGCCTGCGATTTTATTTTTTCACATTAATAACACAATATAATAATAATAATAACAGCAATAGTCTAAATGCGATTGTATCCATATGGAAAAGTTCGAATAGCCGTAGCACCTCCAACACCAGGCGGGACAAAAAAACGCTTATTTGAAACAGGCTTATAATACTTTTTCCGCCCATCAACAGATATGCGGAAATCTTTACTCAACAAAAAGTTGAGTTCATTCAATCCTAATTTTTTCAACACGGTTTGCTCTAAAAGAGATCGGACAGCATCACACATATTATCATAGGAGACAGTTGGTTTTCTATCAGTCTGTCCTTGTTGATCGGTTTCCGCAGCGGTTGCAAAACCTCGCAGTCGTACAGTCTTATATGTTTCTCCAGTGTCAGGGTTTTTTGCAGTGTAGGCATATTGTTTAGGCTGCAATGAGGTTATAACATTAAACACAATTTTCATCAATTATACACATATATAAACGAACCCCCACAATGCAAATATGCTCCAATTTGAATCGATCCTTCAGCACTGGTGTCAACTGTCCAAGATGATGTCCACATAACGACTGCAAATTCGACCCATCCAAAGCCATTATTGAATCCCTGTGACACCAAGAACAATGACACAACATTAATGTAAAGAAACACATGGTAAAAAGGACAATAACAAACGTGTCTGTATACAGCAACGATTCCTCTGGAATTCTAATCATAGCCTCATATAACTCCACTCTTGCATAACCAGTCACCATCGTAGTGATTATTGGAACACTAAACGCATTGTTTGGACCTACATGTGCCAAACTTGAGTCCTGTGATATAGAATGCTGCACCATTACAGAAGACTCTAGTCCTAGTTTTGATGCATCCGCTGAACCAAAGTGCTGAAAGAGAGGGCGGGAAATGTACAACAATTTACATGGTGCTATATAAACACAAGTGTAAACCTGTAACCAGTGTACATTCAAGTTTGGATTTTCAAGAACCTTTAACAAGCTTCCATGATCTTTGAAAAACTCTGTCTGTGAACCGGATTTCTTCTGGGCAAACTTTCCAATGAGTGAATTGATCATCAATTTGGCAACAGAACGTTTCACTGGATTTGGAGCAAACGATGTTGGTGCAATGTAAATGCCAAATCTCTCGAAAATTTCTGCTGAATATTCTTCTGCACTCTTGTCCGGCGGTAAATCTAAAGCAAATACATTTATTTATCATTCCTACATGAATAAAAATAAAAAAAACGAACCGCTTGCTTGGCATTTTATCTTATAGAATGCCAACATGAATGCACTTATTAGCCCTGAATAAACCCCAGCATCTCTTGACCATACACGCGACTCATAAACATGAGCTGAAACAATCCGCACAATCTTCAGTCCTGTATTCCTGATTGCCGCACACAATTCAACCTGAAAAGGGCAAACTTCAAATTCCTGAAAAATCCTGTATGCAACAACAACAACAACAACAACAAACCGTTGTCCATGTTCCACGAAAAATCTGTTCTTGAAATGTATGTGTGCACACATTTACATTCTGCTCAATACAGCATGCTGCACATGTACTGTAGAATATCTTCTCATCACCTCCTGGTAGTTTGGCTCGGAACGGTAATGGTGGAACAAATATATCCGCCTTTGGATAATGTACCCATGCTTTGACAACACCAAAATGACTCTGCGATATATTGAAAACATAACAACATGATGAAAACAGAAAAACATGAAAAACGTACCAGAACCCATTCATTCAAGTCTCCAGAAATCCCCCCTTCTGTAACAATTTCTCCAGGACCTTGTGCCATTGGTTTTGTTAAACACATTGCAGGATACAAACTGCAAAAGTCCAAAAAGTCTGCATTTGGCTTTTGAACATTCATATTGTCATATGTGCCAATTTGGAATGTGTCAATTCTGCCACCTGCAATATGATACATAGTAGTAGAGCAAAACAAAAACAACAAAAAAAATGCCACTTCTACACTAACCAAAGTTAGCATCATAGATGCTCAAAGGTTTATCTGATAACGCTTCTGTGAAAAACTGTTTCATTACACGATTTGAACTTAAAACATTCCGACACTCATGTTCCCAATATACATCGTAATGCAAAGGGCGAACGGCCTTCGCAATGTTATTAGCTCGAAAAAAGTCATATTCTCGAACCTGCAACGGCGTTTTACCACCGAGCAATGTGAGTGGTCTGCATGAATAACAACATGTGTAGTATATATAGGCATGAAACCAACTGTTTCTTTACCAAATAACATACCGGAGAGCACTCAAGTGATTTGTACACAGTGGACATGCATGGAAAAAACATCCATGAATGTCAATTAGTCGTGATGGTGTGTTTGAGCCTCCTTCAAACTCTGCACCATCCACTTTGTATTGTCGATTCCGGGCACAACGAACAACATATTCACGATTGTTGCCAGCATGTTGTACGTGAACCTAAAAGTCTATAATTAATACATGTAACAACACCAACAACAAATATGAAATAACTAACACCAAAATATCTACTATATGCGGTCAAAAACGCCATTGAAAATCTACTATTTCGATCCATCAGAGCTTCACCTCGATAAATTGCCAATGTATTCTCTTGTAAGAATCGAACTAAAAAGTGAAATAACAATACGCTGGAAAAAATCATGACAAAAACAATTCAAACAAACATACTTTGGAATACACGTAGTGCCAATCCTGATATTGTAAAAGTACCTTTTTCTGCAAAAAGATCAACCTTCAACAAGTTTATTAGTTCTTCTCGAAAACGCATCGCTGCATATGATAGTGCATAGCTATCTCTTTGACAATAGACTGACATCTCTTCAAAAACACAAAAGGCTTTGTCATAGTGTTCAGCATGGTACAGATCAAAAGCGTTTGTATCTCTGCCAGAAACCGTAAACTCCCACTTGGGTCGTAAGTGACAGTATGCATCCGTCACATATTCCTCATTCATATCATAGCAGAAAAACGATTTTGCCACTGGAACCTCAAACGATTTGCACAGGTTTTCCAATGATGTAGGTATATAGTTTGCCCAGCATATCAGTTTGATTCCACCCTTGAACTTTACATATAGTAACCGATTGCCACGTGAAAAGGTTGTCTCTGGGGTTTTGTTTTGTTCTATCAACGCAGATAGTAGAAAGTGAAAGTCAAACCTGCTACCAAAGTGGCTAACAATTGTTGCATTGACATTATCTGAAAACGACAAGTGATAAATTAAGAATCATGGAAAAACTGAAATTATAAAAAACTCACCAATGCAAAAAAAACTTTCGACAAAGTCATATACACAATTCTCTCCTGCCCAAACACAGACCCTTGCCACACCACATTTGGCACATGGCGCATACATGTCCTTTTTCCAACAACGAGAACATGAACTGTGGCGGCAACGATGAAAAATTAAAGCATTATAGAAAACAATAGCAAAAACAAAAACTCACACTATAGTTGTCAGCAGGTTCGCTTTGTGTACATTTGTACTGCTACATATTCTGGTTTCCAAGTCCAAAAACACAATTTTCTTGGACCTTTCAGTTTGGCGTGCTTTCAAAACAGGCAAATGACATGCAGGATGTGGTTCACTCATAGACACCTGCTTTTTACAGTAACCACACCCAAAAGTTCTTTCCTCAGAACACCGATGAGTGTTAACAAAAGATCCATCCTCTAGCTTTTTGAGACTAAAATAATGTCCACATCCAGTGCATAATCGTTGTGCATAGCATCGTGGTATAGACCATCGACCTCTCCCTTGTGTATGTAAATGCTGCCTATATCCAAAAGTCACACATATATCATCATATCATTTACAACAAAAAAACCCAATCCAAAACGTACCGAAAGCAAAAGTTGGAGAAAAACTTTCTTAGACAATCCGGACATGTCCTCTCTTCCCCTTTGACTTTCTCACAATCACATAGTAGACTTGTAATTTTCCTTGTTGATGTCAGAGCAACAATCCCACAATAGGCACATCGAAATGGACATATATGCCTAAAAATGAAATGCTAAATCAGTCACTTGAAAACAATAAATAAAATTTAGCAAACAAACAAACCTTTTCCGTCCAAACTGTACCTCCTTACATGTCTCGCAATATCCACGTGCACTTAAAAAGGTCACTAAGCCCCATATTACAGCAAAAAATATGTTTCCGCCATGGTGATACAAACACAAATTGATTACATATTGGCTTAACATTGTATGCAAGTGTGAGTCAGATGGTGGCCAAACCTGCTCTTTAGTACCCTCTTGAAAAACCCTAATTGCAACACCACGTAACATGGGAACATTTTGAATCATATCTAAAACATCCAGGCCGACAAAAACATTTGCAGGTGGCAAACCGGCTTCAGTACGCAATTGTGATGCCAACTTTTCAAGCTCCGCCGATGGACTTTTTTGACAATTACGTCTAACACGACGCCAATAGTTGCGAGATTCCTTACCCTTATCCGGATTATAAGCACGTATTTTACCTAATGCTAAGCATATGGCATAAACCAAAGTTTGTTCAGATGCAACGACATATTCACAATGTTTTCGCTTTTTGTTTGTCATCATTGATTGCCGTAATCTTGCAGTTGTGACATCCTGATATGCGGATCTTCTGCGACCACCACACAATCTCCCAACTGTGCCATAGTTCTTCAAGTCAGTCAAATCCTCAGGTATTGTAATATCCGACACATCAGAATCGTTCCCATCATCGTCATCATTAAAACATCTGGTTAAATTGAACGAACCAGCTGGAACCACATATGAACAGGATGGTTGATCGACCGGATCCATTATCGTTCTGGGTGTGATCAAAAAGTACAATTATCACTCTTACATCATAACATTATATGATAATGAAACATTAACAAACCAATTACATTAACAACCAGTGTCATAGAACCGTCAGTCAGATTTATAGCTTGATGAGAGTTTAGTAGATTTCCAATATCTTGAGCTGAAGCAACCGAACTAAATCGAGTTCCCAGACGAAAGTGCTCCAAATATGCTGTGTGAATGTAACACACACTCTTTACAAACAGGAACCATGTTTAAAGTAAACATAGAAGGGGAACATACATTCTGGCAAATTTGGATGTTGTAGTGAAACACCAACATATACACTAGACGGATGACGGTCCCCAACAGTGTGTCTAAAAAAAAGCATGGCATGAAAACCAAAGCAGTTTATGACATAAACCAAAAATACCTGAATATACAGTCTATTGCTTCACTCAAAACAGCATCAATGTTTGAGTGTTCATTCAAATCATGGAACGAAACCCTGTATGCATTCAAATTTAGCTTGAACCTTTCAGTATATTGTCTTTGTGGCTTAAAAATTGTGAAATGTTTCCGCCCAAACAAAATACCACTCCCTGATCTACTTTTCAGAATATTCGCCAAAACCTGATTATCACTATTAGATGAACCAGCTACATCATCGTCATCCATAATTTATTAAAATGAGCACCATAAGATCTGCAGCAGTTCAAAATGTAATAAAAGGCAAACAGGTCTACATTTCAAAGGTTGGTGAACAATGTCAAAAATTCAATATCTTTATACCACAAACAAAATCCCTCAATTCCAGGACGATAATGATTATGTGGAAAACATAATGGCATACTTCAGAAAAGATGTACCACTTGAAATAGGTGCTCTTTTGCTGTCCTACATTCCAATCGGACACATCCTAATGCTTATCAAATGTGTTGGCACAAAGAAGCGAAGTCATGAAAACAGTGATGAATTTAATATACGTAGGACCCTGATTCACTTGCTAAACAGCAATCACGTTATGACAATTATGCGAGGCAAACTTATAACACTAATTGAATTCCAAGCTAGGACAATCACATCCGATGGTACAATGCAACTTGTTATCAACTACTTTGGATCTGGAAAAAATGATGGTTTCTCACTATCCATCCCATATGGTGAAAAAATACCCATACATGTCACCAATATGATTCGCTGGTGTATGAATATTAAGCGAGTATGCTTTGTTGTAAGAGATGAGATGAATAATAATTGCACACATTACCTATATCAACTGTGGCCAGTTTTTGCCAAAAAGGAAAAAATGTGTCAACTAGCTTTATTTGTAATCGGTAACAATACACAAATTGCCTTTAGACACACATTTGCTTATTTACATTCAATTGTTACCAACTTAAAACCATCCCAATTAGTTTTGTCATTTGTATGTACAAACGACATACTTACAGGACAAATGCTACAATTATTTTTAGATACAAGTCAACTTGATCAAATACTATCAAAATGTAAGGCATGTACAATTACAGTACAAATTACAAAACTCATCCATCAACATGACATGAATGCTTCACCTCTTGCAATGTGGAAAAATATGATTTGGCACATCAAACAGAAAATACCAGATCAATATTTAGATACTTTTCACTATGAATTCAAGTATTGTGTCATGTTAAATAGTAAGAATGAATTGAAAGAAAAGTTTCACTTTTGCCATAAAATAGCTGAAGAACATACTTCACTTAAGTGTACTACATGATTTCACTCATACTGATATTGTTTCTGTTATTATTACTATTGTTACTATTCTTAGTGTGAAAAGTTGAACATGAAATTACTCACTTCACACAGCTCTATTTATACCAACCAAAGCCCATAAAAACACAACAGCTGCAGAATGGCAACATCAAAGGTGTCACATAATTCACAACAGGTGCATATTGAGGCATGGCAACATCAAAGGTTTCTCTTAATCCAATCAATTCAAGGACACTTACACACAGTGGCACATTCAAACATAATTTACACATAGTGGCACGTTCAAACATAATCTACAAGGCCATCACAAATTCAAAGTTTACATGCATTCCCTATACAGTGGAACACCGTTCAAAACTCTTTCAAGGTCATCACAATTTCAAACCCAAAACACTTTCAAGGTCATCACAATTTCAAGCCACATGTATGCATTCACCCCACAGTACACTTTTCAAACCTTTGCCTCTTCCATTTCAGTATAGACATTCTCTCTTTCTTTTCTGTATCAACATTCATTACATGTAATCTTTTTATCACCCATCAAAATAAGACAAACAAAAACATTCATATATACAACACACATTCACTATCATCAGGGCCTTTGAACCTATAAGGAAATAAGGTGTGCACTACACTCATTCCAACACAAGTCAAAAACAAAATTTCTATGCTAAACCACATGACAACGCAAAATTAGACTATGGTAGTCACTTGACGCAAAATTAGGTTACGGTAGCTAGCGACGCAAAACACCTCACCCCCCCCCCAACACTACCATAAGATTTGGATACGACGGCGACGCAATAATACTCACGCAATAATCTTGCGTCCCATTCTTTTGCGTCAACTCAATATTCTCGCATCAACACACAATCCTCGCGTCGCTACCGTAACCCATCTTGCGTCAACAACTATGACGTCATAATAACATAAGTCCCATTTTGGGGACATAAGTTTCACAAATCCGGACACTTTCCGGACATTTTCCTACCATAATCACCCATTTTCTTTACTAGGAACGAGTGTAGCGCACACCCTCTTCCCAATAGGTTAAAACGCCCCAGTATTCTGCTGAAGTTAATTGAGAAGTAAAATGACAAAAGCGAAGAGAATTTACTTTTTACCTATATTTATTTTTTTACTTCGCTTTTGCCAATTTACTTGCCATTTCACTTCGCATTTGCTATTTTATATCACTTTTGACATTTTACTTCTCACTTCTCCACTTGCGGAACTGGCACCTGGTTCACCATTTTGTTACATTACAGTTTGACATATAAATTGTGTTGTTGTACTCTGTTGATTAAACTTTTGCAAACTATGGTGAAAATAATTGAAGGTATACTCGGATTTTTTCCGAGCTATGGTTCTGGATACACTATGGATTTTTCTGAGGGAAACACTCCAGCATGACGTCATCATTAAGAAAATAAAAATAAGTCCAGCAAAAAAAAAGAAAAAACATGACGGGAAAAACATTCCTCGTTTGTACGCGACTCCGCCTTTTTCTTTCTTTAAAATATTTTTATTTTAGTGCGAGGGCATACATAAGTATCCAGCTAGCGCGTTATCGACCGAGACATAAATAATTTTGGGCGCATAACAATATAAGGTATACCTTATATTGGAGGTAATACAGTGTGATTAATATATTTCTCTCAATGTTTTTTTTCAGAAGGGATTTCATGTTATACTCCGGTTAGTTTACACCCTGCACGCGTGGTTCCCGCTGGAAGTGTGCCAACGATGGTTAACGCGTCCGAGTTTCATAAAAAGATGAAAAAATTGATTGTTGTGGTAATGTTATTCATTAACATTATTCAAATCGATGAATTTTTTTCATATTTTTCGCATATTTTTTCGGAAATCGCATGATTTAATAATCATTGGCACGCTTCCAACACGAGACATAAATCAGTGCGAGGGCAGAGTATCACGTACGCCGAGTATATGTATTTTACCTATGAGAAGAAAATGTATATACCTAACTACCTATATCAATTTATATTAACTCTGCGCTTTTCTGAAAGGTTTGATTGTACCTAAATATTTCCTTTTCAAGAGATTTTCTGAGATTAAGTTCAATCAATAATGTACCATAAAAGTGTATATAGGTAAACATTGATAAACAGTTTCTTAAGCCATATTTCTTTTAAATGAAGGGCGCCCCTCTTATTTTTGCAGCAACTTTTTTACCTGCCCTTCTATTGGAGACCGCCCTTGTATTTTTTTCGTCACCTTTTCAGCCAATCTTTCAAGTTGTGCCAAAGTTTTTCAAAGTGTTACAGACAGTGCATATAGACTAGGTATACATACGGTTCATTCAACATTTGATGTTAAAATAGCACAAAATCAATGGACCAAAGCCACATTAAACCACAGCATGTGCTGATATTTTTAATTTTTTTTGCATTTGACACAGTTCCAGCATTTTGTGTGGCTTCTATCAGAGACTGCCCTTCTATTTATTTAGTGGCCCAAATTAAGCTGGAAAAGTGTACCTTCTATTGGAGACGCCCTTCTATTGGAGGCGCCCTTTTATTAGAAGAAGTACGGTATATAACTCAACCCGATAAAGGTCACCCCTGGGAAATTTTTCATGTCAGAATAAAAAAGCAATAACAAGCAGCTGTTCAGTGCTGCGATTACTGAACATAGATAACATAGACATACCTGTCAATTAATTTCCCCCCAGAAAATGTTTCAGCCATCTATCCTACTTTCTGTTCTACTGATTTACTATCTATCTGAACCCTTGCAGAAATCCAAACCTATGGGACCACTGTTCACAGACAGGTGTGACGTAACTCTACAATAGAACTTCGATAAAAATTACAGTTTTTCAAACTAAACCGGATAAATAACTCCCGTTCCAATGTTTCTGATCCCAAATGGATCCTTTTCCCATTTTCACAAGCCCAGCGTGACTAAAAAAACGCTCTACAGCGGCACTTTTTACACGACAATTTTTACAACACGCCCATATTTTGACACAGTTTTTATTTATGTTGCTATTTTCAGTGAGCTATTGCACACATGCAGTTGTTTTTGTTATTGCACACATGCAGTTGACACACATACTCGCTCGTTCAATTTCTTTTTTGTAGTTTTACACTTTTTCAAAATCTTAAAACTGGCTCGTGTGAAATTCGTTTTACACTTTTATTACCCGGGTAATTTGGCTGGGAAAGTGTAAAAAAGTGTTAGGGTATTTTATAAAAGTGTAAGTGTAAGCGTAAATATAAATACCTGGGTATTTCGGGTAAGTGTAAATACATTTTCGAAACTCTGCTATAAACGACCACTTTCAAAACATATCTGAAATTATATCGTATGTGTTTCACGGGCATAGTAAATTCCTAACTATTTATGTGCACTGGGGCACTCACCGCGTCCATCACATTGCACTGCACTGGCAATGGAGCTGCGATTTGTATGTAGATCAGCTATGCAACGCGTTCACTTAAATAGCTCTCGGCATTTAAAAATTACGGTTCTCTGGTTCTCTTTCCGTTTCCACGACCAGAAATTGCACACCTGCATAGGCAGTAGCATTTGTTACTTCGTTGCTAGGCCTGTGCATGCGCAATAGCAACGAAATAGAATTTGTCCACGCCTTTTCCTGTATCGTTTGCCGCTTAGTTTGTGAACGCATGTGAACATTACCTATATGCTGCGATTACAGCTCGGGCGTAAAATTGACCAGGCGTAAAATTGATTGTGGGCGTAAAATCAATTACAGATGAATGGATAAAGATACGACATTGTTATTGCAGTCAAAGAAAGCTTAGATGCAGACGTTTCTTGTGTCCAAAGCTCATGAGTTTATTTTAATCTTACTGGGAGTTATGAATTTTAGCACAATTTTTCCAATTATGTGCTGTAACTGGCGTAAAATTAGGGCGTAAAATAAAAAAAATTTGCGCCAAAATTCATAACTTCTAGTACAATTAAAATAAACTGATGAGCTTTGGACACAAGCAACATGTGCATGTGCGCTTTCTTTGACTGAAATTACAACGCCATATCTTTATCCATTCACCTGTAATTAATTTTACGCCCAAAAATCAATTTTACGCCCGGTCAATTTTACGCCCAAGCTGTAATCGCAGCAATATGCCTACGTATTTACCCTTGATCTTATGTGAAGAGAAGAGTAAGAGGTACTTATTTGATAAAGAAGTCAGTAAAATTCTAAGAAAAAATCTACAAAATTGTAAGCAAGCAAACAATTTCTTTGTCGTTGAGTTATCTGATTATTTTTGTCATCTGCTAATGCGACAACAAGTTTATCGCGGCGATGGTCAACCCAATTTGATTTTTCCTTTTATATTTATACATGGTCCGGCTGAAAAGTCCCCGGGCAGTGCTCGCCATTCGCGCTACGGGTAAACTACGGTCATAACATTTTAACACGTTAATATATCAGGTGTTTTAAGTTACCATCCAAAATTTCACCTCTCTAGCTCAACCCACTGCGGAACTGTGGGGGTTTCAATTTTGGTCATTTTGTACTGATGTACAAATGGTGCTCTAGCTCAATGCTGCTTTAAGTTGTGATCATAAAACTTTGGCTAGTGTAAGCCACCAGTGTTGGTAATGTGCTGATAATATTCAACACTTTTATCAACATCATTGCTATTAAGGTAAAATTAATATGCAGATCAGCAGGGTGATGTGCAAGAAAACTGGGAAGGGAACTGTGATGAATGTTTTGGTGATCATCTGAGATCATGTTGTAATGCAGTGATTTTAATGTTGTTTTGAAATGTGCAGTAAGTGAGTTATGTGTTAAAAATATCCCTATGTTTCATTACTAATCTGTAGTGGACACATTACCTGTGTTCAACAGCAGCGTGCATGCAAAATGCATCCTGTATTAACCACTTTTTGAGAAGGAGAGGCAGAATGATGAATTTGGTAGTGAGAGTAGTGACAGTAATGACAATATTGACTAGCCTTATGATATCAAAGCTAATGTTGGTTAGTGCTGGCACATTGCCAACACTGGTGGCTTACAGTAACCAAAGTTTCATGATCACAACTTAAAGCAGCATTGAGCTAGAGCACCATTTGTACATCAGTACAAAATGACCGAAATTCTGACCCCCACAGTTCCGCAGTGGGTGGAGCTAGAGAGGTGAAATTTTGGGTGAAAACTCAAAACACCTGATATATTAACGTGTTAAAATTTTATGACCGAATGGCGAGCACTGCCCGGGGACTTTTCAGCCCGACCATGTATATAAAATAAAATAAATACCGTGTAATAAATTTTGAAAAATATCAGATTTGTCCATGAACGCAACGCGTAGGTGGGCATGGGTATATTGTGCCTTTATCCGTACCTAATCCTTTATTTACAGACGTTGCCATTGTTTTCGGCTGTCGTAGTTCATCTCCAAGAGCAACCTGCGGCGGCAGCTGCGCAAACAATTTACCTAACAATTGCCTCAAAAATCACATTCAAGCTCGTAGACTGAAACATTGGAAACCGCCAACCAGTTAATTCCTTCTGAAACCCTCACAATTCACAGAGACAACATTGACCTGCAGAAATCTCTAGAAATATAATTTTTACTATTTATTACCAATAAATCCTTCCGAAATGTCGTTCGACCACGACGCGGCCGAGTACAAGTGTTGCTGCAGAAATTGCCACTCGACTTTGGGCGCGAAAATAATTTCCGTGATCGAAATCATCGGCGGTTTTCTATCTCTGGTCCAAGGCACATTTCTTTTGGGTGGTGGGGACATTTATGGCGGTAGTTACCTTGTGTTCGCAATACTGAGCATAATATGCGCCGCCTGCGTGCTTTGGGGGCTGTATAAGATGAAAGATGGATTTGTGTTGGTAGGGGTAATATGGCACGTGAGTTTTTTCGGTGCTTTATCTTCAATTTTTGATGAATGTAAATACTTAAAACGTGCAGAATTGTTTAATATTACTGAACTTTTTTCAAAATGTACTGTATTTCTTTGAAATCCCCCCCCCCCCTAGTGTTTATTTTTTTCAGTGTGCAAATTTTGAAGGGTTTAATCGAGGGAGGGGGTATTTCGAGGGTGTTATTATTTCGCCAGATTTTTGTAAATGTAAAGTACCGTATTTCCTCAACATACCCCCATAGGGTTTATCTTATCAGAGTGCAAATTTTGAGGGGGTTAATCGAGGGAGGCGGTATTACGAGGGGGGTTATTATTTCGCCAGAATTTTGTAAATGTAGTCATAAGGAGGAAAAAATAAACACCCCTCGAAATACCCCCGTCTGGAATGATGTACATCACGTATGCAATGTACAATGATGTATTTATAGATGCCAATTTGCATCGTAGATACACATAAATACGCTAATATGTGTACAGATTAGTGATGTAAAAAGCGCCAGGACTTTGGCGCCAAGCGCCAAAAGCGCCATGGCGCTTTTCCGACATGAGCGCCAAGCGCCAATGGTGCCAGAGCAAAATGACGCAAAGCGCCAGCGACAGGCATTCTATTCCTGGCGCCGGCCAAAAAAAGCGCCAAGCGCCAAAAGCGCCATGGCGCTTTTTATGGGCAGGGTGCCAAGGGCCAATGGCGCCACAGCAAGACAATGCCAAGCGCCAAAAGCGTCATGGCGCTTTTACATCACTAGTACGTAGGTCTCGAAACTCGATTTTTTTCAAACTCGAGTTCGAGTCTCAACACCAAAATTTTTTTTCGGTCGAGTCGGCGAGTCGAGTCGGGCGAGTCAGTGAAAAGTCGAGTCGAGTCAGGCAAAAATAACGAGTCTCGAGTCGAGTCGGATGCGTTACTTTTTCACATGATACTTGCAGAAATTTCAGATACTTATCCAGGATTTTGGAGCGGGGGGGGGGGGCTATTTGTTCACGGAGCCCCCCCCCCCCTAAAAATTTCCGTCAGACTAAAGAAATAGCGCTAGGCGCTGGCGCACTTTGTAGGCGCCACGCTATGGCGCGATTGGCGTTGGCACTAGCGCCAAAAACTGCCGTATTTGTAGGTAAATACTCATACATTACACAGCGACAGGCAAAAAATTGAGGGTATTGACATAGGTTTGCCTATATGGTGGGTATCCAGAGAAAAGACCTTCTGAGTGGCAATTGCGCGCTTGCACGCAAAAATTTTTACAAAACTTTGAAAATTTGTAGTGAAAGTGACATTTTCCTGAACGTTTCTTGTCTCACCACGGGAAGGGGGGCCCCCGCCCCCCCTGGATGCAACCCTGCAGATACTGGTTCTTCAACCAATGTTTTCACACACACTCTAATACCAACAGTTGATTTTAATATCAAGCAAAAATATAACATTTTGTCACACATGTTCACTTTCTTGATGTTGCCACAAACAAAAATGAAGCCAGCCTGGGGATGGAAAACAACACCTTTAAATGAACTGATTTTTTAGTGGCAGAGATTTTTCCAGTTATACCTATTTTAATGGGAGTGTTTGTTTACAGAGGCTGGCGACCCTGTAAAATGCCATGTAAAATGTAAAATGTCTTGCAAAGTGTCGAGAGAAGGTGACAAGACACATACTGCCTAGACATTGTTGTATTCATATTCATTCCAATCCAATAGCGAAGTTAAATCAACTACATTACATCTTTTTGGGTCAGTGTCAACATTGTTGAATGTATTTGACGTGGTGTGTGTGTGTTTCATTCTGTAGATTTGTATAGCAACTTGAGTTGAGAAACTTGACTTTAGACATAACTGAATAGATATGACAAGCAATTATATATGCTGCATGCGGTGCGGAAATGTGCGCTTGCGCGCAAAATTTTTGCAAAATATGTTTAAAAGTCATATTAAAATTTATATTTTTGATATGATTCAATGGGAAACCCCGACTGGAAATTTGCTGAATTTTCGAGTTGAGTCGGGCAAAAACCTCGAGTCTTGAGTCTGGGCCATATTTTTCCGGTCGAGTCAGTCGAGTCGAGTCAGCACCCCATTTTACCCTCGAGTCACGAGTCGAGTCGAGTCGAGTCGAGTCGAGTCGAGTCGAGTCGAGTCGAGTCGAGTCGAGTCGAGTCGAGTCGAGTCGAGTCGAGTCGAGTCGAGTCGAGTTCGAGCCCTACTAGTACGTCTATATACCCCATAAATATGTCCCGATATATCCTATTTTCCCACGTTTATTGCCGGTTTTGGGTATGAAAAAGCGTGCTGTTAACTGTGAATTTCATGAAAATTTCTGACGAAATAATAAACCCCCGCCCCCCTCAAATAAGCCCCCCCCCTCGAAATATCCCCCAGCCCCACAAAATTTCCACTTCCACTCTGAGAAAATAAACCCCCTGGGGGTATTTCGAGGAAATACGGTAAATACATTTTAACAATTGTGAAAACGAGCACCCAATCAGATAATCGCATTGGTACTGTTCGTGATCAATGTGATCTTCACGGTCATTGTCATTCTGGTGGAATCCGACGAGCAGAACAATCGATCCGCCGGCATCGCTGCAGGTACTTTGCATTTTCCGTTGCATTCCATTCAATCCTACTAACTAAACTACCTACCGTATTTGCTTGAATAATCCCCCTGGGGGATTATTATTTCGTCAGACTTTCTTGAGGGGGAATTTCGTCAGACTTTCGTTTTCAAGCATGTTTGTATTAAATAGTTTCACTAATTATGCTTTATCAACACAATAATGTGCCACTTTTGTTCCAATTTAGCAAAACAAATTGATCAACTCTCTTAAGGGGGGGTTATTCAATGGGGAATTATTTTTTCCTCACTCGTATTACAGGGGGGGATTATTCGAGGGGGAATTATTCAAGGGGGAACTATTCAAGCAAATACGGTATTTGGTCTAAAAATTGGAGTGTTGTACTTTTCTTCAATCGTACAATCGGTTTTGCGCTAGCGCAAAGCATTCCGAAGATTTTTTCAGCGTTTATGTTTTAAAACGATTTCCGCATTTTGGTGTCTCTGACCACATTTATGGGTGGGTCGCCTCCACCCGCCCACGGTAGCGAGGCCCGCCCACCCGAAAGAATATTTACTCATACCGTATTTCCTCGAAATACCCCCCCCCCTTGAAATACCCCCCCCCCCTCGTTTGACCCCCCCCCCTCTCGAGACCACTATGAAACAATCACCCCCCCCCTCGAAATACCCCCCCCCAAATTGAGTGTAAAGGGAACGTACATGACAATAACTGTAGTTTGTGTTCAGTGTACTGCAGAACACACGTTAAAACAATGTCGGTGTCACGTTAGAACAGTGTACATATTATCTACATACTAATATTAGTCTACAGAACCTTATAAATGGCGGTTTTTGTTGCATTTTTCGACGTCTGCGTACGTTTCAGACGACAATTTCGTACTTGGTTTTCAAAATTTTTCTTGTGAAACAATAACCCCCCCTCGAAATACCCCCCCCCCCTCGTTTAACCCCCCCCCCCCTCTCGGGACCACTATGAAACAATCACCCCCCGGGGGGTATTTCGAGGAAATACGGTAAATTTACTTCAGTTATTTTTTTCCTATTTACGTATAGTGAAGGTTGCCATACTAGGGATATAAAGCGAGTAGAATGTAAAGTAAGCCTCGTTACACACTGCAACGCACCAATTTATGTATACTCCAGCGACATTGCACCTTACAACGAAATCTACCATATCCCATGTGAATAAAAGAACAAATATAAAAAAATTTCCATCATTTTTATCAAATTGCTTCGAAAAATATAATGAAAATATTTTTTATGTGTGTTCTTTTATTCAGATGCGATACGGTAGATTTCATTGTAAGGTGTATTGTCGCTAGAGTATACCTATTAAAATGCGCTGCATGGCAGACGGCGCAATTAGCACTGAAAAAAATCGTCAATTTTTAGAAAATATAATTAAATATAATCTCAGAAAATCTCTCAAGAAAAAAATATAATTCAATCTCTCTCAAAAAACCTGGAAAAATATAAATAAATATAAATATCAGGATTTGAGGGATTTTCTGATATTTTTAAAAATCTCAGAAAATCTCTCAAAAAGAAAATATAATCAAATCTCTCTGGAAAATCGTGAAAAAAATATAAATCTCAGAAAATCTTATATTTTCTGAGATTTTCTGAGATTTTTTAAATATAAATCTCCCAGAGATTTTTTCAATGCTAGGCGCAATGCACGTAAAATGCACCAATTTTCAGCAATCACGACCGTGTTGTTGTCGCTGATCGGCCTGTTCTTCTACATTTGGTTCGTCTTGATCATGAAGTCCGCCTGGCAATATGTCAAAGATTACAATGCAGCCAACTGAGTCACCGATTGCAAGCGATGGTGGAAAACGATATTTATTTTATTTATGTAACAGTTTTGTGTATAGCAGCAGATGCCATGAAATCATTGAACTTCACTTTTCCCCTATTACCCAACACTGTTGGGCCAACAGCTATTGAATAAAGTCTTACTGTGCACATGTAAACGGGCCTGTGGCACTACGCGTGTGATGGCGAGAGATGATGATGGCGACGAAAGTGATGACGTCATGATGGAGTGTTTCCTCCGGAAAAATGTACGGCGTAATTTCATCCGAGTATAATAGGCTTGACCCCATGTAAACACATTTTTGCAGCCACTAAGTTTCATAGACAATACCATGCATTTGTTTTCGATCTCTTCCGCCATGTTGTAATTTATTTTTGATGAGCTCAGGCTTGAACGTTTAAAAGCTTTAAAAAATTTGCCCTTCAAACCCTACATTAAACTTTGCATGCATATCGCAAATTTCATGGAATAACCTTTGAGTTTATTTGGGAGTGCAGAGATTAGGTTCCGTTTCAGGAAAATCGGTAGCCAAATATGTATTTTGTTCCTTCACTCCTTTATCCTTCAATTTGCCATTTTTTGGCTTCACCTACTCGTTTTCCGTCCAGTCTTTCTCCATTTCATCGCCAACAGTAACCTGTGGCGGCACCAGTGAAAACAATAACAGTTGCCTCAAATTGTTGTAGTTTAGGGCAGAGTTGTTAAAAGTACTGAACTTTTTTCACAGTAAATGTATACATAAAATATTTATTTATTACTTACCACTGAGTACAGAAAACGTTAAGTAAATTTACTTTTACACTGCGTAAAACACGACTAAAATACTTTTTTTGGTAAAATGTAAAACTGAGTATTTTTCTCACAGAAAAGGTAAAAATGCGTATTTTTTCTCACATAAAATGTGAAGTGAGTATTTTTCTCACATAAAACGTAAAAGTCAGAAATTTTATCAATTTTTACTCCAGGTGGCAGTCCCAAGTCGGTGCTGGGCACCGAAGGGCACCAGCAACGGTGCTGGTGCAGTGCGGTGCCATTTTTCGGGGATGCCCTGCCGGTGCCGGTGCCATTTTTACCAGAATAGCACCAGTGCCGGTGCGGTGCGCTGCCTTTTTTCAGCCAGTCCCAAAGGTGCTAGCACCACGGCCAAAGTAGAAGGCACCAGGCAGAGTTTACCAGTGTACCAGATTTACAGAATTTACCAGATACTTCTAAGTTTACAATTCTAGTGCTCGTTTCAGAGCTCAACTCAATTTTTTTATTTTTGTAATCCACTTTTAGAGGTGGAAACCTTATATGTATAGCAGCTTGAATATTGACATTTTGGGCAACAGCCTATTTCACTTGCTTCACCCACATTTCTGACAATTGTCCTCATAGCATCATTACCTGCATGCAAATGGCGTACGTTTTTTTGAACACCTTTTCGTTTCATTTTTTCAAAAATGGGTATCCGTTTACCACCAATAATGAGTTTAAAAGACGGGAATTCATTTTTCGATTAAACTTACACTTTAAATTCAGGTTACAACTTATTGTGACACGGAATAATTTAGATCTGTGAAAAAAGGTAAAATAGTTTTCTATTTTTTTTGCCCGCGGGTGCATGATGGCCGTGTACGATGTGGGCCGTACACCTTACATCTAATCACATATGCCCACATTTAAACTTAAATGATATACCAAGTGCCACGAATCAAACGTCAACGAACCCTCAATACGTTGAACGTCGGTGTGAGAACCTATCGCAATGAAAGTAATGAGGCGTGTATTTTCCCGAGTGGAAAAACGCCACAAATTACCGTCCATTGCACAATGAATAAACGAAAATCGAAGGATCAATCGAAAGGACGTTTGCACCTGTCAGCGAGTCTTCCGGTTGACGACATCTCGCCACGAAATACCCGCCCGGCCGCGAGTGTGAAATGCGGCCTCGGGATAAGATTTGAATTGTGATATCCATAGTCACAGACAAAAGCGCCAGGACTTCTGGCTCTGGCGCATAAAAAGTCATGGTGTTTGGCACCAAAAGTTGGGCTATTCACCGAACTTTCAGTGCTTGGCTCAGCGCCAAACAGTGTAATTTCCGGATACTGTGTCAACAGAAAGGTAAAAGAGTGCATCAAGCACAACTAAATAGTATTCAGCTCCGTAGGATTAATTTCCGCTAGTTGTCAAGTCAGTAGAAACGTGGTAAGTGTGAAAAATGTATAACTGATGATAAATTACAACCAAAAATAATGAAAATAGGTATTTATAATATTATACCTACTTGTCGTTGTCACTTGTTTCTATTTATGCATCTGCCGTCCGAGCTAACACTATCAGATGTTTTCGGTATTTTACATATCACTCCTCTTGTCTCTCAAAAACTTGCTGACCTGGTGCCAGTCTCAAGCCCTGCAAAGTCAAGTGTCAAATGTCATAACGAATTTGTCAATTGTCATGCAAAGGGTCAGACAAAGTGTCAATTGTCATGCTAAGTGTCAGACAAAGTGTCAATTATCATACAAAGTTCAGTTATCAAATGTTTTCTCTTTCGTTTTGGTTGACATTTTACATGACATTTGACACTTGACTTTACACTTTGCAAGGTTCGAGACACCACCTTGGGGGCACTCCCAGAACCTGTAAAATGGCAACTTGACATTTGACATTTCACAAAACATTTTACAGGATCCGGGAGTGGCACCCGGCGCTGCAGCTGGCACCGCCTTTAGCACCAGAAAACTGTCAGCGCCATCAGCACCGTGGCCCAGTTCTACTACATTCTCATCAAAAATAAATCGCTCATCGCAATCGCATAAATTATAGGTATTTACGTAGGTAAGATTTGCAGCTTCCGACCTGAATACAAAGTACCCATTTTGTGGCAATTCACATGGATCATAGCCCGCCATCATGATTGGACCGGGCAATACCCCAGAGGGCCAATTTTGTCGCCGAAAGTGGGACAAAACAGCGCGCGAAATTTTGCCGGTGATTCGCGATTTTGATTACTCGTTTCCGGTTCACTGCAGAAGTTTTGCCGAGTCGTTGCAGCGCTGTGTTTCAGTCGGAAATTGCCTCAGTTCACATTCTACCTGAGATTTATGAAATCGAGAAAGAATCGTCAGAATAATCCCTCAAAGGAAAGAAATGTAACCATAATATTTACACCACTCTAACTTTTCATCGCCAGTCGCCACAAAATTCCGCGATGCAGCGCTCGTGTGCCGCGCAGCCAATCAGCGCGTCTGCGTCGCATCATTGTGTATTATTCGATTCCCGCCGCCGCACAGCCCACTTTATCCGCTGCGCGCCGTGCGCCAGTGCACCTGTCCTTTGCTCGGCGCTGCTTCGCTTTTGCACTTTGACCGTCGTTGAGGTACATTTTAATGACGATTTTAGCTGAATTTGATCAAATTTGATATCGGGCCGGATCAGTCGTGTACATTTGGAAGCATGCCAAGAATTTCGTAATTATTTTATTATTCAAAAATAAAATAAAATCCAAGTCGTTGTTTCTTCGTTTTCTCCCCTTCTCTTCACCCCGAATACTGTCTTTACATTCGGCCCTCGTACTGTAAGGCGGTACACCTGTGCTCATGCTTTAGCGCGCTCCATATGCATGTGATCGGCGTGCGTTTTGGCGCGGCGCGCATGCGCTTGTTGCCTAGGCGACACTGCCGCGCGCGCTGTTTCGCGGCTCCCATAATGCTGAAAAAGGGCCGATCTGTGTGAGTAATGTTGCTTGTTTTGGACGTGCGTTTTATGTTTGCACACTTTGGGCGCAATTGTGCAGATTTTTATTGCGATCCAAATTTAGATGGATTCGTGGCGTTTTTTCTCATTCGATTTGTCGTGCACTCTCTGCCGTCCGGTAAAATTCCCGCAGACGCTTTTCAATTTGTAATGAAATAATTGTCTTTCAATTCAAACTCGCATAAAATCTGTCGCAACTGTTGTTTTGTTTAGACTTGTTTTCTTGAGGCCGCCCTAGGCGCTGTTTACGGCGACGTGTCGTCATTTTTCTATTTCGTTTTTTTTTTCGCTTCCCGCGTGCCAGGGTGTTTATTTTCCTCGAAAATCTGTCGCCTTCCGACAGTGATCGATCGCGAATTTTCGACGGAGCCGCCGCCCGCTCGGTGTGACAATGCGGGCCTTGTGCAAGTGGACTTTCCACGCTTTTCGCACAACCCCATTCGTTTACACACCGTTCAGTGCACGTGCTATGAAATGACAATGAATACAAATGCCAACTCACGATTTTCGCAGCACCCCAATTTCTATAGCCGCGCGGCCATGTTGCACTGTTGCTGACAATTTCACTGGCTCGCCACGCGCTCAAAGAGGGACAACCGAATCGATTGTACACACGTCGTTTTTATTACTTTCGTGGTCGGACAGTTCGCCGAGTGCTGCAATTTCGCTGTGAAAATGGCCACCGTATTGGAGCACCCAGTGCGTTTCACCTGCTTATTTCCACCTCGCATTTCATGCCTCACATTGGCACTGTGCCAAAACTCGCAGGGCTCCGTGGCGTGCACGTCGTCGGCGACCGCGCTGCTGCACAAGCGGGCGCGCCTGTCGCCGCCGAGCGGCAACGCGCAAATCAACAACAACGGCGGCGGCGCCAACGGCACCGGCAGCCCGCTGCAGTTGGCCGCGCAGCAGCAGAACGGCAACGTCGACTCGGTGGGCCACAATGGACTCGTGGCCGATGTGAAACAGGAACAGGGAGACGATCAGGTTGGTGGCGGAGTTTTTTTGGGGGGGCTAAGACCGGCGTCCGTGCTTAGTTACATTTAATGCTACATGTGAAATGCACCAGGCAGTGCCATTTTAAGTGTCCAAAAGTTGACATTTTGCACGTTGAAATGCCGCTCAGAGCATATGCGTTTTTCTTGTCTGCGGCGTTTCGGGCTTGGATTGATTCATTTTTAGGGTACATGTAAAGTTAAACCGTAGTTGTTGTTTTATATTACTCGCTGGTCGAGTTAGAAAACTTGCCGATGACGCGCAAAAATGTGTACATATCAAATCGACACTTTTAACACGATTGCCATGTTTAGTTTTAGGGCATCTACGTTATCTCGGCTGTCTAAATTTTTTCGCTCTATTCACACAATTATCGCGTCGCACCGTGCGACTCGCACGGCATGGCAACCCAATGTGCGCATCATCAATTTGCATGTATTTATGTAAATATATATTAAGCTTTTTGGTTGATGCCCAAATTAGTGGCGTGAATATGAAATTTTTGCCATATTCCGCATCGAAAAATGATGTAAACACAGCCGGGTGTCGCTGTGTGATCCCCTTGCGGCGCGTCGAGCGCCAGGTACCGATTGGCAGTTTACAGCGTGGGTGGATGCGCGCCGCCGTGCGCACGCATCGCCGATCACGCTCGCCGCTGCAAGGTTATGCCGCTCGGCAGCAGCCTTGTTTTTATTCGGGCCAGTCTGCCGCCGGCCGCCATATTCATTGTGCGCCTCTTTGCCGCCGCGGCGGCGGCAATATCACTACTTATGTACTAGGGTTCGGATGACGGGACTCGTACGATATTTTCACGAAACTTTCATTGAACATAACACGTGAAAGGGGGCTCGATTTTGAATCGTTGTTCGTAATGTTCGATATCGATATCCATCGTAAAATTCGATGCGGTATGATTGATAAATAAATACGTCGGCCCAACCCTAATCACCACCGGCGCGTGTGCTGCACTCTGTCGCTCATCTACGCATCCGCGTGTGCTGCGCGTACATCGTGCCGCGCGACTGCAAGTTGACGCGGCAGCCGGGCGGCCGCCGCACTTCTCGCGTGGCGACGCGAGTGCGGATGCGGTCGACGTCGTCGCCGCGGCGACAACGCGTCAGATGTTTGATACGGCGGTTGTGGCCGCAGCTTGGCGTCGGCTCAAGTGTGGGTTGCGGTGGGCCGGCCGCTCTACACTAAATACATGCATGACTAATGCGATGTTGGTTGTTCCAATAGATAGATGTGCGAGCGTCCAGTGCGCATCCTTCGCATGCATTTCGTCGCTGACATTGTGCGCTGCTCGCATGCATATTGTCATGCATATTGAATGTGTTTATTATCATGGGCACTAGGCAGTAATTCGCATAGTGCCTGAAAACTAGCAGCCAGCGCCCGAGCGCAAATCACGTGTTACAAATAAATAAAATACAATGGGTCCAATGGACACAGTACTGCAAAACATCGCAACCAGACGCATGCTTGGTGTGCGGCTGCCTAATGTTCTTGCGTTGCCATGCTAATATGCTTTCTCTGGCCTGGTGGTTATCACGGATATTTCCGCACTTATGTGCCCTTTATTCAAACCATAGTTCACGGATGTATTTACATAAGTACGGTGTTGGAGCGACACGATTGTATTTATTTTGCGGCGTTATATGCATGTAATTCCATGAAAACATGTTTAATGTTGCACCATGGAACTACCTGGGTTTGCGGCGGCAGCCATGTAAATGCGTCATGTAGATAAATACACAAAAGTGTTGGGTTGCTGCAATAATTTTACATATCAAATTCGTTTCAGCAAACCAAACATGCATTACATGAACTAATCATGCCTAGTGCCCCTCCCTTTAATTGTATTTGAGTTTTCATGTTTGATCAGTACTGACCAGACAACTTCATTTTGTGAACTGTTGGGGTAAAATTCAAACTTTGGTGGCATTTAATGATGCCCGGGCAGAGCTTTTCGGTTTTTATTTATGCTGAGCAAATATTTGAGTCCGATATATTTGAGTGAAGTTGTGCATCATGTGATGGTTTCAGACCTTCTAAAAATGCCTGAAACGTGTTTAGGGGTCTCTGCTCTGGGACATTTTATGATCTTAAATTGTATTGGAGGGGCATGCCGAATGATAATTTGAAGGTTTTGCCCTTAGCACTTATCGGTTTTGGTCTTTAGCTAAGCCACAGAAATGTGTGACTAAAACCTGTTTGAACAGTCTTTACAAAAGCGTTTATGTCAATAGTTAATTTTGTATGTTCTGTAAAATTGCTAAAAGCCAGACATCACAAAAGAGTGAATTTTGCGCGCCGCACCCCGCTGAGGTTCGGGTTGTATGTAATCGCGTCACATCATTTAGTCCCACTTGGCAACAAAATTCATTAACTTGTGAACGTTTGTGACAACTGTTTTTGCAAAATCCGTTTCCGACAGTGTAAAAATTTACATTTCAATTTGGGGATAAATTTGGGAAAGTGCACACATTCGGGACACTTGAAATACACTGAAAATAATGTTTGTACTCGGAGTGTAACTTACAAAAGGCAAAAGTAAAAACCGCTTTCGCTTAAAAGTGTTATTTTGTAAAAAGCTGTTTCTTGCTAAGCACACGTTTCCTCAAACAAAGACAACAAAGTTACCTGCAGCGGGGCCGTTGCCCGCAGTGCAGTTTCATTTGTTTGCACAGACACTTGAATTGAGGCCAAGCTTGCTTTTTGCCATCTCAATCACTGCCCCGGCTTTGCATTGCCATGCAGTTATAAAATGTACACAGGTAAACGTAATATGTATTTACATATCTAATGTATGTATTAATCGTACATATACTGGGCAGACATCACACTAAGTATGGAAACCTACCATGACCCATCTGAATAATGAACCAGAAATTATACAGTTTTTCATCGTAATATTTCGTATTTTCTCTGGAAAATAAATTACGTAATTTATCACAACATTCCATTCATCAAATTATGGTAGTATACTGCGCAAAGTATGCGCTCCACTAGGTATACATATTTGCTTGCGAAAGATACTTTCTGCATATCAATGTGCACGCAAAATCCGCCAGCCACACCTGCACAATGGCAAGCGGTATCTAAGGTAACAAATTGACCCTGCTACATTACGGACTGGCGCCAGCCTTTCGAATATATACTTTTTCAAGTACTAGGCTGGTGTGTTGGCAATAAACGTATGTAAATAGGTCATATGTTTGCCAAGAGATGACTCGCGAAACCACATAAATGAAGATGTAGCCTTGTGGTTGCGGCAGCTGACTGCAATCGAGGTTTTGGATATCCGCGCCACACCTCTGCAATCAGACCCACACCGCACCGCGGCGCCGGACCTGCGTGTGCTCCCGGTGCCGGTGCATTGTTGTGTGATGTGTCGCCGCGGCGGCGGCGGCGGCGGCAGCAAATTTATGCATGATCACGTGGGCCGCGCTGCGTGTTTTTGTGCCGCCCCGCCGTCAGCACCAGCGTTGCCAAGGTTGGCAATACTATTCATTTCCCCATTCAGCCCTGATCATTGCAAAAATGTGTGGCAGAGGGGCAATTGAATGGATATTTGACATTCACTAGAATATTCTGCTGATTGTCGGAATGTGTTTCCGGTGGTTGATAATTTATGGAAACAATAGTGGATGTTGTGATGCTGTGGGTCAATTATGAATTTATCATTTGCACGGTGCATATGTAAATATGGTGATATTCATTGTCGAATTAGCGAATTTGATGGGCGTAGATAAACGAGATAACGTACATCGTATCAGGCCATTTTTTTGTTTCGATTGCAAAAAAATTGTCGGGTCGCACTCGCAACGCACGTTACATACTTTTATGTGTTTGCGCGTGCAGCCCTCTCATTAATTTGTCTCTCGCTGGTCTTCGCTGCGTGTGCACTGCCATATTTGCTTAAAACAAAAAAATATTTCACGGGTTGGCTAGTGATGGAAAGTTTTCACCGTTTTAAAAAGGAAATACAAAAAGGTTTTGTAACAAAAATAGAAGCGTTGAAATCGTTTTTAATCACGGCTTTTAAAAACAACAATACAACTAGGGTTCAAACGGGATTGACTTTTCGGGATCGGGATCGGGATTCACTTTTTGAGATTTCGGGATCGGGATTGGTATTTTGAGATTTCGGGATCGGGATCGGGATTGGCCGGGATTGGGGTCACGGGATCAGGATCGGGATTGGCATTTTTACGGGATCGGGATTGGGGTCTAGGGATAGAGATTTTCGTCACTGTTCTGGCATTCACAGTTGTTCATAAAGGTCTCAAAACACTGTTGGATGCCAGAAAAGTGACATAAAATGGACGCTGGGGGGTTGCGTTCACATTTTTGCACGCAAAAATGTCATTTTTTTCACTTTTTATAATTTCCACTATTTTTTCCAGTATCGGGATCCCGGACTTGGGAGATTCTTGGGATCGGGATCGGGATTTGAAAGTTTTCGGGATCGGGATTGGTATTTTTGGATTTTCGGATTGGGATTGGGGTTTCGGGATTGGGATTGGGACTGCTAAATCCCGGAATTTCACGGGATCCGGGATCAGGATCCCGTTTGAACCCTAAATACAACCTTCCATTTCTGCTACCATGTAATAGTAATCCAGGGTAGGGTGGCAGAATTTACCGTACCGTACCGTACCGTACCGCATTTTTGGGAAATTTACCGTACCGTTTACCGCAATTTCAGAAATTTACCGTACCGTACCGCGTACCGCATTTTCCGAAATTTACCGTACCGTACCGCGTACCGCACTCATTTACCGCATTTTACGCGGTAAATTTTACTCAGATTTACCTTAAATTTTTCAAAATATCGATGACAATTTATGTGGTGTTCTGCAATTTTTTTGCGCACAAGTGCGCAATTTTCACAACATTGTTTTGACAGATTTTCAGCCCTTCCACATGCTATATTTTTCCCAAATTGTGTTCATGTCGTATGGCTTTTTTCAGCTATTTTATTTACTATATGCCATTATGTACCTATTTTTCAACTACTTAGCAATTTTTCACCCACTTTTACATATTTTCTCTCTTTTCTTCCTTCTACACCTTGAAAAAGCCTATATATTGAGCCCCTTCATTGTGGGTAATGTAATTTTATGTCATCACACTGTTATTTTTTTCTAAAGTCCATTATCAAAGTGTGTAATTGAAGTTGATGTCAATTTTTGAAGTAAAAGTTGCCTGTAGTCCGGTAGTGATATATTTCTGACACTCGGAAATTTACCGTACCGTACTGCGTACCACACTTTTCAGATTTACCGTACCGTACCGTTTACCGCAAAATTGAAGATTTACCGTACCGTACCGTTTACCGCAAAATAGGAAATTTACCGTACCGTACGGTTTACCGCAAGGCCGTACCGTCTGCCACCCTAATCCAGGGGTCCCAGATTTTGACCCTCCCGAGGGTTGGACAGATAGCTGAGGGGCCTCCGGGATAGATAGACAGCTGGAAAAAAAATTGGGGGGTGGCAGGGTTGCGGGGGTTCGGTGTATAGGCTTATTCAGGGTGTAGAAGGAAGAAAAGCGAGAAAAATCGCTCAAAGTAAGTGTAAAATAGGAACAAGAACTAGTGATTTTAAAGGTGAAAATCCATAAAATGGTATGAAAAATAAATATTTTGAGCAAAAATTGGGGTCTCGTTTCATAAAAATCGCTCCGGATAGGTAGATAGCTGAGTGATTTGGGGGAGGAGGGGGTAAGGGGGTAGTAGCCCAAAATTTTGCCTCTGGGATAGATAGCTGAGCAGCAGGGGTCTCGAATGGGGGGGGGGTTACCCTTCCAAACCACCCAGCTATATATCTATCCAGGGGGCAGCTCAGCTATCTATCCATCCCAGAGGCAAAATTTTGGGCTACTACCCCCTAAACCCCCCCCCCCCAATCGCCCAGCTATCTACCTAACCGGAGTGATTTTTGAGAAATTGTACCCAAATTGTTGCTCAAAATCGCTACTTTTCATGCCTTTTTATAGATTTTCGCCTCCAAAATCGTTAGTTCATGTTCACTATTGCCTATTTTCAGCTATTTTTAGTACTATATGCTCTTGTATACTCATTTTGAACAATTTTACACCTACTTTTAGCGATTTTTCTCCCTTTTTCTTCCTTCTATGCTCCAAAAAGCCTATATATCGAACCACCACAACCCCCCCAACCCCCCCAGAAAATTTTTCAGCTATCTATCCCTCCGGAGGAGTGATTTGCTATCTATCCAACCCCCCGGACGGTCGAAATTCAAGATACTTCTGCTAAGCAGCCTCTGATAGATAGTTGGGTGGTTTGGGGGGTAACCCTCCTCCCCCCATTGGAGACCCCTGTAGTAATCCATGGTGTGTTAGTGCAGTATAAAATATCCAGTCAATGTTACTCAGAAAATATGTTTGTGAAGTGTGTGGAAGCAGGCTGGATGCGCATTTAGCGGCCTCTTCAAAGACGCTTCACAAGATTTGAGGTGAAGTGTCGACCAAAACACTGCATGTAAACCCAAATTGTTTTAAAAAATTGTTGAAACTGGGTCAGGTAAACTGGTTTTCAACTGGTTAAAAAAACATCTTTCCATCCCTAGGGTTGGCACTAAAGAACAAAATTGTGATGTTCGTCTGAAAGTTTTTTTTTCTGAAACAAATGTGACGTATATGTTCATGAAGTGATGTGACGGCATAAGTATAGCTATTAGCTCCCATCAGGAATCGGTAGTTTCCACCATATTTACCACAGGTGCTGTTTTTTTGACATGCACTGCACACACCCATACATAGGTATTCAACGGTATTCAAGTCAATGAAGAAAAAAGACAATGCGAGTTTCAGTGAACATTCATCTGAGCAAATTGGGGACCACCCATTATTTGTGCAAGGCGCAATAAAATTCCAAGTCTCATTTATTTTCTCACAAGTTTTTTTCAAACCCATTATGTAGAGGCGAGCTAGCCCTTGAAGCTGTGAAAAGGCACTTAGTGAAAAGTTATTGACTCTCTCTATTCTGGACAATGTGAACAATGTTTTTAAAGACAAGTGTAAATATACACAAGCCTGAACGCGCGGCAGATGATAGCACCTGTGTTTTTTTATATACCACTTTCTTAAATGGGCCACGCCGTGCATCTGGCGCGGCTGCGAGAACGTGGCCTTTTGTATGAAAAAAGCTGAATGCCTTATGAAATAGTCTCTGTATTTTATTGCTGGGGTCTTCTCTGAAAAATACGCATTGAAAAATACGTACATATCGGTGTGAGAAACGTTCCCATTGCTGCAAGGTATTCAGACATCTACGCAGCAATTTCAATGGCCTGTTTATTTTTCATTTTTATGCGTATTTTCTGTTGAAGTAGCGAAGACGTTAGGATGCGAGCGAGTTTTTTTAAAGTAAGGCAGGGACGTATCCAGGATTTTCGAGCGGGGGGGGCTGCTTGTTTACGGGGGCCGGCGAGCGGGGGGGGCTCAGCCCCCCCCCCCCAAAATTTTTTCCTTATATAGGGACGGAAAGGTGTTTTGGCGCTAGCGCCATACCAAGGCGCCACGCCATGGCGCTATTGGCGTTGGCGCCAGCGCCAGGAACCGCTTTATATAGATGTAATTATGCATACATACGCAGCGAAAGTCTCAAAAATGTGTTCATTTTCAATGATATTTGTTTACGGGGACCGATTCGCTAAAAATACAATGTATGGGGAAGCAATTGCGCGCTTGCGCGCAAAATTTTTAAGAAACATCGAAAAATGTATTGGAAAAATGGCATTTTCCGGGACTTTTTAGGTCTCACCCCGGGAGGGGGGGGGGCTGCAGCCCCCCCCGCCCCCCCCCTGGATACGGCCCTGAAGTAAGGTACTTTTGTAAACAAAGTATAGTTATTTTTCATGATAACTACAAATAACATCTCCGCTGTGGATGGCGATAACCGATAAATATCTGGTGCACGTGGAAATATTTGGTATATACTCCGCACTTCACTTTCATTGAAATTTCTGTTAAACTGTGAAACTTTTCACCAGTCACGTTTGAAATTTGCAACTTTTATCATAAATCACTGCTTCAAAACAGTGTTGCCGCAGTTTTTATACACCCAAAAACTATATAACCATAGAAACCACTCAAAGCGGCACAGGTGATCAGTTTCTCCATCCATCAACCTGCCTAGCCCACTTCTTGTGTGCAGCTGCAGTCGCAGCGGCAGTACCATTGCCGCCGCGCGGCACAATACTTTTGGGCTGCGCGGCATAACTGCGCCGTTGCTTTACACAGGTGTAAGCGGCGCTGCGCTTGGCTGCTCGAATTGTGGAGTGTAGCGCAGATTTTGGGTGCGACGCGCATAAAGCTTACACGGGCCTCTTGGCTTTTGTGTACTGTACGATTGGGCAAATAATGTTGTTGGGATTCCGTGGGGGTCTGATTTTGTGCGAGTGATGGAAAATTCGTGGTAGACATGGAATTGTTTGATTGTGATTGGGTTGAGTGTGAAAATGGCTTACTTGTTTTCGTGATTTCATGTTTTCCGCCGCTGCAATTCATCTGCGAGTCGATTTGAATCGACGTATCTAGTTGCGAATTAATATTTACTCTTCATTGGTCATTGGTGTGTTATGTGCAAATACAAAAGCGTAATTTTCAGTCAGCGCGAGCAAATATTTTCGACCACAACTTTTTTTGCGCGAAAAACGTTTGTTGACATCGATGACATGAATAACTTTGGGATGAAAAACAGGGCACTGGAACGCAAAAACGCCGAATAAATATACTCCCGTAAAAATTAATATCAACGTATATTTTCTGTCCCAGGTGCGCACGTTGTTCGTCAGCGGCCTGCCCATCGACGCCAAGCCCAGGGAGCTGTATCTGCTGTTCAGAGCCTACCCGGTATGTTGAAAGTTTTTGGATTCGGTGATTTGATGGCGCCCTTTTTATTTCGCATGGCAGTGAAAGTCTAATTTGTTCATTGCAATTTTCCGACCCGACATTGAATTTCGGCCGTGTTGATATAAGATAAATTGCGCGAGATCATGGGAAAATGTTTATCGCCTTCACTGGATCGCGAAATTGCATCAGAATGAAAGTGAACCGGGCCCAATGTCACATTTCGTGTACGATTTTCGTCTGTGTACATTCTCATTTTTGCAGGGTTATGAAAACTCTCTACTCAAGGTCACCAACAAGAATGGCAAGACATCGGCGGTGAGTGGGGAAAGAATTGATATCTCGGACGAAATTTTATTTTTATTTTTTATTTTTATCGGGCCAGTAGCGTTTGATCACCGAAATTTATGTTTATTTGAGACACCATTAGGTTTCACATTTTTATGTAGAAGAGAGAACAGTCTACCTATTTATTTGTACATCGTTCTATCCGGGGGCGGCTCCTTTTAATTTATACGGCGCCACTTTGTGTAATTTTTGTTGCACATTAACGGTGGAGGCATTATTTTTTCCCGCTATATCTTGCGCTGATTTTTTGGCCCAACGTTTTTGGGCCCTATCAATCTTTTTTACCTACTCGACGACTTTGTTAAAATAAGTTGTCTGCGTCGTAGATACTTGAAGGTCAAGTTCGAAATTGAGTTTTCAACTTGACTGGCGTCAGATGCGGCATCTCGGGGCCGGGCGACGCGTTTCATGATTCGACTATCATTCTGCTTTGAGGGCTCGTAAATTGAGGGGAGACGTTTTTCTGTGCGTAGTCGATGAATGGCGCTACACACACTGGATGTCAACTGTTTCGGTGTCAACTCGATTTTGGTTGAATTTAGGTAGCAGGACAATTTTGAAGGACACATGCGGCAATCCGGATGTCAACTGGGCCGACAGTTTTTCATAAATTTTTAGTTTATGGGCTGCGAAACCGTGTTCAAATGCACATGGCAAAATAAATTCCTCTTCGACATTGCCGCATGTACCCTTAAAAACTGTCCCGCAAGCTACAGTGTCATAAAACCGAGTTGACACTGAAACAGTTGACATCCAGTGTGTGTGGCACCAATGACGTCGTTGTCTCGACGCACCCTTGAAAGTGTAGTTCCTGATTGAATGTTGGTCAAGCAGCCGGGCCGGCTTTCAACGTGTCGGCGGCTTCATTTCAGCGGCGCCCGCGTTAATGCATGCAATTCATGCGATAAGCGCGCCGCGGCAGGCGTGATTCCCGCCCCGCGCTAATAACTTGTTATAGCTTAGAGCAGTATCAAGCTGACACGCGCAGGGGGCACGTGCTCGCCCACTTTGCCTACACGGTGTTTCGTAATGCGGGATGGAGCTTCACGAAGTGAAGCTGCGTGAAGAGTTAAATGCATAGTGATGGGGTTAAATCATAGTGATGGGATTGAATTTTCGGGATCGGGGTTGTTTTTTTGAATTTTCGTCGCGATAGGGATTTTCATCTTTCGGGATCGGGAACGCCGAATCCCGGAAAATTATTGGGATTCGGGATCGGGATACATTCCCACCGGGTGAATCCCACTTTCAAGTTGGCATAAATATTGGGCCACCCTGCATGCTTGTCGCGGCGACCCTCTCCATGTGCTTGTTACTTACGAGCACAAGCGGCAAGTAGGGACAGTGTCGCTCGGCGCCCCGGCCCCCACACCGGACGCGCTATCGATTCGGCGCGGCGGTGCGGTGATTGCGTGCTGCACGCGGCCGGGCGGCACGATTTCGGCCTCGCGTGGAACTTGTGGCCGCTACGTCGTGCGTGATAGGGCAGTTGACGAAAGCTGTCAATGTTACGTTCGCGTATACACGAGGGGCTGACTATTAGATTGATTAGATGCTTGTCGGCGGGTGCTTCACTCGTTTTAATCATCCATTTCACCTGCGCTTTGGGCGGGCAGCTATGGAAACGTCTCGCGGCAGCGCGACAGCTTTCAGCGACACTGCCGCTTGATCGCGGCAGTGTCAAGCTTTCAGCGTGGGCCACCTCATTATTCATGAAGCATGCTTTAGACTAGCGGCCGGGTTGATTTGTGCCGTGCTTTGCGCACACGCGCCCGCTTCTAGGCGAGCCCTAACTTGCCCTTTGTAATCATGCTTTATGTGCACATGCACTGAATGCTAGAGGGGGTGGGGAACGCATGGTGCCGCTTGACTGAATCTTGTTAGTCATGCGACTAATGGCACCTGGGCTTTTACGTCTACATGTATTCATAATGTAGGTGAAACGGGTGGAGCTTGCTAATGTTGTTGCACAACATTATGGCTGTTTACTTGAATGTTATCTGTTTTGCCCCGATCAATTTTCACATGCTGCATAGAAACGCATTACAGCCATGGTGATGAAATGAAAACATCATTACTGAATGTTCATCCGTACTGTGGAGTGTAGCCACAGATATAGACACCTTCTGGTTACAATAAAGAGCCCTGGCGCACTTGATAAATGATGTTTGGTTTCGGCCCGGAATCACCTACGTATGCATGTGCATCGCACCGCGCCGGTACCTTTACATGCATTATGCATCAAGTGCGCCGCGCCGCACGTAACGCCTCCATGTGGGGCTAATGGAATTTCGAATTGACACTGGAAGGAGCCGGGTGCTCTATTATTTAGTTTGTGGAAATGTGGTGGTGGTTAAGCATGCGGGGGACTTGTGGGGAGGTAATTTCCGTAGTAAATATTTGAAATGCATCACATTTTCGTCGTTAAAAATGACGTGGGGTGAATATTTACGTTTACGTCAATGTTTTTTTTTGCATCTGCCAATGAAATTTCTGTCCCCATTTCGCAGCCGGTCGGTTTTGTCACGTTCACCGCTCGTCATTTGGCCGAAGAAGCTAAGAAAGATCTCCAGGTTCGTTTTTTTACGGCCATTTTCCTTATTGTTCAGGATTAATGGGTGGAAAAATCAGTGCTTATTTTCTTTTGGTCAGTTCAAATCGGCCGGGGTGCCAGGGCATGAAATGAATGTTTGGGGTAAGTTAAGTGGTACGCTGACAGGGCAGATGTCGCATTTAGCAACTTGTTGATCCATGCAATATTATCACAATCCACGTCACGAATCACATTGCCCAGGATTTTTTTTGGATGAGAAACGTTCACGAGTTTATCAATTTGGTCCCAGGCAAAATCACACCACACAGCAACAGCAGTTCTGTTCTCTACTTTTTTCCTGCAGAATTTCTTGCTCGTTGTTAACTTTGTCGAGTCATAACAAAAGTGAATTCAGGGTTTCAATTAATGTGGAAGCGTTTCATTAATTATTGACCGTATTGCACAACACATGTAAGGTTTTAAGTAAAAACGGTACTTATGTATTTACTCAAATACAGTTCATTCAGTTCATGGATTTTGTAAACTTGGTTTGGGTGCAACTTCTTTCCAATTGCCAGTTTATTTGATCCATTCAACAATATGTTTTTGAAAGTTCAACTTTTGATTTGAAAAAATTCAAATGTCATCTTTTGACAATGGGAAATTTTTCTGAAGCACAATCACGAATACAACTAATTTTTTATGACGTTCTATTGGTGCACCACAGTCAAATATTTTTCGCGTTGTGGCACAACAATTCAGTTCAGTTTGATAATGCCAATCTGCTTCTAGAGAATAGTAATTCAGATGTAATTATGTATATCTATTGTCGCGTCGAGAATGTTTCCACTTGTAGTGTAGCATAATGAAAAAGTACAGTGACACCTGCACATTTTACCTGTCATAAAAAACTTCATTTGAAGAATTGCCGAATTTTTTGTACATTACTCAGTCCATCAGTGAAGCAACGTATTGCCGAATGCGTAAATATAATTTTTCTGGCACAAATTACGGTTTTTTTAACCGATGAATAGCCTGAAAACGGCCACACACCACCGCCACGCCGGCTGGCAACCTTCCACCCTCCCACACCGATTCCGAACCTCCTACACAACACATTCCCACAAAACACACCGTTCACGCGCCTCCCCACGCATTTGTTGTAGGGTGGCGTGCGGAAATATTGAGAAATGTTGATTTAGGTAATCCCTCTGTTTATTGAAAATCGATGGATCATCGATTTGAAGACATTATTTTTATTACTTTTTGGTCGATATTTTGAAAACTGATTTTTTAAAACACATTTGAGTTTACCAGAATGCATTATTTTCGTGTTCCGCTAACAGAAGTTGCCGAGTCCTTATTCCTGTATAGTCAAATGCTTTCAAAACTCATCCGTTTCTAAAATAGGGAGGTAAACTAGTGGAGCCAACAAAATTCAACGGGCATCCACATTTCTCAATATCTACGCCCCCGCCTTCCCTGTCCACACCCAAAAAAATGCAAAAAAAACATCTCACAGGGCGTCAAGTTCGATCCGGACATGGCGCAGACGATCCGATTGGAGTTTGCGAAATCGAACACGAAAGTGTCCAAGCCGAAGCAGCAGTCGCCGCCGGTCGCCGGCGGGCCGCACAACGGAGGGGGGCATCTGGCGCTGCCGGCGCCCGGCGCAAACCCGCACGGCATGCCCTCCATGGGCATGCTGCAGGCGGCCATGGCGCGTGAGTGCCCTGTTTGGAGATGTGTTTGTGATAGTTTGGCGTTGCGGTTGGGTAGCATACTAAATAGTTGTCGATGTCGATACTACCGTATTTCCACGAAATACTCCCCTTCGAAATAGCCGTCTCGAAATACCCCCTCAAAATTTGCACTCTGACATGATTACCCCCGGGGTATTTCGGGGAAATGACGGTATTCGGTCCGGTCGATACGGCATTCCGAGTTCAGTTCTGACAACCGGAAAGTCATTCTATCGTGATAACAAACACATGTTGATAGTTGGATCTCGGCAATGGAACGTTTCACTGCGCTCAGCTGATGCGGCCCTGCTGTCGCCGGCGCTGCTGCAGGCGGCGTTCGGCACCTCGCCCAACTCGTGCGCGCCGGGCAACCAGCTCGATATGTTCAACTCGGCGACGCGCAGGCAGCCCACGCCGCAGGTGAGAGTTAGATGTCTGGCGGCACTGCGACTAGAGTTAGGGCGATATTATTTACTTTTTGATATCGATATTTGGTATTTTTTGATACTTTTTGATATCGACATATTGAGCGGATTCAGTAATCGGTCGACCCACGTTTACTTGTGTACTCTCATCAGGCGGGCTCGTCGTGCGGCCAGGCGGCCGGTCAAATGAATCTGCTGGCGGCCCACACGGCGACGCTGCAGCAGCACGTGGCCGCCTGGGAGGCGCTGCAGCACCAACAGCAGCAGCAGGCTGCCGCGCAGCAACAGCATGTCTTCACCAGTCTGCTGCAGAGTGGATCCGTCAATGTGAGTGCATGCGGCAGTTCGTGCTCGAATAATTCCCTTGGGGAATTATTATTTTGTCAAAATTTTCGAGCATTTTTCTAATTAGTGGGGAATGATTATTTCGTCAAAATTTTCAAGCATTTTTCTAAATACTCATTTCATGACAAATGCATTATTAACAAAATAACATGCCATTTTTGTTCAGTTGTACACAAAAAAAATTATAATATGCCTGCAGGGGATGGAATAATTTTGTTCTCACTTGCGTAACAGGTGGTATTATTCTAGGGGGGATTATTCAAGCAAATACGGTAATTTTTCCTTCTTCTCACAGCAAATGTCACTGAACTCGTCGATGCTGGCTGGACTGGCGTCCGGCGCACCGGCCATGTTGACGCCGTCTGTCTCGCTGTCGGGCGGCACGCCGCACTCGCAGCAGAACAACTTGAGCGGCCAGCAGCAGACGAACCCCGCGCAGGCCGCCGCCGCTGCCGCAGCAGCTGCTGCAGCCGGTGTGTTGCAATACTAGGGGTTGAAGAAAAATCATTTTTTTTCATACGCCTTGATTTACAAAAATTCAATTTAAAAATATTGTTGTTTTTTTCAATTAAAATCAGATTTTTTTAAATCGTCCAGAAGTCTGGTATAGAGCAAAAAACTGTATGTTAGGTGTGATGTTTCCCACTTCAGAAGTGTGTGGAAGCACATTTGATGGATTTTGTATTTTAGACTAAGTAACATAATACGGTTTATCATTACATACTAGTTAGCATGTAGAAATGAAAGGTTTGCCAGTAAAAAGACAATGAAAACTACCCTCACTGTCAATCCGCAAGTGAAATAGCGCAAAATCAGTTGAAAAAAATCAAGTGCAAAGCCATCCCTGGTCCATACTCAACCAAAAAGCGTGAACCCCGAAAAACCCATCCATTCCACCCTCAGCCAAGGGCGCCGCGTTCGCCCTGGGCGGCGCCAACTGCGGCATGGGCGGCGGCGCGGCCACGCCGGGCGGCGGGTGCGCCTCGTCGCTGCCGTGCAACACGCTCTTCGTGGCCAACTTGGGCGCCGCCACCAGCGAGGACGAGCTGCGCGAGGTGTTCCGCTCGTTTCCGGGTTTCTGCCGCCTGCGCATGCACAATAAGAATGGCAGCCCGGTCGCCTTCGTGGAGTATCAGGTGAATTTTTGGTGGATTTTTTGTTGCCGGTTGGTGTGCAGATCATGTTTGATGACTTTGGATTTGGTTTGGTAAATGTAAAATACCGTGTATCCTTGTATAAGATCTCCCTCGAATAAAACCCCATTTTATAAATCCCACTGTTGGCTAGGTAAGGTCATAATAACCTTCCCTTGAATAACTCCCCCATCTGGGTATTTGATATGTGTATCCACAAGGTGGATTTGAATGATTTCGATGCCGATGAACGTGAATTTTAGCATGAATACTTTGTTTTTGTTGAACTGTTAAATACCTCGATTACATAAGTTGACGGAATGCATTCATACAATGAATGATGTGCAAGTTCTGAGGAAAAAATAACACCCCGCTTGAATAACATCGCCCTTGGATAACTCCCCTGCGGTCTTACTCTAGGATATACGGTAGTTGATTTTTAGTAGACTTTTTAGTGCAGAATATTGAATTCATTTCTTGATTTGAAAAATCACGCCACAGGACCTGGGCCAAGCGGCGGCGGCCATGATGTCGCTGCAGGGCTTCTCGCTGCTGTCGTCCGACCGCGGCGGCATCCGCATCGAGTTCGCCAAGAACAAGATGGCCGATGTGGGTGCTTGTTTGCTGGTTTGACACTGCTCTTTGTAAATAGAAGAGTTGAGGATAATGTTATGGGTTATGAGTGTATTTCATTTAAATTTCAGAATTAATTGCGGGGCATGCTTTTTAATATGTATTACCGCTTTCCGAAATTTTTGTATCGTAGAATATCGTTTTGCGTACCGGGTAACGTCAGAATTTTGTTTTTCGCTTCAAATAGCCCATCGGATTATTATTTGGGTTCATAAATAGTAGCCTAAGTATGTACGTAAACATTTATTTCATATTCAATCATTCACACGGTAACACTAGATTACTAGATGTAGATTACACAACGGATTATCGCGATTTTTGGTCATTATGTCGTGTCACACGCCTGCCGAATGTGAATTCAACACTCCTCCTACGGGCCCACACACGCTAGTTGACATCGACACCAAATGTCAACTGGTGCCGATCCCGATTCGAAGCTTGCTGGCGAGTGGACGAACGACGTTCAAACGCAAAATGTTTGAATTAGGAACGGAACCAGTCGACATTTGGTGTCGATGTCAACTAGCGCGTGTGGGGCCAACTTACCCTCGGTATATTCTGCAAGCTTTCAAATTACATGTGACGTTGCAATCGCTTTTCAGAAAAAGGATGACCCAGGCTTGCAATAAACGCGCGATCGCACAGGGCCAATCGGCGCGGCGGCCAGTCACCAATACCACTCGCATATCACCAAAAGTTTATTTTCGTCATTGTTGTGAGTTTCGTTTTGATGACAGTTTTTAGCACACATAATGCATATATTTCCTAGGCGGCAGGCCAGTACGAACTTTGTTTTGTTGCGGCATTTCAGTGCAATTATTATCTACATAGTATCGTTTGGCGAGCAGCGGAGCCAAGTTTACGAGTTTCTGGGTGACGTTTTTTTGGAGATTGCGTTTTGTTATTCAGGGTTCGAGCTATATATTTATATCCTGTTGACCATTTTTATATAGCGAGTTTTTATGTTTTGATATGATAAGTAGCGAGCTAATTCTCATATCAAAAATTCAAAGCATGTCGGATATCGAAGAAAAGCTCCTGATATTGAGCACTATCCGATATCGAATATCACCCTCGAAAAGCTTAAAAGCCCGAACCCTACCACTATTAACCGAGCGTAAACTTGGCTGCGAACAATTCTCTATATTTTCGTGTGCACCGCCTTGTGTAGCGGCGAGCGAGCGCTGGGCGCGCACGGCACCCGCACCGCACCAAACCTGTACATGAACCCCTCCCGCACACACTTACCAAACAATTAGACAGTTTACGTTCGTTAACACCGCCGCTCTATTGCATTCTTTAGGTTATATACTCCACTGAGCACGTATTTTACATATTTATTTACCCCGCGTAAAATATGCGGGGAGTTTGTTGTGAACTTGTGTTCAATTGTTTTCATTCGGACATCTTTGTATACACAGTATTTTGCATGATAATGTAGGCCTTCTCACAATGTACCGTAACGTGTCGCTTGGATAATAAGCATTGCATCATCGAGGCATACTTATATTTTTTGGTTGATTATGATCGGCAACAGTTATTCAGAAACACCTGCCTTGTCATCGTGAAACCACGGTTGATTTTGAAGCATAATTATTGCAGGTTTAAACCATGATCGTCCGCCAGTCGGCGAATCAGTTTTGTACAGCACCGAAATGATCATTTTCCCGTACCATTATGTTATATATCACACCGTCTTTGTGCTGTTTTTCCCCGACATCAGCTTACTCGTGACTATGTTTTATTTTTCTGTCGCACCTGCAATTCCTGTGTCGCCGCGGCCCGGCCGCGTTCAGCCATTAGTGTGACTAAATGGCTTTTAAGGGGGCCGAAAGTCGAAACCCTTGAAAATGCCACCCCCAAAGGCAGCTATGGATGTAAATTGGACACGGAATGTCGGAACGCGGCCGGGCACTCAAGCAGGGGCAAACGTTTTGCAACTGGACGCCCAGACTGTTCACACTCACTTTTTTGGAACTGAGCCAACGCACTTGCGCACCACCCGTCACGGCATTTTCGTTCGGTCGACCAAATCTCAAACAAGATAGATTTATTTGCCTTATTCTTTCTGACTAAAAAAACTGCAATTTATTTCCCCTCTCGTGGCGTAGGAATTTTTTTTGTTTACGCTCTCCCTCGAATTTTATTTTTGAACTAAAAGAATTAGCTAAATATGTGCACATAAATATTTACCCAGGTTCAAAAATTCACTGAAAAGGGGTAGGCTACTTACCTTCTCTGGCCCCTTTTTTCTGCATGAACGACCGTTTTTAGCACAAAATGCGCTCATGTTGATTGGCACTTCTTTTACTCTGGGTGTGTTTGAGGACACTTGCATGAGGGTCTATCTATGTCATGCACTAAAGCATTATGACTTGCTCACGGAGATAGCGACAAAGCTATGAATGCCTCAGTGTTATGGGCTGAGAATTTTCTGTTCATCTCAAAAGTTTTTTCGTGCATATTACCGCTTGCAAAATCATGCGCACCACGTGGCACAAAATTGCACTCCACACAAAACCCACGACAAGCTTTAATCTGGCTATTTAGTCAAAATTTGGCATATTTCCAATTGTTATTTTTTGCCATGACATCCTTTTTTATCAACGAAGCAGTTTTCTCACATTGCTCATTCTTTCGAAATGCCTGAAGCACTCTACTTAGGACCAACTATTTTGCGAGCCCAAATCGGTTTGTTTTGTACAGGATTTGACGATTTTTCGGCCGAGATGTCTTAAGATTAGAAAGGTGTAAATATTTGGATATACCCATATTTCTATTTTCCTCATAGAGACAATTTATCGAGTCACATCACTTTTGAAGCATTGTGATAAATTCCGTCCAGCCGTATTATGCGAACTTTTATCGGCGAGTCGCAGAGGTTTCAACTCATTTATATCAGTTCTAGCAATCATGAGTGACCAAACTGGGCGTCAGTACATATTTTTTTCATTTTCGATTTTTGGAATTTTGTTTTTGTATAAGAAAGCTTTATGAAAATCATGTTTTTCCAACTACTTTCCTGTTCAAGTTTATTTAGTCATCAGTTATTTACAACGGTGATTTTTGTCGGCGAGCAGAAACTTTACTATGACCTGGTTCTAATTTCGCGGCGTGTCAAGTGTCAAGAATTCGCGTGTCGAATTTTATTGTGTCATCCAGACTCCCCAATTCTTGACACTTTTCGTGTCACTAAATAAATTGAGGAATTGTGCCCAGTTTCCATTGCTTACCATATGAGTAAATCTGTTAGTTTTCCCCTAGGCTTTTTTTCTGATATCTTTGTGCGTTTGTTGTTTTATGTCTTATTTTATCTTTTTATTTTATGTATAAAAATCTTGGTCACAAAAAATGTATTTCGTGAATTCATTGAAAGATGTTTGGATGGTAGATGAAGTTGCAATGACCAAAGTGTCCGTGAGAGTTGTGCAAATATAAATATATGATTGTGTTTGCTTAGACGTTGTAAGAGTTTGAATTTAGATGTCTGGGTTATTGTTTTGAGCGCTGATTTGAGTAAAACTATCTTCTTTTGAATGGCATAAATTTGATGTTTTCGTCTTGCCATTTCTACTGCTACTTATTAACATTACCTGGGACCAAATTTAAGTCGGCCCGCGACGTTTTTCGAACGGCGTGATTCGTTTGTCTGGAATTTCCAGGGTACAAATCATATCCGCATTGGCCCCACACACGCTAGTTGACATCGACACCAAATGTCAACTGGTTTCATTCCCAATTCAAAGATTGCATTTGAACGTCGTTCGTCCACTCGTCTGCAAGCTCTGAATCGGGATCGGCACCAGTTGACATTTGGTGTCGATGTCAACTAGCGTGTGGGGGCCCATTGACGGGCAGCGTAAAATTCCACATAACAAATTCAACCGGCTGCCAGAAAATCGTGATGGGTCGATTAAATTTAGCGCCTGCTTTGATAGCTACTCAATATAAAGTGTGTAATTAACAAATAACACTTCCTTTTGACTGCCTAACCTATTTAGGTACCTCGAAAATCCCCCTTACAGTAGTGACTGACAAAGCAGAGTCGCAGGTTTTCCGGCTTTTTCAACCCTTTGTCGTATTTTGCGGAAAGTTTTTATTTACGACCCGATACGCAAAACGCGAAATTGGGTCACTTCTCGGATGCTTTCACAGCTTCCCTTGTATCGGAGTTCGTAGAAGAGTTTTTAATGACTTGGACATTCCTAAACATGCGACCTTTTCCCCCCTGTATTGTGTGAGACGAGACGGAGTTGTGTCACCGTTTTTCTCTTGTGCGTTTTCAATGAAGTTTTCTATCTAATTTGACTCGCCTAAAACTGCAGAATGATTAAAAGCTTGCATACGTATTTCCTCGAAATACCCCCTCCTCAAAATGAGCACTATGAATTTATAACCCCCCTCGAAATACCCCCCCCCCCCCCAATTGGGTGTATAGAGAACGTAAATGACAATAGCTACGGTTTGTGATCTGGACAGTGCAGAACAGACGTTAAAAACAATCACTGTGTTATGTTAGAACAGGGTTTATATACCATCTACATTAGGGTTCAAACGATTTATCGTATTGAATATCGAATATCGGATATCGACCATTTTTTAATATCGAATATCGATATCGAAAATTTTGAAAAAATATCGAATATCGATATCGAAAATTTTGAAAAAATATCGAATATCGATATCTAATATCGACCATTTTTTCGATATATCGAACCTGTATTGTGTCCCCAAATTTACTTTTCATTTTCATTTTGAGATGTTGATGGTTGATCTGATGTGCTTATAGTATTGTATTTGATGAGTAAAAGTACAGTATTTATAATGGCATTGTTGTTGGAGTGCTAAATTTGAAGCCAGAAAACGCTGATATACTTTTTTTGCAACATGCCCTTAAGCAATTAGGTTATAAGGATGAACTGTAATATATACCAATTGTTATTTGTCTGATACACTTTGATTCATCATGTTTTTCTTCTATTTTCTACCATTGAGTGATGTAAAGCTTGTTAAAATCACTTGTACCATTCACATTTCAGTAAAGATATGATTAAACATGTGTGCAACCACATGAAAATACAATATGCCACTTGAAATATGGCTTGCTATACCAAAAGCATATCGCAATATCGAATATCGAAAATATCGAAATATCGAATATCGACCATTTTTCAATATCGAATATCGATATCGAGGTTCCATATCGTATCGATATCGAATATCGAGTTTCAGAAAAAAATATCGAATATCGAATAGCGATATCGAAAATTTTGAAAAAATATCGAATATCGATATCGAAAAGTCATATCGTTTGAACCCTAATCTACATACATGCTTATATAAAAGTCTATCGAGTCATTGTTTTGGCAGTTTTTGTGGACTTTTCTACGTCTGCGTACGTTACAGACGACAATTTAGTACTGGGATTTCAAAAAAAATTCTGGCGAAATAATAACCCCCCTCAAACTTTCCACTCTGAAAAAATAAGCCCCCGGGGTAATTCTAGGAAATACGGTAAATACGTAACGCGATGCGATCCAATTTTAAATCACTTCCGGACAAGTTCAAAAAATCAAATTTTATCGGGCAGCGTAAAATTTAGGATGCAGTCAATCTGGCTAAACAAAATGATGGACTAACAAAATTTCGAACGGACAATACCTGTCTAAATCACACTGGAACGTATTTAATAAGTCCAACACAAAGTAAGCTCACGAAATTGCGCACGCCTGCAAATCACTTTCTTTTTGAATTTATGTCTTGACAAGCCAGAAATCGCTTCAAAAACTGGCCGATTACGCCCAAAATTCTTCCTCGTCCCCTTCGCCTTCCTCCTCCTTATCACTATCACTAAACGTGCTGGAAGCACTCCCAGACCCTGTAAAATGTCAATTGTCAAATATGCAAATTGTCAAAAATCATTTAAAATGGCAAACGTACGTTTGCCATTTTACAGGGCATTTTACATATGACTTGACACTTGATATTTACGGGGTCTGGGAGTGGCACCTGATGGCGTCGTCGGCTCGCAGCGATTTGGCGCCCGTGTGCGGCCGCAGCCGCCGGCGCCGTTCCGGAGTCTCGTAGAACGACTTTATGGCGCCAGAAGTCGCGTCGAGTCTTTGAAATTGGGCGCGGATTTTATGTGATGTTTTTTGCAATGTCTTGGAAATTTTACCTGGCCAGGTGCGGAATTTGGTTAGCCGGAGCCGTTTCTTTCGGGCGACTGGATCCATTGTTAAGCTGAGATTACAGCTCAGCGTGAATTTGACGTAAAATGACGATGTAAAATTACGTAGTAAAATTAATTACATGAGTGTGGATGATGCTACTGGGGCCAGTTCCGCAAAATGAGACGTGAGAAGTGAAATGGCAAAGGCGAAGTTAAACGGCAAGTGAATTGGCAAAGGCGAAGAAAAAAATAAAAAGTTATTTCTCGTCGCTTTCGCCATTTCACTTGCCAATTCACTTGCCATTTCACTTCGCCTTTGCCATTTCACTTCTCATTTCGCGGAACTGGCACCAGGTCTACAATTTTTTATGGATAATACATACCGTATTTCTTCTAATAGAAGAGCGCCGTTCTATTTTTTTCGTCAACTTTTTTACCTGCTGTTCTATTAGAGGTGCCGTTCTATTGGAGGCTACCATTCTATTTTTTTTCACCAATATTTTTCAGACTTTTTCATTTAAACATAGTGTTTTTAATGAAAAATGAACAACATTTTACTATCAGAGCATCAATTCAAACAAAACCAAATGTGAAAATAACCGTAAATCATAGTTCTGAACACTTTGGATGTTCTCACCACCCATTTTTCTGATATTTGTGTGTTCTGGCACTCTTCAAACGTAGTTTCTACCTGCCGTTCTATTGGAGGCTGCCATTCTATTTATTTCGTGAGTGCAAAAAAGTGCTAAAACCTGCCTTTCTATTGGAGGTGCCATTCTATTGGAGGTATGCCGTTCTATTAGAAGAAATACGGTATATGAATCAATACCTTATTGTGTCCAATACTGAGTGTTGTCAGCCACAGCTAGAACGAATTGAAAAATTAGAAAAATTTTCATTTTATGTCATCATTTTACTTCAGGGAACTAATGATATATTTCACGTCAATGATTGCATGCGTCCATTGACATAAAATGTAAAATTAGTTCCCTGACGTAAAATGATGACATAAAATGATAAAAATTGAATTTTTCAATTCGCTCTAACTGATTCGCTGATAACACTCAGTATTGAACCCGATGAAGGTATTGATTCATATAGGTATCTTCCATAAAAAATTGTAGACCTGTCATGATCCACACATGTAATTTATTTTACGACATCATTTTATGGCAAAATCACGCTGAGCTGTAATCTCCGCTTTAGAATAACTGACATTTTACGATACCCGGTACTGTGAGCCAATCTGCAGAACCTAGCTCAAATGCGTTCAAAGCTGATCTATCAGTTTTCGAAATGACGACCGTAAACTGGAGGGTTTTACATGGTGCCGTTGAATCGGGCATCGTAATTTCAAACACAACGAGTCCGGTCGCCAGAAAGAACTAAATGTCGGGCTAATCAAATTTGGCACCAGGTACGACATGAGCATGGGCCTGGAGCTGAACAGCGTGGGGAAGTCGCTCAGCCAGGCGCGCAGCACGGCGCACGCGAACACGTCCGCCCACGTGAGCTGAGGTGGCGGGAAAATATAAGAGATAAATACGTTATTTTACCTACTGATTAGTGATGGAAAAGCGCCAGGAAAAATGGCGCCAAGCGCCAATGGCGCCATGGCGCCATTCAAAAAATTGGCGCCGGGCGCCAAAGGGCGCCAGAAACAATGGCGCCAGACGCCAAAATGGCGCCAACGATAAAATTCGCTATTTCAGCATTAATACCATCGCAGAAGCATTTATAGAAGAACAAGTGTTACATCGTTTATATTTATGATGGTGAACAGTCACAAAAACTCATCTTATCATGGATTTCCTGGAAATACTCCCAGGAGCATAATTTTTTCGTTAGCAAATTTTGATGGGAGTGAATTCAATGGGCTTATGAATTCGAGGGGGTCATTTCAGACGTAGTACAATTCAACATAACAGAGATGCATAAGTGCGTAAAGAACACTTTTAAAGTAACCTATGTAGACTAACGATGCCAAGAAAGATTCGAAAGTCGAAAACATTTTCGAATTTTTTCAGAATTTTCGAACTTTTATTTCACCTCTGGAAAAAACACTTAAAAAATTTTAATACTTTTTTCGGAGGGTTTGCCATCGTTAATGTAGACCGACCCGTCCCATCGTAATGGAACTACCGTATTTGCTCGAATTACCCCATGGTCTGAACGAACTAGGGAAATAATAACCCCGTAACAAAGTAGGTAGACCCGACATCTACGCTTTGTTGTATTTTCTGTCTTGAGTAAATTGTGTGGTGTTTCACAAAATTTCTGGTGAAATATTAAACACTCCCCATGAAATTTACCGCCTAAAATATTGGTGGTGACATAGTAAATACACTGAGGGTATTTTGAGAAAATACGGGAAGTCATTTATGATATTTAGGTAAGATTTGCATTTTGTGGTATAAAAATTTGCATTTTGTGGTATAAAACAATAAAAATGAACCCAAACTTGCAATGCTAGCAAAAAAATAGAATGTATATGTGTTAAATACCACCTAAATGAGATCATTCAGCACTTAATATGTAAAAAAATAATCTCTCATCATGACATCCTGGCGCCATTTCTGGCGCCATACAAAACAATGGCGCCGGGCGCCAAATTGGCGCTAGCGAAAATGGCGCCAAGCGCCAAGGCCGCCATGGCGCCATTCAAAATAATGGCGCCAGGCGCCAGATGGCGCCACAGAAAAGGGCGCCAAGCGCCAATGGCGCCATGGCGCTGGCGCCATTTGGCGCCATTAAAGGGCGCCAGCGCCATGGCGCCATTCCATCACTACTACTGATATACTCGGCGGACATCACACTTAGTATGAAAACCTACCATAACCCATCTGAATAATGGACCAAAATTATACAGTTTTTTCCATCATAATACCCACCTACCGTATTTCCTCGAAATACCCCCCGGGGGTGATTGTTTCATAGTGGTCCCGAGGGGGGTGGGGGGTTAAACGAGGGGGGGTATTTTTTCGCCAGAAATTTTTTCAAATCCTAGTACAAAATCGTCGTTTGTCATGTACACTGGGGTAGAAAAATGCATCAATAACTGACATGTATAGACTCCTGTAGACTAATAGTAGTACGTAGATGGTATAAACACTGTTCTAACGTGATTACGACATTGGCCCTACACACACTAGTTTTCACCGTGACAAATGTGAAAACTGAAATGGCGACATGGCGAGATCCAGCCTACTCTTTTTGTATGCTATATGTGTTTTAGTTTTCAAATTTTCAAAGTTTAACTATCATTTATTTAAACTCAAATTTAAATCAAATCAAATCATTCAACCGTGATTTTTAATTTGCATTTGAAAAAATTTCAGTTTTCACACGAAGTCACGGTGAAAACTAGTGTGTGTAGGCACATTGTTTTAACCTGTGTTCTGCACTACGCAGAACACAAACTGCATACTGCAGTATTTGTCATGTACGTTCTCTTTACACTCAATCTGGGGGGGGGGTATTTCAAGGGGGGTGACTGTTTCATAGTGGTCTCGAGAGGGGGGGGGGGGTTCAAACGAGGGGGGGGGTATTTCGAGGAAATACGGTATTTCGTTTATACTATGGAATAATTAATGTAAAAAATTAAACACAACATTTTATTCATTAAATTATGGTTGGTTTCCATACTAAGTGTGCTGTCCGCAGAGTATAGCAACACCTTGCAGTGGAATCTAAAATACACTAGGGTTGGCCGATGTATTTTTTTAAAACATTGTTTTTTTAAAACATGACGTCCGAAATGTTTGTTTTTAAAAAAAAATCAGCCGAAATTTTTAGTACTAAGCACTAGGTATTTTGCAAAAATTTCGCGCGCAAGCGCGCAATTTCTCACACAAATTGACATTGGTGGTTGTTTTCATTGGTTTTGTGGCATTTTTAGTATCAAAGTATCCATTTCTATCTGCTACCATGGGTTATTAAGCCGTAATATGTTGCTGTAGTATTTATATAATATTGAGGTAATGTGCTTCCATGTACCTCCACAGTGTGTAACTCAACTCCCAAAGTAACAACCTCCTTTTATAACCTTGTTTGATCACTATTCCATGCCAAACTTTACGTGAAGTCACTCAACATTTGACTATAAGGCGATATACAAACTATTTGTCGACGAAAAATGGATATTTTTGACACAAATCACCACTTATAATGCTATCCCATGGCTCCACAGACATTTTATGGTCATATATAACATCACAGAGTATTGCCACTGTCTGATATACCTATATATGTTGACTAGTGATGGAAAAGCGCCAGGAAAAATGGCGCCAGGCGCCAATGGCGCCATTCAAAATAATGGCACCGGGCGCCAAAGGGCGCCAGAGAAAATGGCGCCAAGCGCCAATGGCGCCACGGCGCCATCTGAAAAAATGGCGCCGGGCGCCAACGATAAAAGTCACTATTTGAGCACGTATATCATAACAGAAGAGTTTTTAGAGAAGCAATATGCTACCGTATTTCCTCCAAATACTCCTTGAATTGACCCCCCTTCGAAATACAAATAGGTCTGAGCGTACTGTGGAATATAACCCCCACTCGACACCCCTTCCCTATCTGTAATAAGGTAAATGCATCATGTTTGCAATGAACATGATGTTTTAATGGCTGCCACTTTACATCGTAGCTATACCGTATTTCCTCGAAATACCCATAGGGAGGTTATTTTTCAGAGTGCAAAGTTATGTCGCAGTTCGAGGGGGTGGGATTTATTCGAGGTGTGGTTGTATTATTTCCCCAGAAATTTTCGAGACATATCGTAGTAAAGATGGGGCTTTACATACCCAAAACTGGTAATGAAAGTGACAAAATGGGGTATATATTTAGATGCATCAACGTAAATGGCTACACAAACTAGTCTTATGTGTGTCTTCGATGTATATTGGCATCGATTGATACATCATTTACATTGTGTACATGATGTGCATTATTCCAAACGGGGGTATTTCGAGGGGGGTTATTTTTTACTCAACTCCTAAAAACCTGGGGGTATTTCGAGAAAATACGCTACATTGTCTGCTTTGTGTAACGATCTACGATGAAATGTCCAAAAATGTCCTATTTGGTCACATTTATTAGCGTAATTTTGGCGCCATTTCTGGCGCCATTCAAAACAATGGCGCCAGGCGCCAAATTGGCGCCAGCGAAAATGGCGCCAAGCGCCAAGAGCGCCATGGCGCCATTCTAAATAATGGCGCCAGGCGCCAGATGGCGGCAGAGAAAAGGGCGCCAAGCGCCAATGGCGCCATGGCGCTGGCGCCCTTTGGCGCCATTAAAGGGCGCCAGCGCCATGGCGCCATTCCATCACTAATGTTGACACAAGGTCATATCTGGGAGCTTTTAAAAAAAAGCGTTTTTTATTAAAAAAAACATCAAGTTAAAAAAAACGTTTTTTTCCAACCCTTAATACGCTACATTGTCTGCTTTGTGTAACGATCTACGATGAAATGTCCAAAAATGTCCTATTTGGTCACATTTATTAGCGTAATTTTGGCGCCATTTCTGGCGCCATTCAAAACAATGGCGCCAGGCGCCAAATTGGCGCCAGCGAAAATGGCGCCAAGCGCCAAGAGCGCCATGGCGCCATTCTAAATAATGGCGCCAGGCGCCAGATGGCGGCAGAGAAAAGGGCGCCAAGCGCCAATGGCGCCATGGCGCTGGCGCCCTTTGGCGCCATTAAAGGGCGCCAGCGCCATGGCGCCATTCCATCACTAATGTTGACACAAGGTCATATCTGGGAGCTTTTAAAAAAAGCGTTTTTTATTAAAAAACATCGAGTTAAAAAAAAACGTGTTTTTTTCCAACCCTAAAATACACATTGAAAAAATTCAAATTTTCTGTATTTTTCTCGTCTCATTACATAGCTTTCGGTATTGCTAAGTTCGGTGCATAATTTTTCAATTTTTTCTTCAAAAATTTACCTACCTATTCATGTCAAAAAGGCATCCTGTAAAGCATGCTTTCCTATCACTATTCTACCAATTCAATCTCCACAATTTCAACACCCACTAACAGCGGCGGTGATAAGGAAGCCCGTCTGTTTTCGCTCGAGCGCCGTCTCCAACATGGCCAGGAAGGGCAGCAGATGCAGCCGCTGCAACTCTTGCCAGCGTTCGGCGCGGTGCGTCTGCAAATGCCATGTAAATTGCTCTGAGTGCGCGTGTGGCTGCAACTGGATGGTGCAACGGATAGAAAATGACCTTATCAGTCTGCTCGGCCTGGTAGCGCTGCCAGTGCTGGTCGGCCGTGTGCGCCAGGCGCGCCATGCTGTCGCACGCGACCATGTCCAGCCCATCTGGAAGCCACGGCAAAACTGATTTGACCAGCTTTACTTCCCTTTACAACGTTTTCCTAGATTCATTTTTTATCGGGAATCTATCTCTCTTCAAATTGCACCGAAGGTACTGGCGCCATTTTACGGTAATAATTGGCGTCACACATCTGACGCAATTGGCATGCTTTTTGTGTTGCAATATCGTCAATTGTCATCGGATGCTGTATGTATGCTCAAACAGCGTCAATGTCTTATCGCTTTTTCAAGGGCTTTTGCACCACTACAGATGTCATTGACGCCAGTGATACAAAAGTGCCAGAAAAGAGGGCGCCAAGAGCCAGGAACTCGATGGCGCCATTCGGAAACGGGGTGCCAGGGCCACAGGAAAAGGGCGCCATGGCGCAGCGCCCTTTGGTACCTTTAAGTGCCGCCAGCGCCATGGCGCAATCCATCCCTGTGACAGCATTCCAGCACCCGACCTTTGTGACAACAGCACCAATCTGCCACAGTCCAGAAAACGTAAAGTAATTTTTTTTTACATTTACTGATGAGTAAACCGTAAACGTATTCACTCTGTACTCGAGTATATGTATTTATCGAGTAAAAGTAAATACTTTTGAACAACTATACGCCACACCAGAAACCAACCGTCACCGCAAAGTCCCATGATGCCGGACACGTATCTGCAGATGGGTAGCGCCCTAGCCAGGGGCTTCCCATCCACGGTGACCAGGGGCAGGGCGTGGGCGGCGGCGGGCAACCCCCTGCGCATGGTGACCCACTCCTCGGGGGACACGGTGCACTCGCCGAAGGGGAAACGGGCCACGGCGCACATCAGGCGGATGGCGTCCGCGTCGCCGCCCATCTCGCACAGGGTCGACACGTGCAGCTGGCGGGGGAGGGGGGTGGACGAGGGAAGAAAGGTAGGTAATTTGCGTAGAACTGCGCGAGTGGTATTTATACTACAGAGTAGTAGGGTTGGGGAACCGAACCGAACCGAAAACCCAGCACTATTTTGGAACCGAGAACCGAGAACCGGAACCGAGCTTGAGTACCGAACCGGAACCGAGAACTGGCACTTATACCCGGAACCGAAGTAAATACCCGAAAGAACCGAAATTTTCTAGGAATCTTTAAAAGTTCTAGGAAAGTTTTTAAACAGCGTTTTTTCAACACCTACATCTTAGCCTTTAAACAGCAGCTGAACATATTGGTGCGTATACAGAATTGCAAAATTCATCTGTTTGCAAAATGATTGCGCGGGAGCGTGTAATTTCACATATACTACAGCGACATTAAGCCGGAATTACAGCTCAGCAGCGTTTGACGTGAAATGATGACGTCGTAAAATTGATTACATCAAAATAGACAAAGGTACAGCATTGAAATTTCAGAATTAGATAGTTCTAGTAATTGTGTGTAATGTCCCAAAAAAATTTATCAAATAATCATTATTAAAGTAGTTATTCATTTAACGTCAAAATTTTTTGGTGACGTAAAATGTTTGACGTGAAATGTTGATGTAGAATGTGTAAATTTTGACATAAAATAAATAACTTATTAAATAATAATTATTTTCTTAATTTCTTTTAGGACATTACACACAATTACTATAACTATCAAATTCTGAAATTTCAACGCTGTACCTATGTCTATTTTGATGTAATCAATTTTACGACGCCATCATGTTCGTTTATTCAGATGGTATATGGTAGATTTCATTGTAAGGTGTAATGTTGCTGCAGTATACACATTATCACTGGTAGTAGTTTTCATTGGTTTTGTGGCAGTTTTAACCGTAGCTGGCAAAAGTTATTTATGTTTGTACTCAAAATAAATACGCGTACTCACTCTTGTACTACATAAATACATTTACATTTCCTACCAGTACTCATTTACTCGTGTACTTTTTGAAAGTACGCGAGTACAGAAAACGTATGTTTGCTTTTACACTTTTTTAAATACCAATATTATTATAACAACTCTGATTTCTGCATTCTACCATGAAATAATAAGCTGTGATATGCTCCTGTAGTATGAAATATCCAACCAATGTAATAACCCGATACCCGGTTATTTTATTACCCGGAACCGAAATTTTGATCATTTTAGAACCGAAAGAACCGAACCGGAACCGAGTTTAAGAACCGAACCGAGAACCGCAACCGAAAATTTTCAGGAACCGAGAACCGATACCCGGACCGAAATTTTTTGGAACCGAGAACCGGAACCGAAAATTTTGAAATTCCCAACCCTACAGAGTAGTCAGCCACCAAACGAATTGATATTTGCCAAAACGGATCGAGCAGTGTGTAACTTCAGGTGTCAATCTCAGACCCTGTAAAAAGGCATGTAAAATGTCAAGCAGTGTCCAAAGTCATGTAAAATGCCTTGGAAAATGGCAAACGCACTTTGCATGAGATTTTACGCATAGTTGTTAAAACGTATTTACTTTTACTCGAAAAATACGTATACGTTTCCTCCAAAAAAAGTTCTGGTACTCGCTTTTATGTATACTTTTTGAAAGAACTTGAGTACAGAAAACGTATTTTAGATCATCTTTTATAAAGGTTTTTAAAGACATAGAAGGGGAAAAAAGGGAGAAAATGAGATAAAAATACGGGAAACTAGTCGAAAATGGGTATAGAAAAAAATAGTCAAAAATTGCGTAAAATATGCAAAAAGTTATCAAAATGACTGATTTTAAGCGACATTTCTTGGAAAATTTGGCGACATTTCTCGAAAGTACTCACGTTTACGTTTTCTGCGGGGGTAAAGTACGTTCACTCATCAGTAAAAGTAAAAAAAATTACTTTACGTTTTCTGTACTCAAGGGGTGAGTACAAAAAAAATACCCTTTACGTTTACGTTTACTTTGAAAAAAGTTCAGTACTTTTAACAACTGATTTTACGTGGCTAGGTCTGGGACTTCCACCAGAATGCAAATCTCAACCGGCTTCACAGAAAAGCGCGCAATGGGTTAACACCCACATAACATTGAAAATCTTGCGAAGGACGACATAGCCACAGAAATTTTTCTCACCTTGTAGTAAGGCATGGCCTCACTGGAAAACGCTGCCAACTGGCGGATGTTGAACGACATGGTTCTAATGCGGTATTCACGTCAATCCGAAAAAAATTAAACGAATTCAGTGTTTTAGATTAGAATGGCGCCGTCCAAATCTGTCTTCGCATTGGGCACCGCTTATTTGCCAAGCTTACTGGGTTCATAACTAATTTTTAAGCACATTTTGGCAAAAAAATGTAGTATAGATCCTCTAGGTAGAGAAAAAGTTCAAACATGCAGTTGTTTCGGACGCAGAAAGGCCATGGTGGTCATTTTCATTTTTTCCCATTTATTTTTTTAAAGAAATCATATCATTTTCTAAAAAAATACTAAAAAAATCACTAAAAAACGATATATACCTGTTATGCTTTACACTGTGAAACTGACACTCTGACATGTAAAAAGTAGTATCTTTTACATTTTCCCAGGGAAAAAATATTTTACTGACATTTACGCATGAGTATCAGTAAAAAAATACTTACATTTACGTATACTTTTAAAAAAGTTCAGTAATTCTAACAAATCTGCACTCTACTCAACAAGTGACAGAGGCAGGATTCAAAGTGAAAATAGCCCACCCCCATGTTGCTTTACAGTGATCAACTGGCCACAAGTCATGACAGTAAACTGGCTATCAATTAATGAATGGGTACACTGTATTTCATCTAATATAAGGGCACCACCCTTTTTAACAAGTTCTGTTTTTTTAAAGAGCCAAAACAATTCTACCTCATGGTTATAAATACTAGGTATACCATTCTATTAACGAAATACGTAGCTTGAACCTTATCTAGGTATACCCCTGCAAGGTAATTTTGAAAATAAAAAGTTAAATTATAAAGAACAACTTTTTATTTAAATCTGCCATTTTAAACATATTTATTTATGTTTTGACAAACCTTACTAGGTAAGATATAAATATGTCTGAGTTTTGGGGAGGCTAGAACTCTATCATCTAAGAAAACAGGGACCGAAGTTGTATAAGAGCGATAAGCTGCCTTGAGCTTCTAAAAATATTATGGATCTATAAGGCATCTTCGCTTATCGATTCGATTCGAAACCTGAGAAGATTCAATTTTACCGATGAAATTTTATGTGAACACTTACACTATATGGATGTTTATCTAGGGTTCAAACGGGATTGACTTTTCGGGATTGGGATCGGGATTCACTTTTTGAGATTTCGGGATCGGGATCGGGATTGGGGTTTCGGGATCGGGATCGGGATTGGTATTTTGAGATTTCGGGATCGGGATCGGGATCGGGATTGGCCGGGATTGGGGTCACGGGATCGGGATCGGGATTGGCATTTTTTCGGGATCGGGATTGGGGTCTAGGGATAGCGATTTTCGTCACTGTTCTGGCATTCACAGTTGTTTATAAAGGTCTCAAAACACTGTTGGAAGCCAGAAAAGTGACATAAAATGGACGCTGGGGGTCTGCGTTCACATTTTTGCACGCAAAAATGTCATTTTTTCACTTTTCATAATTTCCACTATTTTTTCCGGGATCGGGATCCCGGACTTGGGAGATTCTCGGGATCGGGATTTGAAAGTTTTCGGGATCGGGATCGGGATTGGTATTTTTGGATTTCGGGATCGGGATTGGGGTTTCGGGATCGGGATCGGGACTGCTAAATCCCGGAATTTCACGGGATCCGGGATCGGGATCGGGATCCCGTTTGAACCCTATGTTTATCTCCGCATGTTTACCTGACATGCGTTTGTAAATGAGACAACCCGCTGTGATAAGTGCTTTCCTATAATAGCTTAGGCAAGCCTTCTTTGAATAGCTCGAACTTTTAGCAACTTGAATTAAAGTTAACATGGGTGACCATTGAATTGATTTTAACTTCGTTTCAATGTGCCAGGTCACGTCACACGACAACGTAAACAGTCCCCAAATCCGCCAGCTTGTGGTGATAAAGTATTTAAATTAGACATTTAAATACTAGTACACCACTGCAGATCAAGAAGAAACAATCATGTCGGCAACATCCATGAACCAAAATCAGTAACACACTACTCGAGGCAATCAGGATAGCAATTACAATGGTTTCTACAAAAACGCTTGCATGTTTTTAAACAGTTTTTCATAAATAATACAAATCGACAACAATAAGCAAATTCAACTACCGTATTACCTCGAAATACCCCCATGGGGGTTTATTATTTCGCCAGCAAAATTTGAGGGGGGGGGGTTAATTCGAGGGGGGGTTAATTCGAGGGGGGTTTATTCGAGGGGGGGTTTTATTATTTCGTCAGAAATTTTCGTAAGGATCGTAGTAAATAGTAGGCATTCGCGTACCCAAAATAGGTAATAAATGTGTCCAAAAAGGATATATTTGGACATAAAAACGTAGATAGCTACACAAACTACTCTATGTGTAGCTGCAATGCAAATTAACAGTAATATTAATTAAGTAATATACATCATGTACATTGCGTACATGACGTATTTATTATGTACATGCGTACATCATTCCGAAGGGGGGGGGGGGTTCGAGGGGGGGGTATTTCGAGGGGGGGGGGGGTATTTCGAGGGGGGGGGGTATTTCGATGGGGGGGTATTTCGAGGGGGGGGGGTATTTCGAGGGGGGGGTATTTCGAGGGGGGGTTATTATTTCCCCAGCCCATTTTGAGGGGGGGGGGGTTAATTCGAGGGGGGGGTTAATTCAAGGGGGGGGGGGTAATTCGAGGTAATACGGTATTTACGAATGGCACTCGCCTTTGTGAGCTTTGCAGAGTAATGGCACTTTCCTGATTCCTGACTAAAGGAGACCATTGTGGATACATGACATTGTGACCGTTTTCATCGCTCATCTGAACGTCTTTAACTACTTATTTCCTCGAATTACCCACCAGGGGGTTATTTTTTCATAGGGGAAATTTTGAGGGGGTTAAATGAGGGTGGTATCCCGAGGGGCGGGGGGGGGTATTATTTCACCAGAAATTATTTGAAATCCCAGTAATAAATTGTTGTTTGTAATGTACACAGACGTCGAAAAATGCAACAAAAACCGCCATGTAGGGTATCGAATGGGGGGGGGGGGGTTAACCCCCAAACCACCCAGCTATCTATCTAACCCGGAGGCCGCTCAGCTATCTATATACCCATTTTGGCAAAATTTTGGGCTACTACCCCCTAACCCCCCCCCCCAAATCGCCCAGCTATCTACGTATCTGGATCGATTTTTGAGAAACTATACCCCAATTTTCGCTCAAAATCGCTATTTTTCATACCTTTTTATAGATTTTCACTTCCAAAATCTTAGTTCTGGTTCCTATTTGCCTATTTTCAGATATTTTTAGTACTAAATGCTCTTGTATATCATTTTTGAGCTATTTTACACCTACTTTTAGCGGTTTTTCTCCATTTTCTTTGTTCTATGCCCCAAAAAATGCCACATGCCCCCCACCCAAAATTTTCAGCTATCTATCTCTCCGGAGGAGCGATTTGCTATCTGTCCAACCACACAGAGGGTCGAAATTCAAGATACCTCTGCTACAAGTGGATGGTATAAACCCCGAAATTCAAGATACCCCCTGAAGTACGTAGATGGTATAAACCCTGTTCTAACATAACAGTCATTGTTTTGAACGTGTGTTCTGCGTTTCCCGAATCAAAAACCACAGCTTTTGGCATTTACGTTCTTTATACACAATATTGGGGGGGGGTATTATAAATTCATAGTCCCCATTCTTTTTTTTTTGGGGGGGGGGTATTTCGAGAAAATACGGGGGTATTTCGAGGAAATGCGGTAAATACTATCTGAAAGATGTGAAGGCGGCAAATTTACTGCATTTGGAGACAGCATCACAGTAAATACATAACAATTCATTCATACACAAATAGATAGGTAAATAATGAAAAAATCGTACAAGCCATACCTGTACATACCTAAGTTATGGTGTCTTCAAATGACCACAACAATGGGCACATATCACGGCAAAATGGTCATCAACGTAGCATGACATTTTGAAGGTATCACGGAGTTGGTAACTACGATGAACATAGAACAACACCCAATAAATATCGTAAATGAAACGGATGGCAACCCATTGGATGCATATGATTTTTATTGTCTTCATCACAATAATTCTTTTAAAAATCGTTTCAAACGATACACAAACCAATGGGGACATTATTTTACAGTTTAAGTAGACACAAAAATGCCCACTGCATACACGGCTAGGGATTGCATAGGCTGTCTCACGTCCCAACATCATATCCCAAGTTGCACACGAGGATAAAAAACCCCTAGACATCATAAGCTCCTTCAAAAATCGCCAAGCCTCTACGCAGTGGGCAAAAAAAGCTCACCGACCAAATCACTCTCCGGTGGCTTCCAAGCAGCGCATCCTGTCCTCGCCCAACCTGCACACGGGCCACAAGACGCACGTGTCCGGCGACGTGTAGCACAGCAGCGCCACGGCGACGGCGAAAATCAAACTGCAGATGTAGCACGGCTGCCGGCCCATGAAGAAGCCCACCACGTACAGCCACATGAACACCGCGTGCTGCAGCAGAGCGGTGGGCGCGTACGTCGGCCGCGGCACCAACAGAACCGGCACCAGGTACTGCAGGCAGTACATACTGGAACTGGTCGCTGCGCGAGGGGTTGGCACTATGCCAGAGGTAATTATGTCTGCGCAAAATGTCGGCCGGTTCGAACCATGAACCGCCTTGAACTCACCGAAAAACTGGGCTCTGTGAAAGGGCGATCAATAGGTTTCGAAGACTCGGAACAACGATATCTGCCCGCGGCCACTTACGTCACATTCATTGCGGCCCGTCAGCGAGGGCTCACTTTACAGAAACACTTCTATTGAACTAGTACATAAATATTTCATTTGGCGACTGGCACTGCGCCAAATAGTTTATTTCCGGGTAAAATCTGAGTTTACCAGTGTAACGTGAGCGCGGGAAAAACGTATTGTCCAGATATTTACCGTTGATTAGTCAATTGATGCTTTTCTGGTAAGATTAAGATCTCACAGCGTGATACTGTAAGTCAATTTCATTTATCTATGTACGACTGTAGCTTTTTTTCTTATTTTTCAAAAGTTTTTTTGGATACATTGTGAAAAAAAAGCTGGCTAACAGCGAATTGACCACCACTGTTAAAACCGATTTAAATATCAGAAAGTTACTTTGATGTTTTCGCTTGCGTCACATAATTGATCAACAATTAACAGTTTCAACTTGTCACATAAAATAATAGCTGCATAAATCAGAAGACTCCGCCCATTTTGAAACCGTTTTGACAAAATCATACGCCGCAATTTGAAATAACACCAGCCCTGTAAAATGTTTTCGGAAACAGTAGTCCCGTCATTTTGAAACTGATTCACTTTGCAAATATTTCCGACTTTTAGTCGTAACATTTTGATGACTTCTTCTTCCCAACTCGCAAAAATAACCAGTAATAACAACATCAACTCGCGATTTATCTCCCCTTAAAGGGTACATCTCGGTCGACCTGCACAAGCCCGTCTATTTCTCTGTCCATTTATCCAATCCAATCCAAAACCCGGAAACTATGGCCGCCAACGAGCAACTGCAGAAGGTGCGGCAGGACATCACCAAGAAGCTGCACGAGCCCAACGCCGTGACCAACGTCATGGGCCAGATCGAGGCCAAGACCGGCGTGGACAGGTTCTTCCTGTTTTGCGGTTCGTTTGTCGGTTGTTTGTTCGTTGTTTTTTTGTGGGGGGGGGGTTGTCGAGTTCACTGTGAAGTGGTGTTTTGGGTGAAAATGTTTTGGCGGTGTCTTGATTCCCCGGTGAACTATGAGACCCTGGTTTTCTGAAACTTTATTTGTCACTTGATTAGTATGGCGTTTTAAACCTGTACTAAACACAATGAAAATTTATCGCCCGGAAAGTGCCACATCACAGGGCACCTTACTGATTTTCCCCGCTGGTGGTGGTCCTGTTGCAGTTTAACGCAGCAACAACTAAAGTCTCATTCGTGTGTCACGTTTCATATTCCCTCCAACACACAGGAGTTGCTGGAATTCTGGGGCTGTACATGGTTTTCGGTCACTTTGCCGAGCTTCTGTGCAACGCGATCGCATTCGCACTTCCTGCCTACCTGTCGTGTGTTTGATTTTTCACTTTTTTGGTCAAAATTTCGCTTTCATGAGCTTCTTTGTGGTTGTGGTCCTATTTTTGAATCAGGGATTACTGGATTTACATGGATTGTCCGATTTAGTGAGGTTCTGATTGGTCACATGCTAACTGCTTTATTGACCATCAGCGGTACCCTGGCAAATAGCCAACACGATGAATCTCGCTACATTAATTTTACCTTGTTTCCTCATTGTCATCAAAACCAAAGGAAATATGAGCTATGTTCATTGGCACATCTTATTTCTCCAATCCACATCAATTTATCGATCTCAATATTTAAAAAAATCCGCCCAAACCCACAGCATCAAAGCCATCGAGACGCACAGTAAGGAGGATGATGTCCAGTGGCTCACTTACTGGGTGGTCATTGGCATTCTGAACGTTTTCGAGTTTGCTGGCGACGAGATCGAGTCCTGGTGCCCCGTTTACTGGCTGATCAAGGTTGGCCCTTTGGGTTTTTTGTGTGGATTTATGTGAATTTCGTCTCTTATGTTCATCAATATCCCTTCGGATATCCGTACTATTTTCACTAGTGAATGGCACATTTTGACTTCTTGGCGATGCCTAAAACTGGCACTACCGCCGCGTAGTTGGGAACAAACAAACTAGAATTTTTACCTCAATTGAAAACCCAATTACAATTTAAATTCATCACAATTAGGGTTGGCCGATGTTTTTTTTAAAACGTTTAAAAAAAAAACGTTTTTTTTTTTTAAAAAACATGACGTCCGAAATGTTTTTTTTAAAAAAAAAAACATCGGCCGAAATTTTTAGTACTAAGCACTAGGTATTTTGCAAAATTTTTGCGCGCAAGCGCGCAATTTCACACACAAATTGACATTGGTGGTTGTTTTCATTGGTTTTGTTGCATTTTTAGTATCAAAACATCCATTTCTATGTGCTACCATGGGTGAATAAGCCGACATATGTTGCTGTAATATATAATATTGAGGTAATGTGCTTCCATGTACCTCCACAGTGTGTAACTTCACTCCCAAAGTAACAACCTCCTTTTATAACCTTGTTTGATCACCATTCCGTGCCAAACTTTACCTGATGTCACGAACATCCAGGATTTTTGAGCGGGGGGGGCTGCTTGTTTACGGAGCCCGGCGAACGGGGGGGGCTCAGCCCCCCCCCCCCTAAAATTTTTCCCTATATAGGGACGGAAAGGCGTTTTGGCGCTAGCGCCATACAAAGGCGCCACACCATGGCGTTATTGGCGTTGGCGCCAGCGCCAGGAACCGCTTTATATGTATGTAAATATGCATACATATACAGCGAAAGTCGCAAAAATATGCTTATTTCCGAGGATCTTTGTTTACAGGGACCGATCCGCTGAAAATACAATGCATCGGGAAGACATTGCGCGCTCGCGCGCAAAATTTTTGAGAAACATAGAAAAATATACATGAAAAGTTGCACTTTCCGGGACTTTTTAGGTCTCACCCCGGGAAGGGGGGGGGCTGCAGCCCCCCCCGCCCCCCCCCCTGGATACGTCCTTGACGAACATTCGACTATAAGGCGATATACGAACGATATGTCGACAAAAAATGGATATTTTTGACACAAATCACCACTTATAATGCTATCCCATGGCTCCACAGCCATTATATGGTCATATTTAACATCACAGAGTATTGCCAGTGTCTGATATACCTATATATGTTGACACTAGGTCATATCTGGGAGCTTTTAAAAAAAACGTGTTTTTTTTAAAAAACGTTTTGTTTTTTTTAAACTTCTTTTTTTTTTTAAAACATCGAGTTAAAAAAACGTTTTTTTCCAACCCTAATCACAATATTTTTTTTCAAGATGTTACATGGGTTAAGCAGTACCCGAATAGCTGCGATGTCCAGGGGGTGTCCATATCCGCTGCGCCCATCTCACACACCATAACATACGCAGTGCGTTTTCGCCCTGTGGCTGCAACTTCCGGCGACGCGCGGCGCCGCCCAGATCTACACGCGCTTCATCAAGCCCTTCGCCCAGAAGCACGCCGACTCCAAGATCGGTGCCGCCGGCGCAAAGATTGGAGAAGGTCTGTCTGTCTACTTTGTGCTTTCCGGGATCGGGCTTGCGGTATTGCAGCGATACTGTTGTGTTATACTTAGCGTGTGGACATGACGCCATAACCGACGCTTTATAGCTCAAACCAGACTACTCGCGTGCTGAACGTTCATTGTTGAGTTCTATCATGCCTACAGCCAACGTCGGCAGTGAAACTATTCATTGCAGTGGCGACTTGTGTACGCCGTAAGCCCGGACACGGCAGTGTGTTTGTGTCGCGTCTGAATTCACCTGGGTGCACAGTAGATAAGCTGTGTCGGTTATTTTTGCGCAGCGGCGCCCAGATGAACAAAACATGAAATTCATGTAGTGTACATATAAACTGCATGTTTTTATTGAACTGTCCCGTAATTACTGCTGCAACTGCGGTGATAACTTTGGAAAAATCATATGACATATGCCAGATTGAAATGCGACTGCACACGTTGTCAACACTTTTCGGCCAGGGCCCGCAATGCAAACAAGGGGGCATAGTGCTAGTTTTGGGGGCAATAAAATGTTATTTTTAATTGCACTTTTGTCGGCGAAAACATGACTGTCTCGTTTCGGATGTGTCACCTTGTTGATTAGTCAGCCATTTGATTTTTGTCGAAATAAGGAGACACGTTTGTAGCGTGGTGGCCCATGTGTGGGGGTTGCTGAAAAGTTTTTTTAGGCCACTATTTCATGACCTGTTCACGGTCATGGGAGAAATGCAGTCGGAAAACTCTGCGTTTGATAAATCACCTCGCAGCATCTTTCCAGTGCACCCCACACTCAGAAAGTGTAATTCATGGCCATTTCTCAGCTTCAATGGTCACGTTCAGCGACAAAACGTGTGGCATGCATGCGCACGCACGCCACGTTGCTACTGAAAAAGAGCGCTGGCAGAATGTCCCATGCGTCTCATGGATCACATCAAGAGTAAAATAGTGCGCACATTTCCATATACGCCGCACTTGGATCCATCGGAATCTGGACTTAGCTGGACCTGCTGTACATACATACAGTCTGCGTGTGTCATGAAATGGCGGCCGTATTGACGCGCGGCTGACGCGCCGCGCTGCCGCTGCAGTCGGTGGCCGCGCGGCTGAAAGGGCCCGCGTGTTTTTTTCTTTCTCGCTTTGAATTAGCTGGGGGGTTTGGAAATGTCAGATCGTGAGATAGGTGGATAGAAATGAGGGCACTTGAGGCCTGGCAATATTGTTTGCGTGCGAAATTTTGTGAGGGTTAAAAATAGTGTTCAGCGGCACTTGATTTTGTTCTTGATTTTTAAACCTTTTTTCCTTTCTTTTTTTCTTCTTAAATCAAAGGTTTAAATTTTTGCAAGCACTCCGTTTTTGCAATTTTTGACAAGCTTTATGCCAAATCTCTGGTGAATATGTAAATATTCTTCTACTACATCTAATAATCCTTCTACTGCACCGGTCGCTTTTTAGCGATTCTGGTTCCTAACTCCTGAGCTTATACTTTTGAAACAAACTCGTAGAAACACGCGGGAAAAGAATGTCCTGTGTGCAGTACGCTGAATGTTCACATCGTTGTCAAAATATTGTCAAATAAAATCTCAATAAAGTCATCTACACATTCTCAGGCATGTCGGCGGCGGGCGACGCCGTGTCGCACACCGCCTCCAAGTTCGAGTGAGCCGCGCCCATCCCATCCCATCAATTTTTGCCTCGCTCTGTCCTATTTTGTAAGCCTGAGTTCGTTAGTTTTAATGATGACGGCACCAAAACATTACCAGCCCAGAGTCTTGTGGTCATAATTACGAACAAACTTTTTTACGGTTGTTTTATTTTTAAATACTGCGTGCAGCTTTTCGTTGTTATTTCGTGTAAAATTCCGGCTACTTTAGTTTGTATACTTTGAAGGTGCACAGCAAAAGTGTATCTGCGATTGACAGATCAATTTTCAAAGTGCAGGTTTGACGTTTCATAGTCCATACGTAGGATACGTGCGCTATATAAAACTATTATAGGCAGGGGTCTCCTAGGGGGGGGGCTGGGGGGGGGGGCTGCCCCCCCCCAAATCGGCCAGCTATCTATCTATCCCGGAGGCCGCTCAGCTATCTATCTATCCCGAGGCAAAATTTTTGGCTACTACCCCCAAAGACCCCCCCCAAATCGCTCAGCTATCTATCTATCTGGAGTGGTTTTTGAGAAATTTTGCCCCAATTTTCGCTCAAAATCACCAATTTTCGCACCTTTTTATAGTTTTTCACCTTCAAAATCGTGCTTTCCGGCTATATACATGGTTATATACCTATTTTTAGCCATTTTATACCTACTTTTGGCTACTTTTAACTGATTCTTAGCGATTTTTTGTCCTTTCTGCCTTCTTAACCTTGAAAAAGCCTATATATTGTGCCCCCGCCAGCCCCCCCCCAAGCCCCCCCCCCCCAGCCCCCCCCAGAAAAATTTTTCAGCTATCTATCCCTCCGGAGGAGCGATTTGCTATCTATCCAGCCCCCGCGAGGGCCAAAATCCTGGAGACCCCTGATTATAGGTCACATAAATAAATCAATAGTCAAATAAGAATTATGTAAACCGGTGTAGATTTTAAGGTATTCAGGGTGTCTTCATTCCCTGATTACAAGGCACTAGGTGCTTGTGGTGAATCTACCTGATTTTAATGTTCGAATTTTTTTTATTTCACTGTGACACCACAGGTGCTAAAGCAGCCGCCATAAATATTTCGTATTTTCGTAGCTCATGGTGGGCTTCCCGACCGTGAGGGAACTGTTAGAGAATTATTCCTTTGTGTTTGTTAGTACATTCTGTTTTTGCGGGCAATAAAATCGTTGGAAAAAATATTTGCTGACATATAGCTTCGAGAGTCTACAAACAATGATCATAAGCATAGCGGGGGACGACTGTTGAATGAGGTTTTAAGTAAATTGCTATTTTTAGTTGACCGGTCGCAGGGCAATTTTCACGTGCGCATGCGGCCATGTCGAAAATGATTAATTAATATTGCTATGTGCATTTGAACATCGACCCATCAACTGATGCTTGAATAGAGACCAGGTGGCAGTCCCAAGCCCTGTAAAGTGTAAAGTGTCAATTGTCATGCAATGTTCAGTAATAAAATCTTTTCTTTTTTGTTTTGATTGACAGATTACTTAGCATTTGACTTTACATTTGACTCTTTACTTTACACTTTACAGGGCTTGGGACTGCCCGCAGTTGACAATGTCACCGTCAAAATCCCCCCCCCCGTGTAGTGTGGTTTACGTTCTATCCTTCTCTGCGTTATTTATCATCAAAAGGTACTGCGTTATCTTTTGGGGTAGTCTGCACGATTGTTGTCCAAGAATGCTGCGCTATATTGCCGAAGTTCTCCGCTGGATTTTGTGCATTCTTCCCTACAGCCTAGTTTTAGGTGAACCCGGCACTTTATTGATCGGCCAACCACAGAAATAAGTTACTTAAGTTCTTTTCTGCACGCCCGCTCCCGTTTCACATCCGCACGGCGCACTTCGCGGGCTTTTTCAATTTCCTGGGGGCGCTGCTGTAGAAGCATCGAGGCATATGGAGCAAGTGTTCGATGGATATTGTCGAAAAAAGTTTGTCATTACCGCGCGGTTGTCGCATGAGCTGGGGTGTGGCGTATACGTGGACACAAGTTTTCAAGCGAAATTTTGGAAACTCAAATCAGCTTTGAACGCATTTGAGTTGACTGAAATAAGCTTTTTTAAATCCCCATCAACTGTAGTTGTCAGCCAATTCATTCTGCTAAACATTCAAAATTTTGGTTGAAAACTAGTGTGTTGAGGCACCCAAAAGCATCCAGGCCGCACTGGGATATTTTCCGGGTTCGGGGCGGGAGGGCTTGCCGTCAGCTGATGCATAAGTATGATTGAATGCATACACTTTAGCATTCTGTAAGTTTTTATTTCCTGGTAAACATTTGCTCTTTCAAAGTTCAAACTGAACCGGTCATATTTTATCGGTCGACAAAAGTGCGAATTAGTTTGATTACCTTACAGAAATTATAAATAACTCTGTGATGATGCGGGAACATTGTCAATAGTGATCGCAAAATGCAGTGTTCCCGAAACAGCTGTCAACAATAGCGAGTATAGCTTTTGGCTACATTTGCGTTGCCGCACTGAAACCCCGGGCGCGCGTATATAAGCACATCACCCGCTGTATAGCCTTTTTCCTTCTAAGATGACAAGTAACATAGTCAATTTATATATACCCAGAGTTATGTAAATGTAAATACCTATATTGTTGAGTACATATTAGCTACGCAATGGGGGTGGATTCATTTGTGCCGTGTGTATGTACAACTGCTCGCCATAAGTGCCCCGTCTGTGTATTTCGACACCGCTAGCGCTGAGCGGCGGATTGGCTTATGCCATTTTCATGCCGTCGGGGGGTCGGCTAATTTTGTTGCTGTGGCGAGATTTACCTTGGCGCCTTTCAGAATATTTACATAAATTTGGTTTGAAGATGGAAATTGCTGTAATATAAAATTGCGAACAGTTTAGCTGCCGTTTGGCATCTGTTGAACATGTAAATGTGTTGGCATTTGTGGGAGTGGGGCTGTATTTGTTCACCCCCGGACAATATTGTTTTGGTCGATTTATATTTCAGAAACCTATCCGTTATTGTCGGGGAACACTCGTTAGCAGGGGTCTCCAAGATTTTGGCCCTAGCGGGCGCTGGATAGATTGCAAATCGCTCCTCCGGAGGGATAGATAGCCGAAAACTTTTCTGGGGGGGGGGGGGCTGGCGGGGGCACAATATATAGGATTTTCAAAGTTAAGAAGGCAGAGAGGGGAAAAAATCTCTAATATTCAGTTAAAAGTAGCCAAAAGTATCTTTAAAATGGCTAATAATAGGTATATAACCATGTATATAGCCGGAAAGCACGATTTTGAAGGGGAAAAACTATAAAAAGGTGCGAAAATTAGTGATTTTGAGCGAAAATTGGGGCAAAATTTCTCAAAAACCACTCCAGATAGATGGATAGCTGAGCGATTTGGGGGGGGGGGGGTCTTTGGGGGTAGTAGCCAAAAATTATGCCTCGGGATAGATAGATAGCTGAGCGGCCTCCGAGATAGCTGGCCGATTTGGGGGGGCTCGTTAGAATGTCGTTTTATTTCACAAGTTTTTCGACTTTATCATCGAAGGTCAAATTCCTATGGATCAACATTTTTCAATATTGATTTTTCTCAGCGAGAACTTCAACGGCAAAATTCTTAAATAAAGCCCATAGGGTTCAAACGGGATTGACTTTTCGGGATCGGGATCGGGATTCACTTTTTGAGATTTCGGGATCGGGATTGGGGTTTCGGGATCGGGATCGGGATTGGTTTTTTGAGATTTCGGGATCGAGATTGGCCGGGATTGGGGTCACGGTATCGGGATCGGGATTGGGATTGGGATTTGTCCGGGATCGGGATTGGGTTCTAGGGATAGAGATTTTGGCCATTTTTCTGGCATTCACAGTTGTTCATAAAGGTCTCAAAACACTGTTGGATGCCAGAAAAGTGGCATAAAATTGACACTGGGGGTTTGCATCCACTTTTTTTGCATGATAAAACGTCATTATTTCACTTTTTATAATTTCCACTAATTTTTCCGGGATCGGGATCCCGGACTTGGGAGTTTCTCGGGATCGGGATCGGGATTTGAAAATTTTCGGGATCGGGATCGGGATTGGTATTTTTGGATTTCGGGATTGGGGTTTCGGGATCGGGATCGGGACTGGTAAATCCCGGAATTTCACGGGATCCGGGATCGGGATCCCGTTTGAACCCTAAAAGCCCATGGCAAACTTGTAATTTCACACTACTGTACCGCCACAACGAAAACTAGATCCTTTATACACCAATCACACAGTTACAGCTAAATATTGCGTGTAATTATTTGAAATACCCAACAATTTCATGGGACCCGGGTCTGGCAAAATACCTCTGTCCCAAAAACAGGCTTGATTGAACCCCAATTATCTAATATTTCTGGAATACTATATCAGTACTATTACATTCAAATAAATATATATATGAACTAGGGTTCAAACAGGATTGACCTTTCGGGATCGGGATCAGCATTTTGAATTTTCGGGATCAGGATTTGAGGTCACGGTATCACGATCGGGGTCGCTAAATCCGTGAAATTTTCGGGATCGGGATTCTGGATCACGTTTGAACCCTAAGAAATATGAACGGCCTTCCATTTCCGAATACTGCTGACCCCTGGTAACAATATGCTCTAAACAACACTAGAATCCTTCATCACTATCACTGCTTCTATCATGTGCAGTTGACATTGGCCGCTCCAAACCCTGTATAACATCATTTTGCACGTTCTCTTGGTGATTAGAAGTTGTGTCATCATCATGTTCATGATTTTCGTGGTCATTCATTTCTGGGCCCTGTTCTCTCAACGATTCCATAGTCTTCACTCGCTGTTGTTTTTCTGGCTGATTGCCAGATAAACTCTGTTCATCCAGATTTGGCTGCTCATAAGTCAGCATCGACTCGTGTAAATCATTGGTGCCATTTTGCTGCTCTACTGGTTTCGGCTCGTGATACTCATTTTGATTATTTTCAGTAGTTTCATCAGCTGGATGAGTGTTTTCATCCACAGTGTCACCTTCTCGGATTTCAGTGTCCACACTTTGCTGTGCGAAAGCGCCGCCCGCCACTGGCAGGATCGCGGCGAACGATGAAACTGTAATTTGATGACAAAATTGTTGTCATTAACTTGTCAATGTGCAATTTGTGCAGCGTTGTGCTGTATTTACCTGCCGGCTCGGTGGCCTCGTCCCCGGCTGCACTGTCCTCTGCGATCGGCTCCAGGGGGGCGCCTGGAAAAAATCAAACTTGAATTCGATATCGAAGGTGGTTTACTGGACTGCACGAACAGAACGCTATACAATGAATGTTACCATATTTTGATGAATAAGGTTACGTGAAAAAAGTGGAAGCAATATTCTCTGATGAGAAATTTTTTTACCTGTGTTCGTTTGTTCGGATGGGATATGGTAGATTTCATTGTTGGGTGTGCCGTCAGTAGACTATATCGTACTTCTATCGTCCCGACCACGCGTGATTTTGTGTTCTGTGGTCAATCCCATTTAATCAATCCCAGCAAGAAATACTGTTACATCACTGTATTCCATGTTTATTCGCACATAAGCAACGATAATCATAGCCAGCCAAAGCTACATAAATGTTACACAGCTACATAAATCTGCAGCCCTATCTGTTTTTATTCCGCGACTTTTATTTAACTTTGTCAGAGTATGGCGCAGTAACTGCCGTCAATTGAAATTAAGCTCCATATTTGCATGTGAATTATATCGTTCACATTTGTATAGTTTTTGCGCCACTAGTTGGGAATAATGCATCATTTTGAATGATTGTAAAATTGAAACGTACGGAAGGCGATGGGCTGCGTCCTGGCTGGCTGCTTGATTGGTTGCGCCACGGGCTTATCTTTGGTCTTCGGTTTTTCGGTCGTTGGCGCGGCAAGACTGCCGAGGCCGCCGAATTTGGCCACCCTGGATATAAAGTGGGGTCGAATTCATTTTTGTATCAAGAGATGGGTTATGGCGGTAACTGATTTGTTAATAATTTTATTCGTAAAAAAAAGATTGTATTAACTGTATTTTTATTTTAATCAGACCTCATTGCATTTTACTTTAGTTTGGGTATTTTCAAAGTCAATTTACAAGAAAGTTGTCCGACATGTTTTATTTTAAGTGTTATACCATATTTCATTCATATATTAATGTTTTTTCTTCCAAATATGTGAACCCTGATCAAGAGATGAATGAAATAACCCCGCCCTCCAAAAGCACATACTTTTCAAACAGTAAGGCCACATGCTTCTTGAATCTGGTAGTGTCCTGTACTTTTGGCAGTTGGCCAATTGTCGGTGCCACAGAGGAGTGGCCCTTTGATAGTGTTGTAGACAGGTATGAAGCGCCAGCATCCACTCGCTGCTGCCACGTCTGTAAATTGCATACCGTATTACCTCGAATTATCCCCCCTTGAATTAACCCCCCTCAAAATGGGCTGGGGAAATAATAAACCCCCCCCCCCTCGAAATACCCCCCCCCCTTCGGAATGATGTACGTCATGTACATAATAAATACATCATGTATGCAATGTACATTATGTATATTACTGTTAATTTGCATTGCAGCTACACATCGACTAGTTTGTGTAGCTATCTACGTTTTTATGTCCAAATATATCCTGTTTGGACACATTTATTACCTGTTTTGGGTATGTAAATGCCTACTATTTACTACGATTCTTACAAAAATTTCTGACGAAATAATAAAAAAACCCTCGAATAAACCCCCCTCAAATTTTGCTGGCGAAATAATAAATCCCCATGGGGGTATTTCGAGGTAATACGGTATATTTTTTAGAGCCATCTCGAAATTTTACACTGCGTGTGACCGAGATGAAATATCGACAATATACAATTTTCGCCAGAACCCCATACATTAAATAAATTATTTTGGAAAATGGAAAGTCCTCATTCCAACCTGAATGAGGCCTGTCCTGCACCTTGTCAAGTGACAAATTTCGGAAAAAGCGGCCTCATTTTACACTCGTAACTTGTTGAATTTCCGATAACGCTTCACTTTGTTGCTCAACAAACGTATAAAAAATTGACCAAAATCAACAATGCCATTGAAACAGCAAAGAAATGCTGCATTGACGGGGGAGACCCTCTCAAATCTCAAATAAAATCCCCGCCTCCCACGAAAAACAGTCGCCACAACTCTAACCTGCTCCGGATACTCATCCACAATGGGGCACAAAGTAGCCTCGAGCAAGTCCTGGTCCAGCTCGCTGAGGTCGTGCTTGAGCGCGACCAACTGCAGCAGGAGGCGCGTGGTCGATTCGACTGCAGCTGAGCGCGACTGCACGTGGCTCATTAGCTCGTGTTGGGCGCTCGCCACACTTAGAACCTGGGTGGGGGGGGGGGTTATTGGTGTGTTGGGGGGGGGGAGTTTTCAGTGTGGAGTTGAGTTTTCAGTGTGAATGTGCGATGGATGGAAAGTTTTGACGGATTTTTTGGTCGTTGTTGTGTTTTTTGTAGGTATTTTATGTTAACAGATAACCTTAGATCCTGGTGCCGGTTCCGCAAGTGGACAAGTTAAGCGTTAAAAGTTAAGAGTTGAGTAAAATGACAAATGGCGAGTTAAGAGTAAAGTTAAAGTTTAAGAGAAAAGTTAAAGTTTAAGAGAAAAGTTAAAATTTAAGAGTTGAGTTAAAAGTTGAGTTAAATGTTAAGAGTTGAGTTAAAGGTTGAGTTAAATGTTAAGAGTTAAGTTAAAGGTTAAAAGTTGAGTTAAGTGTTGAGTTAAAGGTTAAGGCCGGAATTAGAGCTCAGCGTCGATTCGACGTGAAATGATGACGTGAAATGACTTCGTGAAATTTATTACACGAGTGTGGATCATGCTACGGATCTACAATTTTCTAAGGATAATATATGAATCAATACCTTAATCGTGTCCAATACTGAGTGTTATCAGCCACAACTAGAGCGAATTGAAAAATTCCATTTTTATCATTTCACGTCATCATCATTTCACGTCACAGTGTCAGGGAACAACTTGACGTTTCACGTCAGACTATTGCAAGCAGCAGTCTGACGTGAAATGTCAAGTTGTTCCCTGACACTGTGACGTGAAATGATGATGACGTGAAATGATAAAAATTGAATTTTTCAATTCGCTCTAGTTGTGGCTGATAACACTCAGTATTGGACACGATTAAGGTATTGATTCATATATTATCCTTAGAAAATTGTAGACCCGTAGCATGATCCACACTCGTGTAATTAATTTCACAACAACATTTCACGTCATCATTTCACGTCGAATCGACGCTGAGCTCTAATTCCCGCTTAAAAGGTGAGTTAAAAGTTGATTTAAAAGACAAATGGGGGAAAAATGTAATAAAAAAATTAAAAAAATGAATTCGGATTTTGGGAGCGTTGTTCGGGACCAATTTTACATTTTTATTTTTTATATTTTTTTATCATCATTTTCCACTTGTCTCTTAACTCTTAACTCAACTCTTAACTCTTAACTCAACTTTTAACCTTTAACTCTTAACATTTAACTCAACTTTTTACCCAACTCTTAAATTTTAACTCAACTCTTAAACTTTAACTTTTCTCTTAAACTTTAACTTTACTCTTAACTCGCCATTTGTCATTTAACTCAACTCTTAACTTTTAACTCTTAACTTGTCCACTTGCGGAACTGGCCCCTGGTTCATTATAGAATGGTCAAGTAGCATTTCAACGATGCATTTCATCGTTTCAAATATCCTATTTCAAAGTGTTTACTTTTAATAATGTCGATGAGGCATGAATGTTTGTAAAAAGTCACATTTTCTAGATTGGGGCGTGTACGGATCGTAAATACCTACTTGTTCTGGAAAGAAGGCGTCTGGGTTTTTTAATGGTGCAGCGCACTGCTCCTATGGTTTGTTTCAGACTGCGACAAACGCCAGCCGTGTTCTTAACTGGCGCCTTTTCATCACTATGATAAAGCACACATATCAAATCTGAAACATGTTCACATTTTCAAATTAACTGCAGTGAGGGGCGGGAATATAACTTCTGGATTGTCGAAACACGAATGAAGACCTTTCCGTAATATTTGAATACAATCTTTGCTTGTCAAAAACGTTAAAAAAGATTGATGTGTCAATGGAAGTAGCGTGCAATGGTTCAGGGAAATCTATGCATCATGATTTCCACCCGGACGCAACATTCTACGCTGTGTACGCAGTTTATGCACCATGTTTATCAGTACTAAGCGTGTCAATCAACGCACTGTGCCTGATTGAGGTGGTGAAAATGGCAAACGCAGGAAAGCCAGGTGCCAGTCCCAGACCCTGTCAAATGTCAAATATCATGCAAAGTGTCATGGAAAATGCCCTGCAAAATGGCAACCGAGTTGCCATTTTGCAGGCATTTTCCGTGACTTTAGACACTTTTCATGAAATTTGACATTTTACAGGGTCTGGGACTGCCCCCAGCGTTCTGGCTTCAGGCAGTTATTTTTGTTTGGGATGGCATAATCTCAAGCATAACCTGTTCATTTTTACTGATGATTTCGATCAATGGCGATGCGAAGGGTACAGCGAAGTGGTTTCGTACAAGTTATCTCTTGATGTTGCTGCGTCCGCTGTTGTCAACCGTCAAACACATTTTCACGTACTCTTACCTAGTCTTAATAATCCTTTCATTATTACATAAGGTTGCTGCTATGAAGTGCATGTTGAAACTCCAGTCCATGAACCACAAAACTTTTGCAATCGTAGCCGCACTTGCGGCAGCCACTATAGCAATGTCTCTACATTTGCCGGAAATTGCTACTTTGACGATACTATTGTGTGAAGAAAAGTACTACGTCGAAATTCCGAACAGGGAAAAAATTAAGGAAGTGATCCTTTTCAGGGAGTTTCTGCGTTTTGTATTGGTTTCTATATTGTTCGTGGCTACCGTTGCACTGTTGGTACTGTACAAAACGAGGGCAAAAAATAACAGGAATAGGGACCGTTTAAGTTCCAACCTTCTTAATCAACTTATGTTGACGCAGGCTGTGACCCTTTCCGCATCGATGCTGGTCCACTTAGTGGCTGTAGTATTAGGTTGTAAACTAATGAAGTGTCTTTTTTTGATTTCATACAAATATACATTTGTGCATCCCACATTCTTTTGTACGTTGACCGATTTTGATGCCATTTGAGTATGTTGGGGTTTGGGGTCTGCGCTATGAAGAAACGTTTTTGTTTCCTTGAATAATCCCCCAGTCCCGAGATAAGGGGGGTCTATAAAAAGGTGGTGATTTTGCATGGCCGATCTACACATTCACTTTGAACTTTACTCACTCAGCCATTTCTGGGCCAATTTGGATCGTTCGACACTTAAAATGATCAGCACAACCAGTAGATTCCATTTTTGTGGTCGGATTAGTGATGTCTAAATTACGTATGCCGATTTGACCCAGTTTTTAAACACAAAAAATAAATTTTTCTAAACATGCTATCATATACTTTAGACAATGGGGATTCATATACCAAACAAATTATTTCAATATCTCTTTCCAATCAAAAGTAATAGACCTTTAAACTTCCGCCTTCCATACATGTAAATAACTAATCAAGAACGATGAATACAGATAATCTGAGCATAAAAATGAAACTTACAGGTTTTTCTGATCATTTTAAGTGTTCATTGGTGGAAATTGGCTGAGAAATGGCCGAGATATGGATTTCTGAAGTCACATGCATTTGCTCGTCATGCAGATTTTTCTATTTATTGTTGGGAGGCGAATGTTTAAAGTGATATAACTTTTGACTGGAGAGAGATATTGAAATACTTTTTGGGCCAGATTTATTCTTTTTGTCTATAGTATATGATAGCAACTTCAAAAAAATCGTCTTAAAAAATTATAATTACGATTATTTTTCATGTTCAAAAACCGGGTCAAATCGGCATACGGGATTAAGACATCACTAACTCGACCACAAAAATTGAATATGCGGATTGTCCTGGTTATTTTAAGTGTTGAACGATCCGAATCGGCCCAGAAATGGCTGAGTTATTAAGCTTCAAAGTCAATGTGCATATTGGCCACGTAAAATGACCACCTTTTTATAGACCCCCCCTTATCTCGGGACTGGGGGACTATTTGAGCAAACAAAAACATATCATCATAGCCCAGACCCCAAACCACAACATACTCAAATGGCATCAAAATCGGTCAACGTACAACACAATGAAAAGCACAAATGTATATTTGTATGAGATGGCGAAAAAAGACACTTCATTAGTTTACAACCTAATATTTACCAAAGTATACTAGGTATATTGAATTCATTTACCGTGTCTTGCGTGAATACTATGTTGTCGTCATTGCTCACATTAGTGCATACTGTTTCAATGCGTTTATTTATTTGATGATAAGTAGGGAATTAAGGATCGCAGTTTCAAGACGGTTTTCTTGTCGTAAAACTACTGTTGCACCTGAAGCACCATAATCAGAAACATGGGGGCAAAACCACACCCTGTAAAATGTAAAATGTCATGCAAAGTGTCAAAGGTCGTGTAAAATGACCTGAAAAGGGAAACTTTGTTTGCCATTTTACGAGTAATTTTACATGACGTTTGACACTTTGTATGACATTTGACCTTTACAGGACATTTTACACTGTCTGGGAGTGGCACCTCATCACAGTTCAAGCTGATGACATGTGGATACGTGGATGTTTGTGCCAATTTCTTTATAAACACTTGTTTTGTGATCACTCGTGTGTTTTGTCTTGTAAACCATTGACTGACACCATTGGCATTTGTAAATATTCACATTCACAATTGCACACAATTGAAATTTAACTGATGAACAGTATCAGTGAAACTGTTAAGCTAGATGTGCGTTTGTGCCGCTTTTGGTCTACTATTTTTCACCCAATACAGCGGTTCAGAACTAGTAAGAATACAAATAGTGCGATGTCATCTGACAGCCTGATTGATTACATCAAAAAATGAAACACACACTTTCAAATCATTCTCACACAAAACAAGCGAAACCCAACCAAATCACGCACCTGTCTCTGGGTCAACTCGAACAGCGTGTCCATGTGCACCATGGAGTCGCTCTGCTTGGCCGTGTCGCCGGCGGCGGCGTCTTTGAAGCGCATCATGAGTCTGCGCTGGATGGCCGTCAGCTGGCTGCACCGCTGCTCCAACACCTCGGCCAGTTTGAACTGGCGCTTTTGCAGCTGAGCGAAAGGTTTGGGTTTTTTTATTGGATGTGCATTAGGTGTGTATAATTACCGTATTTTTTTGAATAATTCCCCTTAGAATAATTCCCCGTTTGAATAACTCCCCCATTGAATACTTCCCCCGCCGGAATAATTCCACCTTAAGGCAAATGATCAATTTGTTGTGTCCATTTGAACAAAAATGGCGTGTTGTTGCGTGAATAAAGCATATTTCGTAGATTTAGTTGATAGAAACATGCGTGAAAATATTGACGAAATAATAATTACCCCCTTGAAAAATTTCCCCTCGATTGGATCCCCATCGAAAAAGTCTGACAAAGAAATAATTCCCCGGGGGAATTATTCAAGCGAATACGATATGCCAATTTACTTCAAAGTGACTGTCGACGATGGAGAAATAAGCGGGCAGCGGCAGCTCTTCGTTGAAGCTCAGCTTCATTTTCTGGCCATTTTCCAACGTTGCCGATCCACTTTGCAGCTTCGTTACCAACGCAGATAAAACCGGTCCGATGCATTCGATCGCATCCGACTGCACTCTGTATCGCTCTGAAAATGAAATTGCTATCAACTGAGACTCGAAAAATCACACACCAAAAAAGGACGCGGCAAAAAGCTCACGCGTATTTTTCGACGCCATCAAAGTGACGGGCGGCAACTCCGCCCCAATTTGTTGCACAGTCAGCGTCAAACATGGACCATCCAATCCGGAGTCGGACGGCAGCATTTCAGCGAATAACTGGGGGCACTCCCAGACCCTGTAAAAAGCCCTGTAAAATGTCAAATGTTATGCAAAGTGTCAAAAGTCATGTAAAATGTGCGGCCATTTTGCAGGGCATTTTCCATGACTTTTGACACTTTGCATGACATTTTACAGGGCTTTTTACAGGGTCTGGGAGTGGTACCTGCTCCAAACCCATGGGCTGGCAGCCGGTCTCCAGCGTGACTTTGTGGGCGGCGGCGCGACTGCCGCTGGTGGTCACCACGGTGTAGAGGAGGTTCAACGGCAGCGTGAAGCGCGCGTGCGTCGAATGTAGCACACCTGCGGGTAATTTCCGGGTTTTCAACTGCGGCATGGCAGTTGCAGTTGTGGTGGACTTACCAGCTGCATTTTTGAAGACCAGAGTGACCAGCGCCGTCCAGCCAGTGGCTGCTGTTGTGTCCTGCGCGAACACGGTCACCGGCAGCTCGGTGCCCTCGGTGCCTGCGCAAATTCAGGCTAGGTATCGCAAAAAAAATCGAACGTTGAACAGTGATTTAATGCAATCGTGTTGGGTAGAACAGACGCATCATGTTGCGTCCGAACAAACACCAGAAGGAATGTTGACAGAGATCGCTATACACATCACTAATAGGGATGGAATAGCGCCCTGGCGCTGGTGCCATTTGAGGTCGCCAAATGGCGCATTTTTCTGACACTTTTCCAACACTAATGTCGGAACATTACACCATTTTTACCGATTCCCATCTTTTTCCTCTCACCCGCTCACCAATCTGCGCCCAGTAAAACGCCTGCTGGTGCGCGTGCAGCGGCGGCGGCGCGCGAACGTACAGCTGCGCGTCGGCGACCGGCTGTTTGCACGCGATGCGGACGGTGACCGTGATGGACGGCGCTCTGCCGTCGGCGATGCGCGTGTCGTACGCGTTCTGGGTGCGCGACATGGTCAAGTGTGGGAAACTAGTGCGGGAAACTACACGATTTGAATGTATATAAGCCAACAGATTGGGCGTCAAGTTCACGCGGCACGTCGCACTCCAGCGTCACGATTTCCACCCTCGTAGTCGGCGTGAACTCTGGTTAGGTTTATCGATATTCAATCTCCAATGATATTGATTATTTATTCAGTATGTCCTCGAATAAGTCACCGGGAGCGTTATGTTTTCGTCAGAAATTTTTGAGGGGGAGTTATTTTTTCTTCACGCTCACAGCAGTTGGGAGTTGTTCGAGGGGGACTTATTCGAGGAAATACGGTACACTCCAATCAAAATCACTCGCGCTCACCGTGTTGATTCGAATTGGCTCTGATGGCGTGCTGCAGCTGTCTGAGCTCCTTCAGCCGGGCGTCGTAGTCGATGTGTCTGGTGTCGGTGTGCGGCAGGGCGTAGAGCGCCGGCTCGGTGCCGAGGTAGCCGATGGTGAGCGTGCCCGATGGCGCCACTGCGGCTAGAAGACCGCGGTACAGGGACCTGTGAATGGCTTCTGTGCATATCTATGAAGAAGCAGTTACTATGTGCTGCGAAAGTGGTGCAAATGCATGTGGCGTTAGGATTGCCAATGACTGAAATTTAACTGACATTACCTACATCCAAAAATTGTGGATATAGCGAACATTTGTATTACCACGTTCTTTTAAAAATATTCAATTGAAACACAAAGGGCAAAAAAACTGCCAATCAACATCACACACCCAAAGGTCAGTCTGAGCAAGTGGATCGGTGCAAAGGGCAGGCGCACAGTCCACCGCAGCGTGGTGTCGGCGTACAGCAACAAGGTGCCGCTCTCGCTAGCCACCATGTACTGGATGAAACCATCGCTGGCTGCGAAATTTTACAGTGACTAAATATATCGCCTTAGCAGTATCATACATAACACAAAAAAAACTTCGACAACCCAACCAACTAGCTGAATAGGCCAACATAGCCATGGGCCTATAATCGAGCCTCTTTGCGAACCTCAGAGTACCCCCCTCAGTAAGACAGAAGAGCGCCCTCTCAGCCAGCACTACGATGGATGGCTGCGCGGGCGACATTTCCACCACTGCGATGGCGAGGGAAGGCATGCCCAGCTCGAACGTCCAGTCGGTGGTCACCCGCTTGCCGCTGCTGCTCGTGCTCGACACCAGGGTGGGGTCTTCGGGTGTCAGAGGCGATGTCTGTGTGGGGGGAAGTTGAGTGGCAGAAGTTGAGTTGAGTGGAAGTGAAAGTGCAATGGGGTGTAGGAGCCACGCCCGCACGTAGTAAGTGGACATGTAAAGTGTCAGATGGTTACATTTGTGAATGTCATTGAAAATGCCTACAAGATTTTTTAAATGTGACGCCTCACAAACGGTGTAGCGTCCTGACGCTAAACACCGTTTGTGAGGCGTCACATGGCATTTGTCAAATTTGTCTGATTTTACATATTTTTAACGGTGCGGCACTGGCATAGTGTGTGTGGCTTCAGACAGCGGCAATTTTGGTGAAGTCCTCTGATCAATGTGTGAGCAATCAGATAACTGTCCAAAAATGCACCAACCTGCTGATTATCCTCACTAGCAGAGGCCAACGTCTGGTACCCGTACGCCTCGATGAAGCCGGCGGCGGTGCCGATCACGAACGCGTCGCTCCCGCCCACGTAGGCGACGGGGCCGGGCAGCAGCGCGCCGGGCACGAACCTGGAGAACGTGTGCGTCTCCCGTTCGAACACGGACAGCTGCCCGTCCAGCGACTGGATGCATAGGTGGTCTCGGTCTGCGCGGCCGGTTTAGTGAACAGTGTTGATTCTTTCAAGCTTTGATAGTGTTCTATTCATGCGTACCAGTGGCGCCGCCAAATGGCCCCATAGCCATGTTGTAGGCGGCTCTGGGTAGTCGATGTTCGTAAGCTTGGTGCAGTTGATATTCGGCGCTCTGGGCGGCCGGCGCGCCGGCAGCGCGCGTGCCTACAATTCGAGGTGGTTTGCTGCTACTAAAATTTTTACTTTGAAGAGATTTGATACATCCATCGAAGACATTGTTTGCCGGTAGCCCGATTCGTTGTCAATTCAAGACATTTACAGGTTGACATTCAAGACACATTTACAAGTACAAAGCACTCACAAGAAAGGGCAAACACGGCAAGCCGCCGAGGCTGCAGCACGGCCACCGACTGCCGATCTTGCGCAGTTGTAAATCGCCCAACGCACACCTGAAACCATGCACTGATCTGCTACACATTGGCCACCCACATTCTAGTTGATGCATGTGTGTCAACTGGTTTGTGTCAACTCAGACTTCGGCTTCACGTGTCGCATAGCGATCTGCAAATAATGCACATGCGGCAATGTTGAAAGAAAAGTAGGTATACATATCACGGCAAGTGTATTGGAAGATCGCTCTGCGACAAGTGAAGCCGATATCTGAGTTGACACAGACCAGTTGACAGACAAGTGTCAACTAGTGTGTGGGTCGCCTATGGAAGGAAGCATTGAGCAACAAGAACCTGCAACACAGGCGCCCCCATGTGCTGTTCCAGGAGCAAATGATCGGGTCTATAGCTGGCGTCGATCGAAGAAATGCCATTATTCTCATCGGCGTCCAAGTTGTTCTGGTCGCTCAGCGTTTGGCCCGGGTCGTAAATGTACAGCGTGCCGTCCAGACCGGCGAGCACCACCTGAACAGCCATGAAATTTTTACTGTTTCATTCCGTAGTCAAGTAAGGAGGTAGATGTGTTGGTAGATTATTGGACTGGGGGCACTCCCAGACAATGTAAAAAGCCCTGTAAAATGTCAAATGTCATGCAAAGTGTCAAAAGTCATGGAAAATGCCCTGCAAAATAGCAAACACCGGATGCTGCGATCGCCTATTATGAAATTGAAGCACTGCTTCGACAACTCATGACAAACACACAGCGCATGCCCTTATGGCGGCCTACACACTAGTAAACGTATGCGTGTAAACTCGGATTTCAGCTTCCGATGCGCTTGCCGTACCATTTATTTATCTTTCAAAATTGCCGCATGTGCATTTGGAGATCGCTTTGCGACAAAATCAGAGTTGACACAAATGTGTCAACTAGCGTGCGGGCCGCCTACAAACACACCCGTCTTTAGTCACTAAACCTGAGAGTCCACCCAACAACACACACCTGCTCCCGATCATCAGCCTCCGACGGCGGCAACAGTTTGCCCACAGCGGCGCAGCCGGGTCCGCACGGGTCCAGGCGCTCACCCTCACTCTGCCCATCGCCGCCGTGCCCCCCGACAGCGCCCGACGACCAGCACTCGCGCAGTTGGAACAGCGACATGCCGCTTCAACGACCCGTTTGGACGGGGCACGAGCGCCGCGGCTGGGTTTTGCAGTGCACAGACGGTTGCTATGGCAACCGGATGCATGCTAGAAGGTGCTGATGCATGGTTGCTTGGAGCGGGCGTGTCGAATTTGAGCATGCGAGCACCGAGGAGTGAGGGAATTTCAAGCGTTTTGAGATCACTATGGCGTGTAATTAGAGGCTGGATAATTGTGTAATGACTGTTACCTATTTTGCTTATCAGTGTTATCGTAAATGAGTGTTCTTGCGTAAATTCGCATGTAAAAACACATGAAAAGCTATGGTGGTCCACTTTATTCGATGCAATATAAAAATTCACGAATACTCCTCGTCAAGTAAACAATACACACAACAAACCAATATATGTAGGTAGACCATAGGTATTTACTACACGATTTGAAAAGAGCTTTTAAGACGAAACTCGACAGAAATACATAAACATATCAAGCAGAAATCATCCAAAATTTTATCACAGAACCATGAAGGATGTTACATGCAATATAACCAAACGGTATGTTTAGAAAATGGGTGAAAACCTCCTTCACCAACATCACAAGAATTTGTGGGAATCATAATCATAGCGGAAGTGAAGAAGATAAAAAAATCTGTGTATGGAAACAAACCCTTTATTATGAATGAAGAATATTAAATCGAGATGAGAAAATTTATAACAAAAACATTCAGACACGCATAGCACAAACAGTGGGTCGAAAATGGAAGAAACTCAATTTGCCGCCGGTGGCGCACTGCATGCCAATATCAACAGCAACAAGTAATAGGAAAAAAATCATTCAGAGCACGTGATTGCATCGCGCCACGGGCACATTTGGCCCACACACTCTAGTTGACATCGCAAATTTGTGTCAACTGAATGTCAACTAAATAACACAAAATTATTTTCAAAGAATCACAATGGAAATTGACTGTCGCTATAAAAAAATCGCCGATGCTCTATCACATAGGAAAGTGAACTAACCAAAACTTAGTTGACACTAATTTTGATGTCAACTAGTGTGCGTGGGCCCATTGTAACAGAACTCAATAGACATTTCGCAACGAGACCATACATACTCAATTTAGATGTCTGCTGAATACAGGCAGGGATCACTTCAGCTTGGACTTGCCCTTTTTCTCCATTTTGATTTTTCGCTTCTCCTCCTGTTTCACGCGTTTGTCCCGTAAAGATTGCACCAGCTTGTAGGTGCACAGTCCTGCGAAACGGGACGATAAATACTTTTATTTGTCAATATTTACGTTCAATGCGAAAGATAGCATCAAAAATGAGTCAAGTCAAGTGCCCTTTCGAGTTCAACAGTGTCAAAATATTAAGTTTTGGTTGGAAAATAGGTACACACAAGAACGTCGCCAGGGGGAGGGGGCGGCCACCCCCCGTTCCCGGGCCAGACAAGAAAATATGCCAGAAAAAAACGATATTGTTGGCAGTTAAAAAATTCATTCATTTTCCATTAACGCAACAGGTCGTTTTGGCTGACCGGTCGCGACAGCCTCAAATCCTGTGAATATGTACTCGTCGCTGAAATGCAGACATAAACACCTTCCCGGACCACCCATTTTTTCCCGGACCAAGTTCACCACCCATTTTTTTATTTCACTTCAGATGCAATATCTCTGGCTATGCAAGTGGTATAAAGTAAATATTTGGTGGGTATATAGTCCTAACACCCCGCTACTCCGTATCAATGGGGGAATGTGCGGCGACTCACTTCAGGGTGGGTCGCCCTATATGCAAACATTTTTTGTGGCTTTTTCGGTGTCCCAAACAAGTTCACCACCCACTTGATTGGCTACACTACGATGGCCATATCTCCAGCTGTGAGGGCGGTAGAAAGCTGAAATTCGGGGGATGTCTTGCAAACAACCCCCTCTCACAATAGACCAGTGGGTGGCCGCCAACGGCCCACTACTGCATGGGTTGCCGAATATAAATTTGTTCATTTTTTAAAACAACCCAAGTCTCCCAAACAAGTTCGTTAACCAACTGCATTATAAAAAAATGTTGCCAGAACATACCTGATATAAAATTGAGTAAGCTTTGAACCCTAGTTCTGCTCATAAAAATTTTTTCAGTAAGGCACCCACCCTGTCCCATAAACAGCAGACTGAAAATTTCACTTTAAACCAATTTTTTGTTTCAAACTTAAAAAAGTTGGTTTACAAAGGTTGGTAGGGAAGGGTTTAAGGTTCAAAGTTATGTAAACGACATAACCTCTAAAATGCATACATAAGGAAATTTATTTGGGGTGAATGAAAAAGTGAACATTTTGTCAAATTTTGTTCCTGTGATGATGTGATTATTACATCATAATATTCACCCCAAATAAATTTCCTTATGGAGGCATTTTAGAGGGCATGTTGTTTATGTAACTTTGAACCTTGGACCCTTCCCTAGTGAACTTTGTAAACCAACTTTTTAAGTGTGCAACAAAAAATTGGTTTAAAGTGAAATTTTCAGTCTGCTGTTTATGGGACGGGGTGTGTGCCATACTGAAAAATTTCGAATGAGCAGAACTACGGTTCAAATCTGACTCAATTTTATATCAGGTATGTTCTCACAACATTTTTTTAATGCAGTTGGGTGGCAAACTTGTTTGGGACACGTGGGTTGTTTTTATAAAAATGAACAACTGTAAACACAGCAACGCATACTGTAGTGGGTCGCTGGTAGGCAGCCCCACTGGTGCATCGTAAGGGGGTTGTTGGCAAAACATCCCCCAAATTTCAGCTTTATACCAGCCTCACAGCTGGAGATACGACTCTCGAAGTATAGCTAACCAAGTGGGTGGTGAACTTGTTTGGGACACCAAAAACGCCAAAAAAATTGCCGTGTATAGGGCAACCCACCTTGCAGTGAGTCGCCCCACCTCCCCCCATTGAAGCAGAGTAGGAGGGTAAATATTACAACTTTATATATTCAAAGTTTCAGCTTTATAACACCCCCATAGACGGAGATACTACATCCGAAGTGAAATAAAAAATTGGGTGGTGAACTTGTCCGGGAAGATATAGCGGTTTTTGGCGCCAACGCCAACGACAGTGGCGCCTACGTATGGCGCCGGCGCCATGGCACAATTCTCTTACTACAGGGGTTAAATTTTAGGGGGGGCGCCGGCCCTCATTTGCTATGCTCCGTAGTCCGTATACAATCCGCCCCCCCCCCCAGCGCTAAAAAAATCCTGGCTACGTCCCTGGGCACACAGCAAGAACTGTGCGTGAAATACTTAATACACTGAAAACTAACACACGACTAAATTTGTCTACGGAGGGGGGGGGGGTTGTTGCGGAAATTTTTATATATTTTTATAAATCTATATTTTTAATACTTCTTTATAGATTTTCACCTTCAAAATCACTAGTTCAGGTGTCTAACCGCCTATTTTCAGCCATTGTTAGTACTGTGCTTATATCTCCCGTTTTTACCCACTTTCAGCGAATGTTCTCCCTTTTCTTAATTACACACCTCGAAAATTCTATACCGTATTACCTCGAAATACCCCCATGGGGGTTTATTATTTCGCCAGCTAATTTTGAGGGGGGGGGGTTAATTCGAGGGGGGGGGGTTATTGAGGGGGGGGGGTTATTATTTCGCCAGAAATTTTACAAAATTTCCTGTGCTCAGACGTAGAAAAATACAACATTGTCAGAGGCGTACGAGTGTTGATAGGCATATACTACTGTATATACACATAAACCATTCCCTAACATCACTCAGTCATCGGTTTTAACGTGTGTTCTGCATAATACAGTTCACACACTGTGGTATTTGTTGTGTACATGCTGTTTACACTGTATTTGGGGGGGGTATTTCGAGGGGGGGTTATTATTTCCCCAGCCCATTTTGAGGGGGGGTTAATTCGAGGGGGGGGGTTAATTCAAGGGGGGGATAATTCGAGGTAATACGGTATATCAACCCCCGCACACCCCCCATTTTTTCCAGACATCAATCTCGGAGGTCGCCCAGCTTTTTATCCGAGCCCCCGGAGGGTCAAAATCTAGAATACCCCTGCAGCCCCCTTAGCCACTCACCCACAAACAGCAAAATAATAATAGCAGGCGCAATAAAAATCGTGTTGTCGATGCTGTGCGAGTAGCGGTCGCCCGAGCCACTCAAGTCCACCATGGTGATAAAGGCCTTGGAATACTGCCAGCTACGTATAATTACCTGAGATTTTTGAAACAATGTTAAGATGGGGCCGCAAGCTTGTACTTTTTCAGATTCAACTGGTTTAAAAGGTCGTGACGGTATAGAAAATGGTTCACACACAGAAATATCACACAAAACTGGCAACCTTCAGTTAAATGACGGTTACAAACTTTTTTTGAACACGCCCAGCATTTATACTTTATCCGGAAACGAAAAATGACAACGTGCAAAATTTTACTGCTCACCTTCCAGCCAGCCAATATTTACAACCGTGACTTTTGCTGTTGTAACAGAGCGCAGCTGCACCACCCTGAATTGCAAGGTGACTTGCTCTAATGTAAAACACAATTTAAAGCGAGCAGTGTGAATATAACAGAATGCAAATATGGTCCTGTTTCACAGGAAAAGGTCCACGAGAAGAACGTGTTTGTGTACACGAAAATAAATGAGATCGCATAGGTCAGCGCAAGACGCGATTTTATTCCATGAGTTCGAGTATAAATAATAATGCGTAGAAATCACCAAAATGTCCGTCCTCGCGCATACATTCGATGAAACACACATGTGATGTGATGTCACGCACGCGCGAAGTGGTAAATATATAGAAAATCTCCGACAACAAAGATGCAAACATTGACCACTTGTAAATTCTATTGATTTATTCTCACAGAAAAGGTATTGTACTGTGTGTTTATGTACATTTCTACATGAACATCATGTATAAACGCCACCATAAGAAACAAAAACACCACCGGAAAAAACTCTAGCAACACCCAAAATAAATAAATTTGAACCCGTCATTTCATTTGAAGATCTTACATTACTATCAAATACTTATGCTGTTTGGTGCACATATTTAACATTTACGTAATGATCGGGGAACTACACAGGGTAAAAGTGTACATTGCGCCTAGCGTTCAAAAAATAGAAGATTGTCAGAAAATAAACATAAATATAAGAAAATCTCTAAAAATCAAATAAAATCTCCCAGGAAATATAAATAAATATGAATTAAATACTTCTTATTTACTCTGGCAAAACCCAAGCTCCGCCTGTGGCTTGGTAAGGTAGATTCTCAATGAACATCTCGGCAATGAACATCTTCACCGATGAACATCCAGTTCAGATGATCATTCATACATAGTGGATGATCATCGGTCAATAATGCTGAACACCTGATGACCATACAAAAGCTAATGTACCAATGAACATCTCACGTGACGTGTGCATCTGTTGTAACCTAAATATGTCGGCAACGGTCAAAGTTCAAAGCTTAATTAATCATCCATCTGTGGCGTTTTTGGAATGCACACCACATGCAACAGGCGTCAATTTCAAACGTGCAGTGACATGAGCAAGGGAGTTTTATCTCAGGTGAACTTCAGTCACTTTATTTTTTCATTCATTATTTTTTGTCGCAGTTTTTTGAATTACAAATAATCGTATTTACGTCATATCAAATGAACAAATTTATGTTCATTACCTATAGGCCAAATCGTTCAGTGATTGACAGTACAATACGGCTTACACTCACTTATCTCTTTGTACTACATAATCCGCATTGTCTGCTTAGATCTGACCGCATGCACTGAATATACGTGGGGAGTGGGATGTTCATCAGTACATTGAAGATATTCATCAATACATGAGAGGTAATGAACATCTCGCACTGTAGGATGATCATTCATACCTGGGTGGGGATGTTCATTGCGGAGATGTTCATCAGTACCCTCCCCTTGGTAACCTTTTAGTCTGTTTGTTCACTACCATAGTCTGCTTGGAATGGTTTTGTGATGCCTGATTTGACGTTAGTTTTACTAGGGATCAGAATCAAGATCAAGAATCAGGATCAGGGATGCATAGATCAGAGGTCCCAACGTTGTATGTTAAGATTTGCTGCGCTGCGACAGCGGCACATCAATTCAATTAATTTTTCAATAAATTTTGGGTTGGCGGCACAGCCCTTTGCCTTTTCGGTATGGTCAGTATTTTATGACACAGATGATCCGCTTGTGCTGTAACTTGTGTGTGGGCCACATCTGACACCGCCATGAAAGATGGTATGCATAAGTATTTTTGTAGCGTGTGTAAAAATTTGCGTGGTATTGAACAGATGCGGATGTGTGGTAGCAAATGTATGCACGAAAATCCATGTAACTTTTTAATTTCTCGACCGATTTTGTTCAAATAAATTTCATATGACAGCTATTTGCCCGCTCATACCAACTCTTATGTCGCTCTTTCACCCTTTTTTATTTATTAAAAACATAAATGAAACAGTATTTTCTAAGAAAAACATTTTTGATTCCTCTAAAGTTATGTGTCACATCCGCATCTGTTACCGCGCAAATTTACTCAAAATTTGAATAAACCCTACAAAAACTTTATGTACCACCTTGAGCAGTGTGACATGTGCATACGCCACAAACAATGGCCACAAGTTACAACACAACCGCATCATCTATGCTGTATTTACTGGCCATTTCCGAAACGCAAAGGGCTTGCCACCAAGCCAAAATTGAAAGTGTGCCCAAGTAAATGCAGACTTTGGGGGACCAACTGATTCGTTCTGTGCGGGCACACGATGGGCTGGTGATGCGCAGGTGTGTATGGCGGCGGCTCAGGCGCTCCAGACGGTGGAATGTCAACTGGATTCAGTGTCAACTCGATTTTAGCTCAATTTTGGTTGCATGGCAATTTCAAGTGCACATGTGGCAATGTCGAAACGAAATCAATTTACCATGTGCATTTGAACATGGTTTCGGAACCCATAAACTGAAATCTTGATGAAACCCGGGTGGTGCAGTCGACATCAGTTGACATCCCAATGTCAACTGGTCGAATGGTTTTCATCAAGATTTAAGTTTATGGGTCGCGAAACCTTGTTCAAATACACACGGCAATATTGATTCCTTTTCGACATTGCCACATATGAAGGGTGTGCTTCTAAAAGTACCGATCTACAAATTTTTCAAATTTGAGTAAAACCATTTTTGGGGTCCCCATAAAAATGCGCTTCAAAAATATATATACCGTATTGGCTTGTTTTGAATCCCGGGCACTGTATTTTTTCACAACGTCATTACAGTGGCACTCAATTCGAGCATGGCACTCAATTTGAGCATGGTACTGTATTATTTGGTAAGGCATTTCTATTCCATTATAGACATCGATATACATATTTTGGTACGTATATCGATTCCAGCTGCGTAATTATGATGTAATTGCAACAGCTGCGTCAATTAGATACAACAACGACTGGATTTTTTAAACAACAGAAGCGACAGAGCAGAAGCCACTCGCATGCAGTAACGTTTTTGAACGTACTGCGTTTCCCGCGTCATGTTTGCTTCTATTACTTAGGTGTGGGGGGGCACTCAATTCAAGCATGGCACTGTATTGTTTCATAAGGCGGTTACCCTGGCACTGTATTCGAGCATGGCACTCAATTCAAGCATGGCACTCAAAACAAGCCAATACGGTAATATGTGGGGGGTGCGAAATTCAATTTTGAGATATGAGGGGTCGAAAAAAGCAAAAAAATCGCAAAATACAGTTTCTGAAATTTTTAAAGTACCGATCTACAAGCTTTTTCAGCTTTTGTATTTTTAAAGTCCGATCTACACACATTTGTCAAAATTGTACTTCTAAATGTACCGATCTGCACTTTATTTTTTGTGCTTCTAAAAGTACCGATGTCAGCTCGGCATCATCAGCAGCAAAAACTCAATTTGTGCTTATTTACTATGGGTCAAAGTACCGATCTACATCTATCTGATTTTGTGCTTTAAAAGGTACCGATCTACATGCTATTACCAATTTGTTCCTTTAAAATGTACTGTACTACAAAAAATACAATTCACCAAATGTTATATACCTAGCTAGTGTTATGTGTATAAACAATGATTATACCCATGCATGTGGATACCCAACAATATGGCCGAAATGAAATACCCATACCCAAAATTCCCATACCCAATACCCATGTATGGGTATTGCATACTCCAAACTTTCAATTGCGATTATCTCAAAATCGATTTTTTGTAGATCGGTACATTTAGAAGCACACCCTTCATATGCACTTGAAAATAATCCTGCTACCTAAATTCAGCCAAAATGAGTTGACTCCAAACCAGTTGACATTCCAGCGTTTCCAGCGTGTGGAGCGCCTCAGCTGCAAGAGTCACCAAAGAATGAGTGAAAAAATATAACTAGGTATTCATTAAATATTAATTTCCTTCTCGTCAATAAAAAAAAATCACTCTGGAAAAACTTGGAGAAACAAAAAAATATAAGATTTTCTGATACTTACAAATATAAATCTCCCGACATTTTTAGAATGCTAATCGCACCTTACCTTAGCAGGTGCGTCCGGCATAGCAACAACGATACACTTAGTTAATTTCCACAATTAAGCACTAAACTAAATGAAATTAGCGATGGGCACCAGGGTTGGGAATTTCAAAATTCTCGGTTCCTGTTCTCGGTTCTCGGGTCGGTTCGGGTTCCCAACCCTAATGGCCGCCGATACAATATCATTTTGAAAACAAGTCGCAATTTTTGTGGCGCAGTTTAGGTGAACATACATATTTGCATCAACTCATTTATTTATTGGGATGGATAATAAGCGAAAAGCGGTGCGCGCCGCTTTTCTACAAAAATGGAGAAGTGAAAAAAAGCACTACTACACCAAGGGCGTATTTACAAAAACTGGGGGGGGGCTAGGGTTCAAACGGGATTGACTTTTCGGGATCGGGATCGGGATTCACTTTTTGAGATTTCGGGATCGGGATTGGGGTTTCGGGATCGGGATCGGGATTGGTATTTTGAGATTTCGGGATCGGGATCGGGATCGGGATTGGCCGGGATTGGGGTCACGGGATCGGGATCGGGATCGGGATTGGCATTTTTTCGGGATCGGGATTGGGGTCTAGGGATAGAAATTTTCGTCACCGTTCTGGCATTCACAGTTGTTCATAAAGGTCTCAAAACACTGTTGGATGCCAGAAAAGTGACATAAAATGGACGCTTGGGGTTTGCGTTCACATTTTTGCACACAAAAATGTCATTTTTGCACTTTTTATAATTTCCACTATTTTTTTTCCGGGATCGGGATCCCGGACTTGCGAGATTCTCGGGATCGGGATCGGGATTTGAAAGTTTTCGGGATCGGGATCGGGATTGGTATTTTTGGATTTCGGGATCGGGATCGGGATCGGGATTGGGGTTTCGGGATCGGGATCGGGATTGGTATTTTTGGATTTCGGGATCGGGATCGGGATCCCGTTTGAACCCTAGGGGGGGCTGAATGTAAATGGCATTTAAATATAGATACAGGGGGGGAAAGGTGGCTTCACAACACTCACATTGGGCAATAGAGAAATATTATACTCAGACGGAATGCAGACTCCAAACAAAATTCTACCACTACACATAGGTAAATTATTTATGTATCCACAATTGTACCACGACTAGAAGGAAATGCACAACGATCAAAGCAGACTAGCGATGAACACGGTGAATACAATAATCAGATTCAACACTTTCGACGTAACCTTCGATAAATTTTCCGTCGTTATCAATGTTGGCATTCAATGGCAAATAACCATCGCATACCTGATCATCTTATGAGAAACAACGGCAAATATTTGGCCCTCGTCAAACATTTCAGAATCAAATTTTTGGCCAACTGCCCGACATCCAAAGCACATCCAAAAACGAACTATTAAGCAGGAACATCCCGCACACTGTCTGGTACCAAATTTTAGGCTGTCAGTAAAATAGAATCATGCGTATGAAAATTGCTATGTCCCACGACAGATGTATTTATGTAAACTGTCTCAAATTTGTCATTTTACAGGTGATTTGGCCAATTTACCAATATACCTTATTACCAATCGATCACCTGTTACCCAAACTGGCGCTCTGCGGCGGCGGGGCGGAAATCTTCCTCTGCGCCGGACTTTGCACATTCGGCGTGGCCAGCAAATGGTGGCTGTCGCTCGAGTGCACCAGCGAGTTGGGCCCGGCCGCGCCCGGCGACATGGTGCCGCCCTGCTGCGCCGCGTGGCTGGGTGGCGGCGGCGGTGGCGGCTGCGCGGCGCTGCTGCCCGCCGCCCACCTGGGTGTGCGTTGATTGGCTTCATGGTGGCATTGACGGGATCAGCGAGGGACGAAAATAGCGTATATCCTCGAAAAGACCAAAGGTGAGTTTATTTTATGTCAGACTTATTGAAGGGGAGTTTTTCAAGCGGAGGAGGTTAATCAGGGGGCGGGGGCATTTTTGCTCAAAATATTATTTAAAAAATATATTTATAATTATACAAAACAAAAATATAATTATTATTCTCGTAAAAAGAATTGAGCCGACAATTTTCCACCTATCACAGATGGGGGAGGGGGTTTATTCAAGCGGGGAGTTATTTTTTCCTCACTCGGTCAACAGGGTGGTGTTATTCAAGGGAGGGTGTTATTCAAGAGAGGGTGTTATTCAAGGGTGGGAGTTATTCAAGGGTGGGTCTCAGGGGTCTTGTAGATTTGGACCCCCGCGGGGGTTCAGATAGATAGTAAATTGCTCCTCCGGAGGGATAGATAGCTAAAAAATGGGGGGGTCAATATATAGGCTATTTTGAGGTTTAGAAGCTAAAAAATGGGAAAAAAGCGCTAAAAATAGGTGAAACATAGCTAAAAATTAGGTACATGAGCAAATAAATAGCCAAAAATAGCTGAAAATGTGCGATAAGACATACACATTGATGATTTTGACGGTGAAAATATATAAATAGGTATGAAAAGTAGCGATTTTGAGTGAAAATTAGGGTAAATTTCTCAAAAATCGCGCCAGGATAGATAGATAGCTGGCGATTTGGGGGGGGGGATTCACGGCATAGTAGCCAAAAATTTCGCCTCGGGATAGATAGATAGCTTAGCGGGCTCCGGGATAGATAGATAGCTGGAGCGTTTGGGGGGGGGGTAACCCCCCCCCCTACCAGACCCCTCGTGGGTCTTATTCGAGGATATACGGTGGACAAGTGGAGAGTGGCCGACCTGGCCCATCTGGCGTTGTGCGCCAGCCAATTCAAACTGGTCATCCACGAGTGCTTGTAGGCCATGTCGAACTGCTCGCGCTTAAAAAAAGCGCTTGCCATCCCTAGTTCACACATTCAGTTCAACTAGTTTAATATCGGCAGGTAGTGTCTGAGGCGACCACTGATACACAGTCCACACATGCCCATGGTCACCCAAGTGTAAAGTTCAAACGGGATTGTTTTTTCGGGATCGGGATCGTGACCGCTGAATCCCGGAAATTTTCAGGATTCGGAATAGTGTGGATCCCGTTTAGACCCAACACAAGTATACATACATACCTCCTTTTCATCGGAATCAACAGCCAGCGTGCGGTGCAAAAACTTCACGTCGTCGAGCTTCTGCAGCTCGGGGATGCCCATGCACAGCATCATGGTGAACAGCGAGATGAACAGGCGCGCGTGCTTGTGCAGCAGCAGATAAGCCTCCACGCACAGACTGAGCGTGGGTTTTCCATACAAATTTATGCAGCGATGAAAAGTAGAATGGAAACGAAATAAAGTGGTGACAGAGAACACCAGGGGGTAGTCCCAGACCCTGTAGAGTTGAGTGGTGTCAGAGGTCATGTAAATGTCAATCAAAAAGGAAAGATTTTATTACTGAACTTAAAATGACATTTTACATTACATTTGAACCCTCAATTTCACACTTTACAGGGTCTGGGATTGGCAACAAAACGAAACGCACCTCTCAAACTGTTCGCATTCAAGCGACCGCCTGCCCACATCGGCGCCTCTAGCTATCACAGACACAAACGAATCGGTCAAAACAAACGGCACCCGATCTCGATTAATTCCCAATTTTCGCTTCTCGTGGCCCAAAAAGTGGCCGAAATCGATGTGGAATATGCGGCCGTCCTCTGTGACCATGATGTTGTCCGGGTGCCGGTCCTTGATGCCGAGCACGAACGTGGCCACCGAGTAGCCCGCGCAGGACTGGGTGAAACGACGCACCGCCTGGGCGTATCTGCGGATGATCAACGCTGGTTGAATTTTCCAGTCCAGCTGAACAAGTTGCAACTCCATTGGTTTTGTCAACACTGATGGCACTTGATTTTTCAAGTGATTGTTTTCAATCACAAGGCGGAAACTGATAAAACTGAGTCGGTAGAAAAATAGATATTTTTGACAGAAATCACCACTTATAATGCTATCCCATTACTCCACAGTCATAAAATCTATAAAAAAATTGATTTAAAAATCAAGGCGTTTGAAAAAAATGATTTTTTTCCAACCACAGTCAAAACGCACCGTTCAGGCGTCACATTCCTGGCCTGTATCCACTTGTGCAGCGTGTCCCTGCTGCTCAAGCTGCCCAGCACCTCCCTGACTGTCTTGGCCCTTTTTATCACCTGGATCATGCCGATGTGCCTGCCCATGGGCAGACAGGCGTAGGGAGTCAGACAGAGATCGAGGCCTTCCGATCTCCATATGGTGTCCATGATGCGCAGCACTTGCAGTGTTAACATGTCCTGTCGCAGGTCTGTGTGCGGGCGAATTGTGTTGATATTAAGGATGGAATGGTGAACTAGAAATTAGCAAAGAATGATGGGAGGGTAGAGCTTACATGAATTTTCTCTGCTTTTGTTTATTTGAATTTCATAAATTACTCTATAAATTTATTTTTTAGCTAACAGGGAATTGTAATTAGATTTTCTACATTTATCTATGTCCTGATATCATTTAAATATATTTTTCAACTGTTCAACATGGAAGAAATTGCCAGAGTACTGTTAAAATATGATACGGTCAATAGTTGTACTCAGAAAAAGAAAACCCGAAATGGCATCGCAAATAATCGACAGGCCAACTGACCATCGCCATTCTTGAATATAATCTCGTAAGTCGGCTCGGCGAGCGTGGCGAGCGGATCGGCGTTGACCCAGCACAGCCACAACGGCCGCTTGGCGCTGCCCAGCACGCGGCACTCGTGCAGTCGGAGCTTGCCCAGCAGCTGCGCCGAGTCGAGCGGCGACTCGAACTCCTCCAGGGCGGCGGCGCGGTCGCGCAGCTCGCGCGCAAACAGTCGCTGCTCGTCGTCGCGGCACTCCTTCACTTGGAGGCTCAACTGATCCAACTGCTCGGTCGCGTCCACCTGAAGAGGTATAGAATTGGATACATGAACGCTGTGTGCGATTGAAGATTGTGGTTGGAAGGAGGGTTGGGACGGTTGTACTTTTTAATTTCTGTTTTCGATGCTTTTCCAGTATTTTTGATATCTATAGTTTGTAAAACTGCTCGATATTAAATACGAAATATCGTGCGAACCCTATGAATGACAGCCAAAATCCCCACCAAACACTAAACCAGCACACGATCAAAACAAAAGCACCCGACTGCTCGCTGACCTGCTTCAACAACGACTGCAAGTAGGGTCCGCAGCCTCTGCAGAAAGCCTCCAGCAGCAGACCGAACCGTGTATAGACACCTTGTGGGCAAGTTGCCAACTCGGCACGCAGCAGCCAGAAAAACATGTGGCCCACGCGCTGGTTGCACAGAGCCCGTCGCAGCAGTAGACGGGCCAACTCGGATGCGTGGAAAGCCTCGTAGCGCAGCACCTATGCATGGGGTAGATTTTAGTCCATAGAGTACTGTATCAGTACGAAGGCGGATATAAAACTTAAAATAACAGTGAATAAGGCGCTCCACACGGTGGTTGACGCTACTTTTTAGAAGTCGATTGAGTCAACTCAGAGTCAACTGTTTTAAGTATAACTATTTTTAATTTTTTACCTGTGTTGATTAAGAAATATTGAGAAGTCGATTGATGTAGAATGAAAGAAGGGGATTTTTTGGATACATATTGTAAATGGCTCAGAGACAATTGAATTTTTGACCAGTTGACTCTGAGTTGACGCTAATTTTGGCGTCAACTAGCGTGTGTGGGACCTAAATAACAGTACCATTTCATAGTTTCCAGGAGAAAAATTTCCCTTTTTAGGTATTTTGGCATCTGAAATTTGTATCTTTTCCGTTTCCGTTTTTCGCTTCTTTCCGCATGTCACCCATACGATACAATCGACTTATTAAACATCCTTCCCCACACACCTGCACCAAGGACATCAAATACAGCGTGAGTCGATCGTCGCACAGGTTCGCGTCCAAAGCCCTCACCGCGTAGGCGCGCACCGACCTGTCCGGGTTGGTGTGGTCGAGCAGCTCCAGCGCCACGTCGGGCACCACCAGCGGCCAGCGCTCCAGCAGCACGTACATCTGCCAGTGGGTGCGGTGGGATTTTGAGGGTTGGAATATCCAAACAACTTCGGTGTAGAAAAGATCAGAAAAAATATGTTTAAAACCCGATGTTTCGGAGAAAAAACTTCCCAAAAAAATAAAATCGTGTGAAAATCGACCGTAGTGTCAGCACAGTACAAGACTCAAAAGCTATCAGAATTATCCGATTTACTGCTGCATTGACCTGCATTGGTCATAATTGCTGTGTTTATCTACAGACTGTGTATCATGCCACGACGCACTCGAAATGACCACACAACCAAACGTCGCTCACCTGCGCCACATAGGCTCTATCAGCCCAATTGACCGTGTGCAATAGCCTCGGCAGCACGTCGGGCCCGTGCCGCATGCAGTACTCGCGCAGGCGCCACAGATCGGCGCGTCTCTGCTGGTCGGCCAATACGACCTGGCCGCGACGCAGCACCGACGACACGAACGACTTGTCGCTGGCGGACGCTTTCTGCGCGAGAAATGGGACGATCGATTGGTTGCCAATTCAGCGAGATATTGTTGAATTTTTTTACAGGATAAGTGGTGATGGTAAGGTAATAATGGTGAGAAAGGTGGCGAGGGGGACGCAGGCCTATTTGTCATGTAAACCCGCTCGTCACGTAGACCCGGCCGTCATGAATTTTAGGGGGTATTGGCATAGCACCGAGGATAGCGGCAACGGGTTTACATGAATAGTAGAGTACAAACCGAGGGCCGCGACGCATGTGCACTCACATTGTTTCGTCACTCTTTTGGTGATACAGCTCAAAGGAAAATTGAAAAACTAAATCAATCGTTACGCATTTATGTTTTTAAATTTTTCTTTGAGCAATGTCATAAAAATAGTGACAAAACAACGCGAGTGCGCATGCGGGTCAGCCCATCCTATGTACTCTACTTTCCACATAAACCCGCTGCCGCTAACCCATGTGCTGTGGAAACCAGCCATAAAATACATGACGAGCGGGTTTACATGGTGAGGCACAGGGTCGTGAAGGGCACAAGTGACACGTAGACATGACTTACCTAACCACTTTAATTTTTTCCTTATTATTTATGAACACAACTTGGTACCCTGCGAACGCACCCCTCAGTTAAATTACTTATCACCCACCGCTGACAAAAAAGCAAACCTGAGGATCAGTGGCAGCCAACTGAGGCTCTTGCTTCACTCTCCATTTATTCACAAAGTTAACATAGTCGTGTATCTGCCGGGGGCCGGGAAAAACGACCGGTTTCTCGAAACCTTCAAATTCCACCTCTAATCGAGACGTGTCCCTCTCCGGATTGGGGCCATTGTGGCCGAGGGGGTTGACGAACCCGTCGAAGCCCTTTTGGAAGGACCACATGTGGAAGGTGTGCACGCCGGTTATTAAACGTTGCCGGTGGTCGAATAGACGCACGTTGACCCAGGCCAGGGCGCAGTGGTCCTGAATGAAAGGCGCGCGGGCGATCGACAGAGCGACAGTATAAATATAGGGTTAAATTGATTCAGTCCGACGTGTTTTTTTTTTCAGGGAACCGAATCGTGGAATCTACCGTATTTCCTTGAAGTACCCCCCCCCCTCGTGGGGAGGGTTTATTTTTTTATAATGGAAATTTCGAGGGGTTTAAACGACTGAGGCTCTCTGTGCATGTTTACCCGCTGTGCATGTAGACCCTAATTTTCACACAAAATCGCTCATTTTCATACCATTTTATACATTTTCACCTTCAAAATCACTAGTTCATGTGTTTTATTGTCTATTTGAAGCTATTTCTTGTAGTATATGTGCTTATATACCCATTTTTAGTAATTTATCACCTACTTTTAGCGATTTTTCTACCTTTTTTCCTCATTATGAAAAAGCCTATACAATGAACCCCCACGAACCCCCAAACCCCCAAAAAAATTTTTCCTAGCTATCTATCCCTCCAGAGGAGCGATTAGCCATCTTTCCAACCCCCTGGAGGGTCAAAGTCTTGAATACTCCTGACATGCACAGCGGGTAAACATGCACAGAGGCACAGGCCCGTTTAAACAAGGGGGTACTTCGACGGGGGGTTATTAATCCATAGTGACAATTTCGAGGGGGTATTTCGAGGAAATACGGTATCTGAAATTATACGTTGTCCTACTGGTAATAATGTGTGGCAGCTTGGAACTACGAATTTGTTGAACTGATGACGACAATGAAAGAACCTGTCGGGCGATGCGAAAGAACAATGCGATGAAATTCATGCGATTTCACGTCGCAAACGAACCTCTTTGTTCTTGCGCAGGCGCACCGAGCATATACTGAAGCAGACCTGCGTCGAACGAGGTATGTCCTGCATGTAGACATCGTCGAAGTTGAGTACCTGCAAGTCGCTGCGACAACATTGAGTGAGTTGGCACAATGCGAAACTGGCCATATACTCAGCGGACCGCATGCGCCCAAAAGAACTTGTATCTAGTGAACGGAGCCGAGTACAAACAAATGTATCAGTGCCAGAAATTATCTTTTCACAATTTTTAGTTTATTGATGATGACGTCATAATGAGTGTTTCGTTCAGAAAAGTGCACGAGTACGCGAAATCACACACCTCATTCCACCTTGGATTGGCCGGCGCCACCCGTTTGCTATCTCTAGCGGAGATCAAATCGGCCCCGTGGTACAAAGCGACCTTGACGTAAATCGCGTGCACGTCGGCGATGTTGATGTAGCCCGCCGAATTGATTTTGATGCGGAAATGGCCGGAATCGAGCTCCCACAATGTGAGCACGTTGCGCTCGGAGGGCGGCACGGGCGGGCGCTGAAAAGATCGAGGAAAATGAGTCATAAAAGGTTTGAATACCCTATTTCCTAGAATTATACCCCCTTGAATTGACCCACCCCCCTTTCCAGTGACGTAGCCAGGGGGGCGGAGGGGAGCGGCCGCCGCCCCCCTTCCCGGGCCAGACAGAAAAGTTGCCGAGAATGGCACTTTTCTATACCAATTTTACAGGTTGTTCAAAAAAAAATTGTGCGCAAGCGCGCATTTCGCACCTCACAATCTCTTCCAGGGGTCTCCTAGGGGGGGGGGCTGGGGGGGGGGGCTGCCCCCCCAAATCGGCCAGCTATCTATCTATCCCGGAGGCCGCTCAGCTATCTATCTATCCCGAGGCAAAATTTTTGGCTACTACCCCCAAAGACCCCCCCCAAATCGCTCAGCTATCTATCTATCTGGAGTCGTTTTTGAGAAATTTTGCCCCAATTTTCGCTCAAAATCACTTATTTTCGCACCTTTTTATAGTTTTTCACCTTCAAAATCGTGGTTTCCGGCTATATACATCATTATATACCTATTTTTAGCCATTTTATACCTACTTTTGGCGAGCCTGTGCCTCTCCGAATGTATACCCGCTCCGAATATATACCCGCACCGCTCGGAAGCATACCCGTACCAAAGGTAAGCCCGGCCCGAAGGTAACTGATGCTACCTGCGGGCTGGGCTTACCTTCGGAGCAGGTATACATTCGGACCGCGTATTCATTCGGGCCGGGTTGGAGATAAGCGCATTTTAAGTGCATCAATACACTTGTGCATGTGTGGTTCACATGCAATTACATGCAAACGTGCCACACACATCATTACCCCCTCCCCAAATCATGGCAACTATGTAATCGCATCAAACATCAAACATCGGTTGCGGTCTTGGCGGCAAAACATAAAGAGCCATGCATTGTTGGGCCTCATTTGTATTGTTATTTGCCCTTTGTGTTTGCCGCACCGCGCCGATGGGTCACACGCGCCGCCAAGGACGTAGCCAGGGGGGGGGGGCGGGGGGGGCGGCCGCCCCCCCCCCCTTCCCGGGTCCTACAAAAAATATGCTGGAAATGTCACTTTCATAAAGCGATTATACTCCCCGTCTGAAAAATTTTTGCGCGCAAGCGCGCATTTCCCCTTCACGCAACAGGTATTTTCGGCTGACTGACCGCGGCACCCTCAAATTCCATGAAAATGCACTGAGAAAGTGAAATTTCTGTCAACGTCCCGGTATATGTCTGTCAATACAGACATATACAGCGGTCTTTGGCGCCAGTGGCGCCATGGCGTGGCGCCTACGAATGGCGCCAGCGCCATAGCGCCATTCCCTTACCACAGGGCATCAATTTTAGGGGGGGGGGCGCCGCCCCCCCCCGTTCGCCGAGCTCCGTATACAATCCGCCCCCCCCGCTTGAAAATCCTGGCTACGTCCCTGCGCGCCGCCAGTCGTGCCCCCCGCTAATCTCCAACCCGGCCCGAATGAATAGCTGGTCCGAATGTATTTGAAGTGCTTTTAACTATGCAAAAATATAAGCCAAAAGAATAAGTTTTAAGTGACTGAGTTGAAAATAAACATTACCTTACCTAAAAATAAAGTTACCTTCGGGCCGGGCTAGGGTTGGAAAAAAAACGTTTTTTTTTAACTCGATGTTTTTAATAAAAAAAACGTTTTTTTTTTAAAAGCTCCCAGATATGACCTAGTGTCAACATATATAGGTATATCAGACACTGGCAATACTCTGTGATGTTAAATATGACCATATAATGGCTGTGGAGCGAAGGGATGGCATTATAAGTGGTGATTTGTGTCAAAAATATCCATTTTTCGTCGACATATCGTTTGTATATCGCCTTATAGTCGAATGTTCGTGACTTCAGGTAAAGTTTGGCACGGAATGGTGATCAAACATGGTTATAAAAGGAGGTTGTTACTTTGGGAGTGAAGTTACACACTGTGGAGGTACATGGAAGCACATTACCTCAATATTATATATTACAGCAACATATGTCGGCTTATTCACCCATGGTAGCACATAGAAATGGATGTTTTGATACTAAAAATGCAACAAAACCAATGTTAACAACCACCAATGTCAATTTGTGTGTGAAATTGCGCGCTTGCGCGCAAAAATTTTGCAAAATACCTAGTGCTTAGTACTAAAAATTTCGGCCGATGTTTTTTTTTAAAAAAAAACATTTCGGACGTAATGTTAAAAAAAAAAAACGTTTAAAAAAAAAAAACATCGGCCAACCCTAGGCCGGGCTTACCTTCGGAGCGGGTATGCTTCCATGCGGAGCGGGTCTACATTCGGAGCGGGTATACATTCGGAATAGGCCTGGGTCACTTTTGGCTACTTTTAACTGATTATTAGCGATTTTTTCCCCTTTCTGCCTTTTTAACCTTGAAAAAGCCTATATATTGTGCCCCCGCCAGCCCCCCCCAGAAAAATTTTCAGCTATCTATCCCTCCGGAGGAGCGATTTGCTATCTATCCAGCCCCCGCGAGGGCCAAAATCCTGGAGACCCCTGATCTCTTCTATTGTTATCTGCGTTGAATGAGTAAAAATACCGCTTCTAATTACTAAATGCGCTACAAATTTGTGCGCGGAAGCATCGACGCATGTTCCCCACGTGACTCAGCCCACTCGCGCCCGTCCAAAGATTTCTAAACCGCACGCGACTTGCCCGGCCGCAACTTTTATCGACGTTTTTCCCATACAAAACTGTAATTTTCGTAAACAAACATGAGCGCGCGTCAATTCAGAATTTGCCCGCTTGTGTCGCTAGCGTGCGAATGACGCGAATGCGAATGCACTACCGACACAAGCGCACGAGAGACAGAATCCACACCAAAATATGTTAGCTCACAGTAACGTGACGAAAGCCGAACACCGCTCGATACGACACGATATAAATACCCCGATGCTTCCAAAATCCATCCAATCCAAATATCTCACCTCAGCCGGCCTACCCCCGGCGGGCGGCTCGGCGTCCTCCCCGATGGCGTCCTGTTCGTCGGAGTCGGCGAGCGCGCCCAGCAGCTCGGTGTCGCTGTCCTCCTCGACGCCCACGCGGCCGTCCGCCGCACTGGATGGGGCGGCGGCCGCGTCCCCCGGCCCGCCGCCGTCGAACGAGGGCTGTTGGGTAAGTGGGCTGTTTAGTTGGTTTTAGGTAGGGTTCGAACGGGATCGGGAATCGGGATCACGAGTCCCGGAAAATTCCGGGATGTGGCGGTACCGATGCCGATCACGAAATCTCGAAAATTTTCATATCCTTATCTGGATCCCGTGACCCCAATCCCGATCCTGCAAAATAATTTTAAAAAAGTGAAAAAACTACTTTTCCACTATGAAATGTCACCAGAAACCTTCAGTGTCCAATTTATGTCACTTGTATGGCATATAGGTGTACTTTTCTACCGTTATTGTGGCAAATCAGAATAAAACCCTGAATATCATAACAATGCCCAAAATCCCGATCCCGATCCAGAAACCCTAATACCGACCCCGAAATCTAAAAAAAATCCCGATCCTGAAAACTCAAAAAATAAATCCTGATCCCGATTCCGGAAAGTCAATCCCGTTTGAACCTCAGTTCTAGGTGCAGGGGCTATCTTATTTACGATCTACTATCCATCTAATTATTTGAACCAACACGAGGTAAACACCCCGGAGACCCCCGACCACTAGGCACACAAGTACAAAACACAAGTACACACCTCCTTGCGCCTTCTGGCCCTGTGGTCCTGCTTCGCGTTGGCAGCCGCCCAACGTTTCACGTAAGTGGGCTTGAGTAGACGCCAGTCTGCGCGCGACCGTTCCACCAGCGCCCGCCGGCACATGAGCATGAACACGCACGGGAGCTCCTGGCGCACGCACTCGCGCACGTACTGGGTGTGGGTATTGGGTATCGAGTATGTCGTATGGGTATTAAGCGTAGGTAGAAACGTCTTTAGGATGTGAATCAACATTTTGTGGGCGGTACGAACTTCTTTTTAAATTCCGACTGTCCCTTACGCAGATTAATTTTTTACTGTAGATAGATAGTTCTCATTGCATAAATTTAAAGGAGTGATTTTTATATACGTTTCATTGGACACTTGCAAATTGTTTTGATTTTCAATTGACGATTTGATATTTTTTATTTCAAAAAGTGGCGTTCGAAATCGAAAGCACACCTCTCATTTCCGTTTCACTTTAATCAGCACCAACCTTATATCTAATAAGCGGCATCTCCTCAAGCAAATACAGCGTCAGGCCGGCCACCTTCAAAAAGTACCTATCCGCGTGTCGTTCAAGCTCCTCATCGGTCCACGCGACATCGGGATCTACGTCGCGCCGCTCGGGCGACTGCACCCGCTCAGCGACCGCTGCGGTGATGAGCGAACGCGGCGTCAATTGCCACGGCCGCGCGGCCACGGTGACTTTCTGGCCGCGGCACGCCGCCACCGCCGCCGCTGCGCATGCGATTGATAGGGTTGTGTTCAAATCATACGACACAGGGGTTTAGTAGGTGGGGGTCGTGAGGGCGGCCATCCCTCCAAATCCACCAGAATTTTTTGCCCTCTATCCCCTGAACGCCTCCCACCCCAAATCGTCCAGTTATTTACCTATCTGGAGCGATTTTTATTATTTGTATACCTATTTTCCACCTACTTTTAGCGATTTTTGCCCTTTTCTTCCTTCTTTACTTTCGAAAACAATTTTCAGCTATCTATCACCCGGAGGAACGATTTACTATCTATATGAACCCCCGCGGGGTCCAAATCTACAAAACCACTGATACTATAATTGGCTAGCGTGTATTCCCATCGACTGACGTTTTGTGGGCGTGCTCTCCGAGTAGGTTCTGAGCTGGGGCGTGGGCGCCGGGCTGAGTTTCCTCCTGTACGCCTTGCTCATGCTCATACTCCTGGGCACCTACGCGACAAAAATACAGCTTAGGCAAGGCTCTAATAAAAAGGTGACAAAACTCAATGTGAACAAATACCTGGTTCACGGCGCGGCTGACGCTCGGATGCACTTCGATGGGCGTAGCGGCGCCGCTGTTCGGCTGGCTGACGTCGGGAGTCAGCACCGGCCCGGCGGTATACTTTCGCACCGGGCCGCCCGCCGCCGGCCCGCGTCTCTGCTCACATTTGAGATTGTGAAATACCATCTGCGACTGCGATCAAGGACGTATCCAGAGGAGGGGGGGGGCGGAGAGGGGGCTGCAGCCCCCCCCCGTTCCCGGGGTGAGGCCAAAAAATCGCGGTAAATGCGACTTTCCCTCTACATTTTTCTAGTGTTGTGCAAAAATTTTGCGCGCAAGCGCCCACCCCTTCAAACGTATAATTATCAGTGAATCGGTCCCCGTAGGCACACATCCCTAAAATTTCTGTCAACAATGTGCCCGTCGGCGTATATATACGTATATTTACATACAACTACAGTGGTTTCAGGCACTGACGCCAGCGCCAATGACGCCATGGCGTGGCGCCAATGAATAGCGCCAGCGCCATGGCGCTATTCCGTCACTGTGTAGGCAAAATTGTAGGGGGGGTCAGTAGGGTTCAAACGGGATCCCGATCCCGTGAAATTCTGGGATGTAGCAGTCCCGATCCCAAAACCCCAATCCCGATCCCGAAATCCAAAAATACCAATCCCGATCCCGATCCCGAAAACTTTCAAATCCCGATACCGAGAATCTCCCAAGTCCGGGATCCCGACCCCGGAAAAAATAGTGGAAATTATAAAAAGTGAAAAAAAGACATTTTTGCGTGCAAAAATGTGAACGCAAACCCATAGCGTCCATTTTATGTCACTTTTCTGGCATCCAACAGTGTTTTGAGACCTTTATGAACAACTGTGAACAGTGACGAAAATCTCTATCCCTAGACCCCAATCCCGATCCCGAAAAAATGCCAATCCCGATCCCGTGACCCCAATCCCGGCTAGGGTTGGCCGATGTTTTTTTAAACGTTTTTTTTTATAAAAAAACGTTTTTTTTATAAAAAAACATCGAGTTAAAAAAAAACTTTTTTTTCCAACCCTAATCCCGGCCGATCCCAATCCCGAAATCTCAAAATACCAATCCCGATCCCGAAACCCCAATCCCGATCCCGATCCCGAAATTTCAAAAAGTGAATCCCGATTAGGGTTCAAACGGGATTGACTTTTCGGGATCGGGATCGGGATCGGGATTCACTTTTTGAGATTTCGGGATCGGGATCGGGATCGGGATTGGGGTTTCGGGATCGGGATCGGGATCGGGATTGGTTTTTTGAGATTTCGGGATCGGGATCGGGATCGGGATTGGCCGGGATTGGGGTCACGGGATCGGGATCGGGATTGGGATAGGCATTTTTCCGGGATCGGGATTGGGTTCTAGGGAAAGAGATTTTGGCCATTTTTCTGGCATTCACAGTTCTTCATAAAGGTCTCAAAACACTGTTGGATGCCAGAAAAGTGGCATAAAATTGACGCTGGGGGTTTGCATCCACTTTTTTGCATGCAAAAACGTCATTATTTCACTTTCTATAATTTCCACTAATTTTTCCGGGATCGGGATCCCGGACTTGGGAGTTTCTCGGGATCGGGATCGGCATTTGAAAACTTTCGGGATCGGGATCGGGATCGGGATTGGTATTTTTGAGATTTCGGGATCGGGATCGGGATCGGGATTGGGGTTTCGGGATCGGGATCGGGATCGGGACTGGTAAATCCCGGAATTTCACGGGATCCGGGATCGGGATCGGGATCCCGTTTGAACCCTAATCCCGATCCCGAAAAGTCAATCCCGTTTGAACCCTAGGGGTCAGCCCCCCCCCCCGCAGCCCTCCCCCGCTCAAAAATCCTCATGACTGCGATGACATTTAAATTGTCAAATGATCAGCACAATTTTCTATTTTCAACCTACATTTGTTTTAAACGTCAACTCGCCGGCGCTCAGCGTGTTTCGCTGGTGTCTGTTTGCAGGCGGCGGCGGCGAGTTGTTCGGCGATGACTCTGTGCTGCCGCTCGGCACCGAGCCCATCCACACGTCGATTGGGTACACTGCGGGTTGAGGGATGTTTTAAATATATGTAGACTGGCGATCAAAGCCTATGCAGAGCAAAGAGGGTATTTCCCGGGGCATTCTGGATCGATCATTACAAGGTTTCGCAAAATCAGCCGAGAATCTCGTGTTTTTACATAAAAAATTTCGACATTCCCAATTCCAACTCTCAAACCAGCGTCGAAAGCAAGCACACAATCGACCTCACCAGCCTCAGCCCCCTGGGGCTCCTTGGGTATCTCCTCCTGGGGCAGGAGCACCTCGGTGGGGAAGCAGTACATGTCGATGCCGGTGCTGGTGCAGCGGCGCCGGCGCACCACGCGGCTGACGCACGCGAGCAGCCGCAGCCGGGTGGCCGTCACCAGCGGGTCGGCGCTGTCTTCGAACTCGCACAGGGGGCGGCCGATCGCGCAGCCTGTGGCAGTGTTGGTGGCGTTTGAGTGGTGGTAATAAGAAAGGGAAAGGAGGTGGGGTTAGAATGACATATTACACTAAGAAATGTGAACGGGAACTTCCAGTGTCCAATGTATGCCACTTTGGGGGCTTTTATCCAAGTGTGTTTTTAAACAATTTTTGTGGCAAATGACCTTTAATATCAGAACAATGTTCTCTATCACGATCAGAACAACAAAATCGCGATCCCGAAACCATGATCCCGATTCCGAAATCTCAAAAAAAAAGAATCCCGATCCCGAAACCACAATCCCCATCCTGAAATTTGAAAATCGCAATCCCAATCCCGAATATGCAGTCCCGTTTGAACCCTAACCCTACCGCCATGGGGGTCCAAATCTACAAGACCCCACCCAAAGGCCAACCGATATCATGTGCCAGCTCTTTCTCTTCCCTATTCCCTTTCGGCTCGACCAATCGCACGACCGGCATAAACATGCGGAGGTCGCACACGCGTCTCCGTTCATCATATTGCTCCTCGTTGACGCCAGCCAAGCCGATCGTGATGAAAATGTAGTCGGAGCAGGGCAGCAGCAGGGAGAACAGCGGCCGTCTGCGATAAGTTTTGAGATTTTGCAGTAGTGTAATTCGGCTACATACACCTGAACATTCTCCATTCAGTCAACAGGCAACAGTCATTCTCCAACGGTCATTTTAGTTTTTAACGGCAATATTTCAGCAGATAAAAGTATATTTTTTTTCGCTAATTGATTTTCGCTATGTAGCTAATTTTCACATTCATAATCGCTATTTTCGTTTATATACAGAGATAAATACGTTGTTTTTTTTAGCTATTATCGACCTATTTAATTTATATTTATAGCCATTTGGAAGTTTTGGCTTGCTGCCAAATTCACATCTTTAATTTTTTCAGCGACGCGCGTTCATCTTCAAAGAGTTCGCCGACATCGCACTGGCTAGACATCTTCATCAGCATCAAGTACACGCGATCCCCAACAAACTTCTTTGCCTCTTTCCACACGGACACCTTGACCTGGGCTAAAGTATCATACTTTGACACCTTCATTGGCAGCGCGAATCCATTTGGCAAAAGCACATCTAAGGACACCTCCTTGTAAGGCATATAATTGTCCCATATGTCGCTTTTGCCGGCGTCACTGGCCGCCGCGTCGGCGTCCAGCCGCAGCTGCAGCGAGCTCGGCTGCATCGAGGGCAGCTAGCTATTTATTTGCGTGGTGCAGGACGGCCGCGGACCACCACAGTCCGGATTTTGACGGTGACAATTGTACTGAATGGAAACTGAATTAGGCGTATTGAATGTTTTTACTATCAGAAAATGAAGCCTGTCAGTCATAGTTGTTTGAGAAGAAAAAAGGCAGTCACCCCGACGGTTTGTGCAGCCAGGGATTGTTTATGTATCAGACTTTATTTTTCTGTACTCACAAGAATTATTATCGCCGGAGATCATGTTCCTCCAGAACAACTGTTTCTGTAACCTTTCATTTTTATTTTTAGTTGAAGGTTTGTTTTGGATACGCACGCATCAGAAAAAGTTTATTCCTCTCTCGTAAGCAATTTGCAAAATGAAATCCGATGTCAACGCTGAAGGTTTACACGCGATAAGCAAAGTTTTTGCAACACATGAAAATCATGAAAAATTCATGGAATCATGAAATTACATGATGAAATTTCCAACCCACATATTTATTATCCATCACATTGACACGACTATTTCTAGCGTGCCTCTAAAAATCTATCTGTAGCCACTCACCAAGCCATGGCGCAAATTTTATGGACAAATTCAAAGACGCAGCGTTGAAGCAACCCGCCGTCCGTTCGAAACGAATGTAGGCCGAGCAACCGCATTGGCTTATGTTTTCAATCGGACCCATTTCAATGCAATTTATCGCCAGTGGAACAAATTCAATGAAGCTTGAAAGTGAAATCATGCCGCCGCTCCGAATGGACGGGCGGGCGGACCGACTTCGCCTCTGAAGAATTGCATCTGCGCGGCGCCGCAGCGGCTACCCCGGCTTTAAACCTCCCTATTCCAGTTTGGGCGTTTCGGCTTTCGTGTTTACGTTTTGACGCACTTGCATTCTTATTCTCGCCTCCGTTTGCGCACGTTGCGACCGTCAAATCTCCCGGGCACATTTCATAATTGAAAACACAATGGCACAAAATGTTGCCGTTTCTCGCTTGTCATTGACCGGGCTACGAACTCCGAATGGCACTGTGCCAGAGTTGTTAAAAGTACTGAACTATTTTCAAAGTAAACGTTAACGTAAAGAATTTATTTTTTACTCACCCCTGAGTACAGAAAACGTAAAGTAGAAGTTTTTACTTTTACTCATGAGTAAAAAATAAGTAAAATACTTTTTCCTCGGGAAAACATAAAACTGAATATTTTTTAAAAAATTTGCCACAATTTCACTCAAAATCAATCACTATTCTCACTCTTTTTGCCCATTTCACCTTCAAATTCACTAGTTCATATGCTTTTTTGCCGATTTTCCGAATATTCTTGACTATGTGTCCATACCTATATACCAAATCTTGACTATTTTGCCCTGTTTTTAGCTTTTTTCTTCTCTGTTTTTTCCTTCTATGCCGTTAAACACGATACAAAAGCCTATCCGAAATACGCTTTCGGTACTCGCGTACTTTCAAAAAGTACGCGAGTAAGTGGGTACCGGTATTTTTTACGCAGTACTCGAGTATACGTATTTATTGAGTAAACGTAAATACGTTTTAACAACTATGCACTGTGCTATAATACGTAGGTCAGACGAGACGCGGCTAAGAAGTTATGCAATGGAGGGATTTTAATCACGCGTTGCACTGCACTGCATTGTGCTGTAGCAGGAGTGTTTTTGAGCCACCACCACCAACTGGAAGATGTTTATCACGGCATCATCTTATGATAATGTTTTTGAATTGAGTTAGGTATAATAGATCACTGTAAACTTTCGCGTAGATGCAGTGATTCTAAGCGACCATTTCAGTTTGCTAAATATGAAAATGTGTTACGTTGAATGGTAGTGATTTTATAATTTTGATAATTAGTAAACTGGGGGGGGGGGGGAAATTACATCTCATTCCGTATCAAAATGAAAAGGCACCTGGATGTAAAACTGATTTGTAACCATAACGATTGATAAACTGTAGATTCGCACACCAAAGTAAATATGTCGGTCGTTCACACAAAGGGTCCATGATGTCTATTTCATTTGTACAAAAAGAAGCGAAACTACTTCGATAGTGAACCCCACTGTGTCGATATTTAACCATCCGCGTTTACTACCTATACATAAATTACTACATATACAGGGGTGGGCATCTTCAGTTACCGCTGGGAAAATGCGATAGATTGAGCTACGGTTGAGCTATCAGAATGAAATTTTAACACAAACATAAACTCAACTGCCACACACAATTTTCTCTACAATTGAAATCAAAGGTAGGTAGTTTAGGTTATTTGAACTGAATACATTCATTGGGGTATAGTATTTATATTATTGATGTATTTAATTAGACAGTTTGATTCAGTTTAGCTTAAAACCGAGTGCTTGAATATCGACTTGTTTAAAAAACCCGACATTCTCACCAACAGTGTCGCTGCATTTCCGTCACGCAGCGAGAACATGTTGTGTCTCCTGCAGAGTTGTTAAAATACTGGTATTTTTGGAAAGTTTAAGTGTAAGTGTAAATACACTTTCCAAATTTTGAGTATGGATACCAAAAGTGTAAGGTATTTTCAAAATACCTTGGAAAGTGTAAAAAAAGTGTAAGTGTAAAAAAAATTTCAGAAAGAGCTATCACTGTTGAGCATTAGAAAACACCGCTGTTCTCACATTTAGATTAATTTATTTATCATTTTCATGCATTTTTTCACATTTTACGGCCTTTTATGAAACATTTCAGACTGTAACAAATATTGTAGTGGTATGAAGTTCCCTAATAATGGCACTTTTTCAGTGTTGATATTTTACTGATTAAGCAATGCGATACACTGTTTAAATGCAAGAATGGACATGCAGCAAATGTCAATGCAAAAGTTGACTTTGTGTCCACCTGGTGAATTTCCATTGATCTTGTCCTTTTTACAAAAGTATGATGAAAGTGTAGAGTACCATGATTACTGATCAAAGGTTGTAGATCAAGGGCTAGTTTGTACATTTGCCATATTTTCTACATTCAATTCATTTTTTGTGCAGACCATATGTTATGCTTTCTCAAAAGCATAAAACAGGGCCATCTGACCCTTTCTGGACACTTTCTGTACCCGGGTATTTTGCCCAGGAAAGTGTAAAAAAGTGTATGGGTATTTTATGAAAGTGTAAGTGTAAGTGTAAATATAAATACCCATTTACCCGGGTATTTCGGGTAAGTGTGAATACACTTTCGCAACTCTGGTCTCCTGCATGAAGGCTCACTCAAACTGCACGCGACAACTACACGCTTTTTCTAGTCTATCGCTGAGGACTAAATGAAGCGACGAGACTTTTGGCCCTTTTTTATTGTTCGAAATTGTTACGTAATTTCAAATCGCAGTTCAAAGTAGTGTCACTTTCTGTACAGGCGTCGGGCGATTTTTGCACCATTCAAAGTGTAATCTCAGAAATTAATAAAAATCCACTAAAGTTGATCCGCGAAAATCAAATTCAGCTATTACATTCATCACTAATGCAATGCTTACATCGACGGTGATCTGTTTGACGCTGCTCCCGCCGCTCACATCTGCAGGTAAGCGGTCACTCATTCAACTTGCCAGAACTTTGCACTTTTCTAACTTGGTCGTATCGCAGTGTGGTGCTACCGGACGTACGGCCGGTGCCAGGGCGCCTTTTGCCTCAAGGAAGTCGGTTTGAATGATGCGGTCGTGATGAAGGGCTGCGACGGAGACTGCTCGGGTGAGTTGAGCTGCCGTCACATAAATACACGTATACTCGGCAGACACGATACTCTACAAACAGATAGGAGTTATGTCTTCGGCTGGCAGACGGCCAGCCGAGAACTTATGGAAGACGTGATGATGACGAGGTGATGGCGAGAGATGATGGTGGCGACGAAAGCGATCATGTCATGATGGAGTGTTTCCTCCGGAAAAATGTACGGCGTAATCATCCGAGTATACATACCGTGTAACATAAATTGGAGACATCACATGGGCGGTCATTATCTCGTCTCATTTTTGGTTCTGCAAATGTGATGGCGTGGTCGCAATACCGCACCGTGTAAAGTGTCAAATCTGGTGCAAAGTGTCCATAAAAAAATTAGATTTACGAACTGTTGAAATTTAGCCCTCATTTGACAAATTTGCATATCATTTGCCACTTGACTTTACACTTTACAGGGTGCGGGACTGTCCCGTGGTGTATAGTCTATCCCATACTGGGTGATGCGTACTCGTGTGAATGAGTTACCGTATTACCTCGAATTAACCCCCCTCGAATTACCCACCCCCCCTAAATTTCGGCTGAGGAAATAATAAACCCCCCCCTCGAAATACCCCCCCCTAAAATTGAGTGTAACGTGAACGAACATGACAAATACCGCAGTTTGTGATCTGTACAATGCAGAACACATGTTAAAACTGATGATTAGGTAAGTGACGTTAGGGAAGGGTTTTTGTGTATATACAGTTATATTTATATGCCTATAAACACATAGGTATACATCTATGTAATTATTCGATTTTTCTACGTCTGCGTATGGGGAATTTCCGAAAATTTCTGGCGAAATAATAGACCCCCCCCCCTCGAATAACACCCCCCTCGAATTACCCCCCCCCCTCAAATTTTGCTGGCGATATAATAAACCCCCTGGGGGTATTTCGAGGTAATACGGTACAAACTTTTCGTCACTAGGGTATTTTACCACTGGAGGGGGTAGTAAATTGGAAGAAGTTATTCGAGGTAAATAATACGCTAACCAAAATAACGACTAGGGGCCAGATTTAATATGCCCTACAAATATTCTTAAGTTATGCACTACACCCTACACGCGTCTCCCTACACGCCCGACAAAACCGTGTACAAAGCATAGCCGAGTTTTTCTTTTTTTTAATAAATTCCGTCTGAAACCCACACCCAACTTGGACTTCCCGTTTGTCGTGTCGGGAGACTGACGTGTAGGGTAGGGCATCCGTAAACAATTTGTAGGCCGGCTGCCCGATTTCGGGCGCATTACTTTCGGGTAGGGCACATTACTCGAGAATTAAATCTGGCCCCAGGTGCCAGTTCCGTAAGTGGAAAAGTTAAGAGTTAAAAGTTAAGAGTTGAGTAAAATGACGAATGGCAAGTTAAGAGATAAATGATGAGTTAGAGACAAGAGTAACGTTAAGAGTAAAATTAAATGACAAATGATTACTTAAGAGATAAAAGTAAAGTTAAGAGTCAAGCAAGTGTATCCAAATCTTATTTTTTCGTATCCAGATTGTATGTTTTTGTATCCAAATCTTATGTTCTCTCATAAGATTTGGATACAAAAACATAAGATCTGGATATGAAAAATAAAATTTTTATACACTTGCTTGACTCTTCACTTTACCCTTATCTCTGAACTAATCATTGGTCATTTAACTTCACTTGTCTCTTAACTCATCATTCATCATTAAACTTTACTCTTAACTTGCCATTTGTCATTTTACCCAACTCTTAACTTTTAACTCTTAACTTTTTCAGACCTGATTTTTTCAGGTAGCACAGAGTCAGGGTGCACGGACATTGAACGGGACGGGGCCGCATATCGCCGGTGCTGTTGCAACGAGAAGGATTTCTGCAATGCCGCCCGGCCGCAGACCAGCGCCCATTTCAGGGTGCTCAGCGCTATTCTTAGCGGAGCAATAGCTTTAGCATTTCGCAGTGGATCTGGCTGCATTCGAAGCTGACAGATTTGAAGCCAGCGTTGATGCAGTTTTAAGTTTCGGAATTTATCCCTCTTCAAATTACCGTATTTCTTCGAATTACCCCCCCCCCCCCCCCGAGGATTTATTTTTTCAGAGTGGAAATTTTGAGAGGGGTTAAACGAGGGGGGTATTTCGTGACTGGTTGTTGACTGAACTTCAGTTGACTAATTTCAATCAACTACTACAGTAGGTAAATTCATGGTCAGATTAAGTCGGTAATGTTGTTAAAATAATTTAAATGATGTTGTTCATGATGAAGTTCGGTATTTAAAAGTATTTGAATCGGCATTTTTCGACGTTGTGTCCATTTATAAATTTGTAGTAAATTTTATGGTGGACTTAGAAGTAGGCATTATGGACAGAAAGACAGCAGACGAACAGAGAAATCGAAGCACAACAATAAAGAGCAAACGGTATGTAATTTTTTAACCTAATGTTAAGGAAAAGGGAACAACGGCAAACGTACCTAAAGCGAATTGCCGAAGGTAAAACAGGATGCAAGACCGAAGAATTTTTGATCACAAAAGTACATGTAGATAAATTGCATTTAGCCCCCAACAATCACTCAACCATCTGATCACCCAGTCCAACATGATCACCAACGCCAACTGCAGCATCAGTCACTTGCTGCTGTTCATCCACTCGCTGCTGCTGCTGTGTTTGCTGTGCTTCACTACCATCGCAATGCAGCTGATGCTGGGGCTGGTGCACTTGTTGCCCAGACACCCTGCCGCCATACCACAAACTTGGGTGGTAGGCGGCAAAATACAGGGATGATGATGGTGGAAATTTGCCACCGTTTTGGTCGTAAGAGCAGCTCTGGTCGCTCGTGGATGGCGCGTTTCGGTAATTGTACGCCTGAGTTTTCATTTCAGCACACTAATCAAATGAGATATAACAAACATCTTTGAACTGTCACATAAAATAGCGACATGCCACCAACGATGATTAAGTTTTTTTCTAAAGAAGACTTTCTGTGTTTTGAGTTAAAAAAAAGTGATCAATGTGTTTTGAGTTGTTTCCAAACAAATGGAGTTTCTGTGTTCCGTGTTCTTCAATAAAAACCTCACTTGTTTTGAATTTTTCAAAATTACAGTTTTGAGTTTTAATTTTTTTTATAGTTTCCCTGTTTCCGTGTAAAACCCCACAGAAGCTCAATGAGTTTCTGTTTTTAGTATACTCGGGTTACTTTATGCCGTACATTTTTCCCGAGGAAACACTCCCGCGGTGTGATACGTCATAAATTTTAGCCGCTGTCCAAGTCGTTCCCGTAGGTAGGTCAAACAAAAAAAATAGGTACCTATGTGTCATGGAAAATTCGGCCGCGCTAGAACTCGTTCCGACGAAATATTTCCTGAATCTATAGGCCACATACGAAACGTTTCGCCGCAGGCTGAAATAAGTTCCGCTGAAGATAAATACCGTATTACCTCGAATTATCCCCCCCTTGAATTAACCCCCCCTCGAAATACCCCCCCTAAATTTCGGCTGAGGAAATAATAACCCCCCCCCCCCCTCGAAATACCCCCCCCCCCTAAAATTGAGTGTAACGTGAACGTACATGACAAATACCGCAGTTTGTGATCTGTACTATGCAGAACACACGTTAAAACTGATGATTAAGTGACGTTAGGGAAGGGTTTTTGTGTATATACAGTAATATATGCCTATAAACACATATAGATCTATGTGATTGTTCGATTTTTCTCCGTCTGCGTATGGGGAATTTCCGAAAATTTCTGGCGAAATAATAGACCCCCCCTCGAATAAACCCCCCCTCGAATTATCCCCCCTCAAATTTTGCTGGCGAAATAATAAACCCCCTGGGGGTATTTCGAGGTAATACGGTAGGAATATTTCTGGCTCCGGAAACGCGACATATTTACTTGAAATTAGTAGCGACGGCCGGCATACAGGCCAATCTATTATTTTCTTGATTCTTTGGTGAAAAATCGGTCCTTAAAGTTTTCCGTTTGACATATATATTTGACTTTGATAAAAACGGTACGTAACTCCTATCTGTTTGTAGAGTATCGTGTCTGCCGAGTATATGTGTGTTTCGCCATCGTTGCATGGCACCCACCTGCTGTTGCAAGGAGCCACCAAACAGGCTCACGCTTTGCTGCTGATAGGAAGCCAAATGCGCAGCGTCCTGCCCATCAGCATCAGGTACAGCATCAGGTACAGCGTCAGGCTCATTCTGCTGCGCGACTGCGTGATCGGCTTCAGCTTGCCCGTGACTCGCGCCGGCCGTATGATGCTGGAAGTGGCCCAATAAAGCAGCCGAGTGTGCCGCCGCCGGCCACTTGCTGAACGGCTGCGTGTTTGGAATGATGGAGTCAGAGCATAGACTGTAGAGACATGTAGAATGTGTGATGGGGTGGACTTTAATATATACTCACAGGCATCGTTGCATGCATGCCAGTATCCGCAGAAGACGAGGCGTTGTTGCTGCCGCGCGGATGCATAACCTTCGTATTTGTTAGCAGAATGATAAATCGTGTTGTATTGGAGGTACACACGCTAAACTGTAAACTGTGTGCTGGTAAACTCATAAACCCGCTTAGAATGTATGTGAGTTTACCAAAATGAAATGTCTGTCAACTGCACTTGAGTTATGTGTTCAAAGCCGATTTATGAGTTTACCACCACACAGTTTACAGTTTAGCGTGTGCACACGCATTATTTATTAGTCGCATAATTCCTACCGAAGTCGAAATGGAATTACTTCCAGCCTCAATGTGCTCATATCCAACCTCATTGGCAGCGCCAAGTTGTTGCTGTTGTTGTTGCTCGTCGGCCGACGGCAAAAATGCGTGCGCGCCCATGTGCTGCGGCCCTGTGGGCCAATACGAGAACGAGTCGAATAACGCCTGAAAATAAATATAAATGCAACGCATAATCGTAGTTGCCATCGTCCTCGTGCTTTAAGTGCAGTGGAATAAACGATGGCAAACCCTCTGTTTGTCTTTCTAAAATCACTTTTCGAAATTTCACAAAAATTGTTTTCGAATTTGTGAATGTTTGGTCAAGTACCTAAATAGGCATTTTCGCATTTTTACTTGTGTATTTTAATATTATACATGCGTTTTGCTACCTTTGAAGGTTACAGACACGTTTGCACATGTTTTGTTCTGCTATACTCCGGTTACTTTACACCTTGCACGAGTGGTTCCCGCTGGAAGTGTGCCAACGATGGTTAACGCGTGCTAGTTTCATAAAAAGATGACAAAACCGATTGTTGTTATAATGTTATTCATAAACATATTCACATCGATGAATTTTTTCATCTATTTACGGAAATCGCATGATTTAATAATATTGGCACGCTTCCAACACGAGACATAAATTAGTGCGATGGCAGAGTATCATGTACGCCGAGTATACTATGAATAGATCCATGTAAAATTTCTGTTTTGAATTGTGTTACTGCATTGTATACCCATTCTCAGCCAAAATACAGAAAACCATTCGAAAATTTGAAAACGTTAACGAATAGATATTTCTAGAGAAAAATAGATTTTTAATTTTTTTTCTAGCGATGTAATAAAAATCCAAAAAACCTCAAAAAATCAAAAACATTTACAAATTTTCCAAAAAAATTTCCCATCATTAGCAGTGACAGGCCGGGTTTACCTGCGCGTGGGCCAACGTGGCCGCGCTGTCGGCCGTGCCGGGCACGCAGCCCATGGAGCCGATGCTGGGCAGGGCGGCCAGCGCGGACGCCTCCAGTTTTTCTTGTCGACGCCACTTGGCGCGGCGGTTTTGGAACCACACCTGTGAGGGGCCGATTTGTTGAGATTCGCGATTTTTTTGTTTGCGTGAATAATTATGAATTACGAGATTACATTAAATAGGTAGGTCTCTTTTACTGACTTGTCAAGGTGTCAACGAGTGGGGAAAAATTATGCCCCTTCCCCGTAAATTTTAATTATATAGCTAATTTTAATTATTAATTATATAAAAGGTACTTCGGAAAGTAGCCCGAATGCTAAGGAAAAATAGTTCGAATGTGCTACAGTAATGATTGGGTCGATTCTGTCATTTTCATATTCTCAGAATGTGTTTACTTTCATCGATTAGAAGCTTTTAGGCAGCTTGCCAGCATTCCAAGCTACTGAACACACATCAAAGTGTTAGTGCCGCCGCATTGTCTCGCTGCAATTAGTGTAAACATGCACCGGTTTGAAGCACTGTTTGATTGTTTTGCATACGCAAATGCATTGCTCATTTTGTGGCACAACGCAATGCATGCAGCGCGTTACAGTAATCGACGGAATATCGCCCTTGTATCCACAATCATCATGATGTATTAGGTATTTTTTAAATAAATACTCGGAGCTGGTGAGTGATAAGCGTCATTGTCCCCCGTCTTGCACTAATTCGGAGTAATATCTACCGTATTTCCGCGAAATACCTTAAAGGGCGTGTATGATTTCGCCAGTAAATTTTAATCTCAATTTTAAGGGTTTATTCAAGTGGGGCCAATTCAAGGAGGAATAATTCGAGGAAATACGGTAGTTACATTAGGCGGTTATTCCCGTAAACATGGGACCACCCAGTTACGATGAGCATTTCTATAATCCAAATACAAGTCATTATAATACATGCAATCTTCTAATCGTACTGCCATTTATTGTCAAACGATGCGGGCAGGTGCACATCTACATTCCCCGTTTTTACCCCGAATTATGTAACCTCTAAGGCACGTGCCGCCCCGAACTGAGTCATGCATTTTCTCATGCATCTGCCCAAACTAATGCACTCATGGGGACCGCTTGATATAAACGGACGTGCGGCGGCGCGACAATTACAGTAAGCAGAGTGCACACATGTTTATGGGAGTCGCGTGAAGTTTAGTGAATTTTTAAAGTTGTTTTTGACTTCCAATTCCAATGGTGTTATTTTGGACAGGCCGCTGACTGTGGGAAACTGTCTACAAGGCGCCCAAAATATTTACTTTACCGAGGAAACGAATAATGGACAACGATAAAAACTTGTCAAAAATATTTGATCATCTTAATGTCGCAGCACACACTAGTTTACTAATGGAATTAAAAAAATATAGTAAACTCAGAAGGTATAAACATTGAACGAATTTGAGTTGAATGGAATGAGTTTTTTACTCTCCGTCAACCGCAGTTGTCAAACACAAGATTTCAACAAACCCAAATGCCATCCTAAGTTGATCTGAGTGTAAATATATTCGGCAGACCGCATGCTATGCATTTTTCTGAAGGAACCACTCCATCATGACGTCATCATTAAAAAATGAAAATAATTCCAGCAAAAAAGAAAAAACATGACAGGAAAAAACATTCCTCGTTTGTACGCGACTCCGCCTTTTTCGTTTTTTAAATATTTTTCGTTTTGTGAAAATGCATACATAAGTATCCGGTTCGCGCGTTATCGAGCAAGACATAAATAATTTTGGGCGCATACTTTGCGGTCCGCCGAGTATACCAAATTTTTAGTTTACTGCCAGTAAACTAAAAACTAGTGTGTGTACCGCCAATGAATTTACGAAATTCTTAAAACATTCAATTTTATGACGAGGTATCGAATTTACCTAGGTAGATGAAATAAAACAAAAATCATGACCACACGCGGTAAAGCAGTAATTCCCCAAAACAGAAACGTCATAACAAATATTTACATAAAAATCCCACCATCACGGCACACTTACCTGCACCCTGACTTCAGGCAAATTGATCTTATGCGCCAAGGCCTCCCTAGCATACACATCGGGATAATGGGACTTTTCAAAAGCCCTCTCCAGCTCATGCAGCTGGAACGTAGTGAAAGTAGTTCTGTTGCGCCGGTGCTTGCCCGTGGCCGACTGGACGTTCCTGTCGCCGGCGCCGGAGTCGACGCACGACGGCGGGTCGGGCGGGCTGCAGGTGCCGTCGGTCGCCATGCCGCCCATGTTGGTGGAGGTGTGAGATTTGGACTTGAAGTTGGTGGTCCTGCTTGGGCACTCGACTGCGCGTGGGAGAGCGGGTAACGAACCGGTTGTCACGTCAATGGTATTTACCGTATTTCCTCGAAATACCCCCAGGGGGTTTATTTCTTCAGAATTTTGAGGGGGGTTAAACGAGGGGGGTATTTCGAGGATTTACTTAGACAGTATAAACCCTGTTCTAACATTACAGAGTCATTGTTTTCAACGTGTTTTATGCGTTTCCCAGATCACAAACCGTAGCTTTTGTCATTAACGGTATCTACCGTATTACCTCGAAATACCCCCATGGGGGTTTATTATTTCGCCAGCAAAATTTGAGGGCGGGTTAATTCGAGGGGGGAGGGGGGTTTATTCGATGTTTTTTTATATTATTTCGTCAGAAATTTTCGTAAGGATCGTAGTAAATAGTAGGCATTTGTATACCCAAAACAGGTAATAAATTTGTCCAAACAGGATACATTTGGACATAAAAACGTAGATAGCTACACAAACTAGTCTATGTGTAGCTGCAATGCAAATTAACAGTAATATACGTCATGTACATTGCATACATGATGTATTTATTCTGTACATGACGTACATCATTCCGAAGGGGGGGGGTATTTCGAGGGGGGGGGTTTATTATTTCCCCAGCCCATTTTGAGGGGGGTTAATTCGAGGGGGGGTTAATTCAAGGGGGGATAATTCGAGGTAATACGGTATACACTATATTTGGGGGGGGGGGTGTTTCGAGGGAGGGGGTATAAATTCATAGTGTCCATTTTGAGGGGAGTATTTCGAGGAAATACGGTATGTGCAATGATAACCTCTGCTTTTCTTTGTGACGGCGGCACCCTCGAGCTGCGCAGTGTCGGCGGTGATCGGCTCAGCCTTCACTTGGATGCTCAGCGGCTCCAATTGGCCGGCTGCAAAGATCACATTATGACCGTGTAAAATATTTATATAGATCACAACATGATACATTGTTTATCATGTTGTGATCTATGTATAGCGTGTGCACACGCTAAACTGCAGACTGTGTTCTGGTAAACTCATAAATCGGCTTTGAACGCATTTGAGTTTACTGGAATGAGTTATTCTTGATCCCTATCAACTGCAGTTGACGGACACCTCATTTCGGTAAACTCACATGCATTGAAAGCCAATTTATGAGTTTACCAGCACACAGTTTGCAGTTTAGCGTGTGTACCCCCATACGCGACACAGTTTACTACCGGTAAACTAACAATGTAGTCAACTCATAAATCAACTTCTGAACGCATCTGAGTTTACCGGAATGTGTTTTTCCCCGTCAACTGTAGTTGACGAACAGCTCATTCCGGTAAACTCGGATGCGCTCAGAAGCTGATAAATGAGTTTACTAAATGGTTACTTTTTCGAAGTAAACTAGTGTGCGTACCGCCATTAATAACGCACAACGCACCAATGGATTGGTGTGCAAAGGTGACGGGCGGGCCCATGCCCAAGCCGAGCGGCATCATCATGGCGGTGCCCGTGTTGTCTTGCTCGATAAAGGTGCGACGAGGGACGATTTAACGCACCGAATGTAGATTTCTGGGTTCGATTAAATGTGAAAGAGTGAAATCGTGATACACAGCACAATCAACAAGCTGGGGGCAGTCCCGGACCCTGTAAAATGTCAAATGTCATGCAAAGTAACAAAAGTCATGTAAAATGCTCTGTAAAAATGGCACACTTCCGTTTGCCATTTTCCAGGGCATTTTACGTGACTTTTGCCACTTTGCATGACATTTGACATTTTACAGGGTACTTTACAGTGTTTGGGATTGGCACCTGGTGGTCAACTAAGAGCTGGTGCGCAGCTCCTAACGATTCGCACCCATGGGAATCTAATCAAAACGGTGCTCGTCGGGCGAAATTGCGAGTGCTAAAAGCGAGGGCAGATGGGCTGCTGAAAATTTAGCCCATCCGAATTTCAACCAGCCGCCGTTCTCGGCGAAAAGTAACATGCAATTACGGACCGCATGGGGAGAATGCGGCAGCATGAAAATCCTTGTGCAAGCGGCTCAAATACAATTTTATCAGAAATTTGGACAAAAATAACAAAGCCTTCTTCAACCAGACGAAAAACAAGATCCACTTAGATGTAGTGAGGAGAATTACGCAAGAACAAAATGACCAGTGGCCGCGGCGGGCGCGGGGCCACGGGCCGGCGTCAAGTTTCATCCGCGGAACCGCGTTACTAATCAACCGCTAAGTGCCCGTCAATCAGCGGCGCGTCAAGCCTCGCCGTGCCAATTTGCCATTTGACACTTTTATAATCGCCGGGCTTAGCGCTGATTCGATTTGACAGGTCCCGGCGACGGGCAGGGGGGGGGGCACTTTGCGTCCACTGGCCCCGCCCACTTTTACAGTAAGACACGCGCGCGAATATAACGCGCGCGCACGCGCAGACTTGCTCGGAGGTAGGGAATGCAGTTGGAAAAGGTCACGCGCGCGGCGGAAGGATGGGACTTTGCAGCAACGAATCGACATACGAGAAAATGGGGTTGTTGCGAATCAAAAGCGATGAACACAATCCACCTGCGGCACCGTTCGAAAAGAACGCTTCCCTTCGCAAACTACAGGCACCGAAATAAATTTCGCGAAAAAGTGGAAGCCACTGTCGCCGTCCGCATTTCGCTTGGAATTCCACACAATACGCGGATGAAAAAGGTTCCCATTCATCGCGGCCGCGCCGCCATACCGAGCGCATTAACGCCCGATTAAGTCCATTTTATCGCATAGCGCGCATCCTTTGACAATCCACTGGGCGTCGCAGTCATGCATTCACATGCATGGGTTGACGGCGGCGCGGCGGAATTAGCGTCAATTAAGCGGCCGCGTGCGCGCGTACAATGAGCGCGGCCGCCGCGCCGCCGAATAAAGTGCCTCGCGGCCGGGCGGCTGCCGCGACGGCGCGACCGATTAGACACGGCGGGAACAATTGATGCGCGATTGCGGTGCGGTGGCGGCGATAAGTGGCGAAGCGGTAAACAAGCTCATGAGGTGAGCTGATATGATTAAATGTTGTTAATTATTGTGCTAAATGATGACGGTAACTATTTATGTCTGCATCTCGCTTAAACTTTTTTCATGTTACCTACAAGAAAGACGCACGTTTTCTATTGAATTTTACAATTGAACATTACGGTATTTACTTTCTGAAAGAATTTATTCTGCGAGTGGAGAACACATTCGAAAAAACGGCCATTGCCAACACAATTGAATACCTGAGTAACTGTTCCACTGATTCTATGCATTACACGAGTTTGCAAAAGCGAAAAAGGTTTGAATGATGGTTTGTCAATTACTGTAGAATGAATACCGTATTTCCTAGAAATACCCCCAGGGGGTTTATTTTTTCAGAGTGAAAATTTTGAGAGAAAAACGTGAAAAATGCAACAATAACCACCATTTATAAGTTTTTACAGCCTTATATAAGGATGTAGATGGTATAAACGATGTTCTAACGTAACACAGTCAGTGTTTTGAACGTCTGTTATGCATTTCCCGGACCACAAATTCATGTGCCCATTTTGAGGGGGGTATTTCGAGGGGGGTATTTCGAGGAAATACGGTAAATAGCTGAAATCCTAAAAATAATAATAAACTGAATGAAGAAATGAATGTAAAGTATACTCCGTCGACCGCACGCTATGCATTCTTCTGAAGGAAACACCCCATCATGACGTCATCAATAATAAAATAAAAATTGTTCCAGCAAAAACAAACAAAATTTTCCAGGAAAAACATTCGCCGCTAGTACCCGACTCATCCTCTTTCTATTTTTAAAATATTGTTCTTTTTCTGAAATTGCGTAAATACATAAGTATCCCGCTCGCGCGTTATCGACCAAGACATAAGTAATTTTGGGCGCATACTTTGCGGTCGGCCGAGTTATATACGGTTCAGTAAGACGAATACAACAAGTCTAAATACAAAAATTGCGCTGCTGACGATCATTTACAATTGAAAACTACCTACATACATAATCAATAATAAACCATAAGTGAACATATGGGGACGGAATAGGTGGTCATGAACATGCCATAGCTGCGGAATTCCTGTCAAGTTTGAAAAAATACACTGTACAACAATAAATATACATTTACAGAGTAACCTCAATTTTTGCGAAAATAAAACGCCATTGTAAAGCTGCAAATTTTTTCTCAAAGTTAGTCCAATCACGTGTTTACAGGTCTCAACATTTTTTCATAAAATACAAAAAATCAGGGGTGCATCCAGGGGGGGCTGTATCATCCACAACTCGTACGGGCACCCTCAATTTTCCTCAAAATAGGTATACTGAATGGCGTGCCTGTCGTTCTATATTTATGTGCCTACGTATATTTACATACGTATTAGCAGTTAGTTGTTGGCGCCAGTGGCAAAACGCCATTCAGTCTCCTAATAGGGTAAAATTTTAGGGGCCCCCGTTCGCCGGCCTCGGTAAACAAGAACGCCCTGGCGCAAAAATCCTGGATACGTCCCTGCATAAAATAAACCAAATACGAAAAAAACCGCTTCTAAAACACTGTGACAGGGGCCAGTACCACACCATATCGAATGTCGTGTAAAATGTAAAATGCTTGGTAAAACGCTACAGAAAATGTTACCTGGCACTAGGGTTCAAACGGGACTGACATTTTGGGATCGGGATCGGGATTGGCTTTGTGAAATTTCGGGATCGGGATTGGCTTTATGAAATTTCGGGATCGGGATTGGGATTGGTGTCTCGGGATCGGGATCGGAACCGGGATTGACATTTTTTGGGATCGGGATTGGGATCGTTGAAAAAGTTCTCATATTGAAGGATTTTCGATAACATACTGCAAAAATAGGTCTAAAGCACGCACGAATGATGGAAAAGTGGCATAGATAGAACGTTGGAGGTACCTGGTCACATTTCTTAGTGCAAAAATGTCAGTTTACAAAAGTTGTCAAATTTTCCGGGATCGGGATTGAGTAAGAATTTTCGGGATTGGGATTGGGTTTTCCAAAAGTTTCGGGATGGGGATCGGGATTGAGGTTTCGGGATCGGGACCACAAAATCCCGAAATTTCTCAGGATTCGGGATCCGGATCGGGTTCCCGTTTGAACCCCACCTCGCACCCTCATTTCACGTGTCAATTTACAAATTTGCTTCAAATTTTACGGGGTGCGTGACTGGCCCTGGTGTTTGACCAGTTAACTGCACCGGATATTTCTTTCTTATTTAACACAGACGAAATAAATAAATAATAAATACAGATAAATGGATATGGAGAAGATGAAGCACGCGTACTAGGGTTGGCGCTTGATTTTTTACTGCCTTAAAAAATCACAGGTTGTCAGATTCCAAATGATCAAGCAGGTTGAAAAATTGACGCATCTTCCATCCCTAGTGCTTAAAAAAACAATACAATATTGCGAATATTGATAATACACTTGTATCAAATCAAAACAAAATATCAAATGAACTATAAAAAATTACGCAGATCAAATATCGCCCACTCTGATTTGTCTACCTCCCTGTTCAGCTTTCCACACATCGGCAAATCGTTTCAACCACAACAAGCCCAACCTTTTGCGGCGCCAATTCGGCAACGCCGCCGCCGTGCCATAGTAGTCGCCGCGTTTCACATTGGTCAGGTGTCCAGGAACTTTTGGACCGCACTGTGAAATGGTGCCACCCAGACAGTCGATCATTGCCGCTTCGCGTGTCAGCGCCTCGGCCTGGTGGGGTTTGTGAAGTTTATTCTTGGTGTGACGCATGATATTTGTATGTTGACTCGGCGGACCGCAAAGTATGCGCCAAAAATTACTTATGTCTTAGTTGATAACGCGCTAGCAGGATACTTAGTTACACACTTTGATGAAAAAGAATAATACTTTAGAAAGGAAAAGCCGGGCCCGGGTGCAACCAACATTAGGCACATTTCGTGCCTGAAATCGTTCTGTGTTTTTTTTGTTTTTGGAACAATTTGTATTTTATTACCGATGGCGTCATGATGGTGTGGTTTGTTTAGAACGATGTATTTACAGCTTGCGGTCCGCGAAGTATATGCACCTAATAAATCTGGCGTGAGATTTCAATACACACCCCATTTTTTTCGATCAGTCCGGATATGGTGCCAATAAAATTTTGGACCACGTAAGAATTTAGCATTATACGTTTTGTTTAAAACGGGATTGGGGCTTCGGGATCAGGATCACAAAACCGCGAAATTGTTCGGGATCGGAATCGGGATTCCGTTTGAACCCTAATTATCAATACTCCATGTAAAAACTTACAGCGAGGATTCCATGGAAAGCGTGCAGCAAGATCACGCCGCACCCGGCATCCCAAATGTCTTGAATCCTTGTCAATTTTGCGCTTTTTGTCAATTCCGCGCTTTTACAATCTTGTAAGTGATCGTAAGGCCGGCCCTTTTTCCCCTTGCCAATGTAGAATATCGAATGTAGAAATTTTATGAGCTCTGTGTCACCTGCAATAAAAACAGAATCACCAAGAAATAAATATAAATGACGCCATCCAACTTATATTTTCTGAACCTACCAGGCACCCTATAATCAGGCATCAATCTCGGGTCAATCAACACATAATTATAGGACATTCTTATGTTTCCTTCTCTCCACTTTCTGTCATTTTTGGCAAAGCACTGCACAACGTTCGTTTCGTCACACTCGGCAGCGTCCAAGACGTCAGCCAGTCTGTCGGGTTTGCATAAGTAGTTGCGGATGTCCATGGGGAGTTCTGAAATTGAATCATGTTAATAGTGAAAGCACACATATTTATTAGGGTTCAAACGGGATCCCGATCCCGAATCCCGAGAATATTCGGGATTTACCGGTCCCGATCCCGGTCCCGGAAAAAATTGGCAACGTGTTTAAGTGCGATTTTTGCACTAATAAATGTGAACGGAAACATCCAATGTCAACTTTATGCCACGTTTCTGACATCTATACGTGTTTTAGGCCATTTTTGTGCCAAAATCAGCGATAAAACACGTATGTTAGGACCTTTTCTAAACTGCCAATCCCGATCCCGAAAAATGCCAATCCCGGTCCCGATCCCGATCCCGAAATCTCAAAAACGAATCCCGATCTGATCCCGAGACCTCAATCCCGATCCCGAAAACTCAAAAAGCCAATCCCGATACCGATCCCGATCCCGAAAAGTCAGTCCCGTTTGAACCCTAATATTTATATACGTATTTAGGTATATAATTACATAATAACAGAAAATGTTCCTATAAAAAAGTATTTTTTTTCAAAATATATAAATATTACAACACATTTCTAGGGTATAAAATATTTCTATTTTTGTTCTGTACGTCTCCACGGGATAGAATTCAGGTAGAACAAAAATTACCCCCTTTTAAATACAAATAAATAAAATAAAATAAAAAGAATGTAAATATATGAATGATCCGGTCAAACGACACATGCGGCAGTGAAAAAATGTCCGAAAAGTACTCATCAGTAAACAAAAGCCCCCTCACTTTTCTTGAACGTGGAAATCCATGTTTCGTCCAGCTCAGGCCTATCGCATCTTTCTTTGTCAGCGGACTCGGCGCGCAGCAATTCAGCTAGGCGTTTCTCATACACAGCCCTGGTGGTTTTGGCGATCGGGCCAACTTCTTGGCCTGCGCATGCACCAATGGAAATGAACGGTACGATAGCACGGGTACGCAGGTATCTGGGCTAGTTCGCGCTTTTGAGTTGGCATGTTTTGAATGGCAAGGGCGCGGCGCCCTTCCATTTTTTCGTCACATCTTACCCGTCCTTCTATTCGAGACCACTAAATCACAGCGTCCGCTGGTATCCTTTATTTTTTATGCATTTGGCACAATTCCAGCACTTAGTGTACCTTCTATTGGATACCGCCCTTCTATTTATTTCGTGGCCCAAATTAAGTTGAAAAATAGTACCTTCTATTGGAGACCTGCCCTTCTATTAGAAGAAATACGGTAGTACTCTCCCGAAACTACCACATTTGACCTGATGATCGACCCGTAATGGTTCTTCACAAATACAACGATTTATCGGACTTTCGGGAAAACGATTCCATGAAAATTATGGAAATACCATAAGTTCGAAATTTTTCACTGCATGGCATTGATCCCACATAAACTTGCACACGGAAACAACTACACACACAGAACACCGACAAAAAACAAACCTCTGACGACCAACTGGCATCTCAACTCCTCATCGCTCAGTTTTTGCACATCGTCCAACACGTTGAGCATGTCGGCGCTGTGCTCCGCGTCCAGCGAGCGCACCGAGTGCGCCAACGCAGACACGAAGGTGTCATTTCCACTGTATGTGTTATCCGCTGCGTTTTGCGGCCCTGGTGGCGGCGCGGTGGCACCACCTGCGAGGGAAAGTGATTTTTGAGTGAATTTATTTTTAATGGTGTTTTCCCCGGTTCATAGTTATTTCTACTATGCGTGCATTATCTGTCAGAAAGAGCTTCATTTTTAAACTTTAAAGTGCGGCGTTGCGGGCTTAAAGGATACAGTATCCATGTGTGTTGATAATCACATGCACCACTTACACGTACGTGTGTGTTATGTTTTTACGTCGCTTTGTAAAAGCAGCCATAGTACCATACCAAGCTGTGCAAAAATTCAAATCAAACAACATGAATTTAATTCGAGCAAAATCTGAATGTTGTAAAGTGCATTGGAACATCACTTCTACATAAGAGAGATCGTCCGCTGACAGAATTGCATCATTTTTCAAGTGTAATAGAAAAATACCAATCAAAATGCTTCGCCTAAATTTATTTTTGGTAATTTTAGTTTCCTTAATTGGCGGCATTTTCGGCTATTACAACGATGTGGCGTCATTGTGAGTTATCGTTTTCGGTCACTTAAAATGATATTTAGGTAAATTCAAATATGCATAAAAAATACGTAACACAGCTACACACCGCATCAACTGGACATTTCTGTGCATGGAAGGCGTGATGAACGCACTGTAAACAATCTACTGAGAGACCGGGTAAGATCATAGAAAAAATTTTGATTCACATTTCAGGAATTTGTTTTTTTAATATAAAAAAATCCACGCAGCGATACCGCCACGTAAAAATAAGGTACGAAAATCGGCGTACAATCGAGGTAGAGGGCACGTACAGTGAAATGAGGGATCTTCAAGAAGATTTGGATTATAACGGTATTCATTCCAAGATGATTTAAAGTGATACAGAGAAATGCCCCCAAGTTGTTTGTTAGGCTGCGCTGCAGTTCAACGTTTGTGATTTTTTCTCGCTTTTCGTACACGAACATGATCTTAGAGTTAATTAGCGGCTGACACGTGGCTTAATAAGACACCTCACTGAAACAAACACCTTTAAGCTGCGTTCACACTGCGACTTGTGCCGACAATTTTAAAAAGTGAAAAAGTTCCATAATTTTGGAATACAGTTCCATATATGTAAGAAATTGCAGTGAAGCATACTCACTAGTTAAGTGCACTCACATGCCAACAGGGCCGTATCCAGGGGGGGGGGCGGGGGGGCTGCAGCCCCCCCCCCCTCCCGGGGCGAAACCAAAAAGTGACCGGAAAACGCGACTTTTTCAACGTCAGCGTAAAAAATTTTGCGCGCAAGCGCGCATTCTTCACCAGACATAAGGTATAATCATCGGATTTGCTCCATATGGCCACAAATCGTTATAAATACACTCAATGTTGTGTTTTTTGCTGTTTTGTATGTATATTTACATATATATACAGCATTCCATGGCGCTGACGCCAACGCCAATGGCGAAGTGGCGTGGCGGCTACTAATGGCGCCAGCGCCATGGCGCCATTCCGTCACTATATAATACTGTGGACCCCCAGGTGCTACAACCTTATCATTGTGGGCCAAATAGCAACACCTTGGACAGTGTCCAATTCCGTCAGAACTTTCAACGGTGCGCTCATGCAGCCCATCCTGCCTAATTACACCAAATGTACAGCACCTAACAGGGGACTTAGTTACCCTTCGCACCCGTGGGACGACGAACGATGGCAACACGCCAACCAAATAATCGCACAATTCCGACAGTTCAACAAGCGGCATAATGTCCACTGGACGATCAACAATTGCCCTACAAGCCCTACGCTTGGCGCGTGCGCGGGAACCCTGTCTGCCAAACTTCACCAGCTTGGTGCCTTTCGACCTAGCTATTCCGAAGGACGTAGGCTTCGGAACTTTTTGGTCTACTTGGTTGCCACAGCTAACAAAGTCCGGTCGCGCAAATTGCAAAAGCTTGCGGCGGATAACGTGCGGCTGTAATTTCCCTCTCTTACCCACCAAATACCAAAGGTTTCTAGGCTGCACAACTTTCTTCAGCCTTTCAGCAGTTTTCTCAAAAACACCACAAATTCCGGGCTCAATAAAAGCTGGCTCCATGATCAAGTGATCAAACAACCACTGCTGAGAAGCATCGCAAATCACTTCGCCATTGGGCAAAACAGAATCAACAACAAAATCACCAGCGCCCTGAACCTTTTCCGCATACGTGGCCCTTCGTTGTATTTGAAACATTTCCGACACGGGTTCAAAACTATCAAAAACAGGGCCCATTTCCAAATCATCAACCTCCCAGAAACCTTCAGAACTTGGCGCACTTCCAGAAACAGAAACAAGACTCGCCCACACTTCAAAAACCGACAATTCAACCTTATTTGAATGCAAGCAAACAAAAACGACGTCCATCATGATTCACCAATTAGAATAGAATTAATTAGATCCACTAGCTGGAATGAGCCAATAGATTAAGTAGAGAATTAGTTGCACCAGAGTAAGCTTGAATTATACTAATTGGGTTTCTCGAATCACGTTTGCAAAAATAGAGTTTCCAAAGTATTTGAGTATTTCCAATTTACCTTTCCACTTTCCAAATCAAACATTAATACAAAAATGACTAAATAACACTCAGGGTCATGAAAGCTAAACCAGACAGGTGAGGATAGCAGTACGGTACACTGGTAAGAGACCACACAAGACCAGGTACTTAAATCCTAGCTTGGCACAGCACCACTATCAAAAGTAATCTACAACGACGTAGCACAACTGTTTGGGCCCTTACGAAAGCCTAGAGCGAGTCAATAGGTGTACAGCCTACTTCAGCTTATACTACGCCTAAAACAAGTCCACAGAGGTCCAGACGTACAGTAAGCATCACAGATGGTGGGTTCTCCCCATACAACACCCTATCTTAACTATACCGGCAGCCCCGTGTGGCCACTCCTGCCCCTGTGAACCTAAATGTCACCGTGCAGAGGGAAGAGAAGGCCTATGCCAGAGTTAGCAGAGAATGAATAACCAAGGGTAGGCTCATTTCAGCTGGTAAATCACTGACTTAGTAATTAGAATTGAATTGAATAGACTGATGACAAACACAAGATTGGGGCTCTCTTTTATAGGTTTGAAGTGCCCAAAACCGGTTTGCAGCTGGGCGGAGCCAACCAATCACGAAAGTACATTCGAAAGTGTACCGAAAATAAGTGACTTCAGCTGAACCAAGCCATGTACCACAAGGGTTACTTTTTAATGGAACAAGGGGATGGTGACTTGACATTCAGGAACACCTTTCCTCTGGCGCTCAGCCAGCTAATGAAACCAAACTTGGAACTGTGCCAAACTAGAAAGTACAATACCTACAGTAACCTACCAAACGTAAACGCACAAACTAACAGCTTAAAAGTGCCTAAACTGAGCGAAACTCTCCAAAACTAAACGTGATACCATTGGAAACATGCCAAGTAAATCCACAGCTACTCGAAAACGGCAAACAACTGCAAAAGGACCAAAAACACAAAAACAACCGTAATTTGCTCAAACGTGAGCTCGTCCAAAACCAGCGTACCAATCGGCCAACGTGAAGCTAAACACAAGGTGCAAAAGTGCAAAACACAGAACCAAGTGCGAAACATAGAAACACGTGCGAAACACAGAAATAAATGCGAACGTAAAAATACAATCACAAACACATGCAATTATCACAACTAAGGGGGTTAGGTGCAAATAAACACAAATACATACGCAATAATTCACAAGCCGCGGCACCTACCGCGCACCTACAACCTAAACCTACTCCTACAACCTACAAAATCACAAACTCCTCCCTGTGGCAGCAATGGCTACGGGATATGTGCCAAACTACACACAAAAACTGCCTTTTTGGCATTCTTCCAATTTCCTTCACTAATTTTAACCTAGGCACATATCCCTCCAGAAGGGTTGACCCGTCTCTACTCCGAAGGACGTAGGCTTCTGGAGCTATCGGGGCCCTCCCTTCCGGTGGCCACTCCCACCAAAACTTTCTGAGCGGCCGAAGTCTGTCGCTCCGCGGACGTTTCCGGCGGCCCACGCTGTCGACGCTCGCGGGGACTGGGTAGGGGGTAGATTTACAAGTTTGAGTGATAAACTGTCGCCAAAACACGGCGACAGCGCTTAAACCCCCTCAAAAATACACTTGGTGTCATTTCCCGAAAGTTGGCACTCGGCCAAAAGTGGCCGACTCAACACTTTTACAAAAATCTCAGAAATCACCCAAAACACCAAAAACCCCCTCTCCCGGGTTCCGGCGGTCGGCGGGTGTCGAATGGCGGCGACGCGGCGCTGTCGCGGCCGTCGAAGTCGTTCGCCGGCGCTCGTTTGGCCGCCACACTCGGGGAACACAGTTTTCGCTCGGCGCTGCTTTTCTTTTTAGTAAAAGCGCCGTAAGTTTCACAAAACTTAGGTTTCATTCCCGGGGATGTCAAATGACGTCACTCGGGCTTTTCACAAGTAAATACGACCAATTAGGCACTGTCGCTAATTGAAATTAGCGACATAACACTGTCGACGCCATATTGTACATGTAATTAGCGCCAAAACACAATCCCAGAGGCGTAAATCTGGCACTTTAGCGTCTTGGCGCCAATTACCGTAGGCGGCGTCGACTGCGCCCTAAGTTCCCTATAAGTTAGGTTTCATATAGGGCGACGTCGTAATGACGTCACTTGGCCCGAAAGGGGTCAATATGGCGTCCCCGGCGGCTAAAGCGCCATAATTAGGATTCAGTAAGCGTTAATTGACGCTGGGTCACCGTCCCAGAGACGTAGGTCTGGCACTTCGGTGGCCCGCCGTCAGTTCTCGCATTACATACTATACCGACCTTTTGAGCGCTGGCCCAGCGCGAACAGGCATCACACTTCCTCCCCCCTTTTCTAAAAGCGCGGGTAAGTCAGCGCAGCAGCGGCGAAGAGTGTGTTATCTACTGTTTTCAAGGAACTGTCGACTGATATTGATATTTTCATGTATTTAAAGCGTTGCGGTGTATTGCAGGTAAATGTTTGAGGTGAATTACAACTACTACGAGGTCGCAAGTGGAACCCTGGAAAATACGCAAACATGTGCACTGGAAGCACCCTAATAAAGCGTCGAAACAGAATCTAAAATTATGGCAAGAGAAATTTTAAGGCAAGAATCATGAGAACCGTAAGTGAGACCGTAAGACAAGTGGAATGCCACTTAACAGAAAAGATCAGCTAAACGTGACTAAATGAAACCAAACTACGAAGGCTAAAAATATTCACAACAGCACGAAATACAACAATTCACAAAAGGGATCCCGGTAGAAAACATTCAGCTAACAATTCTCAGTCTAATCGCAAGCACAAACAATGACATTTTTCTTGGTGGCACAAACGCAGCTACTAATCAAATTCGCGGCTAACTTCACAAAACACGTGGCTCAAGCGGTTTACCTCCACACAATTACCAAAAATCGCCGCGTGCAACTGGTTGACTGCGCTTACTAGAAGAAAATTTCAGAAAAATGATATCAAAACATACAAAAATGGGTGCTTTGGTCAGTCCCAGGGACGTAGGCTTGGCACTTTAGACCGCTGCACCCAATTTTACACTAGAAACTAAAACAATACGCGTCGTGGTTCACCTGTACCATAGTAAAAGGGAATGATAGTGGGTACGAAAATAAATTTGGTAAATATTGTTGTTGGAATTACTACATTTGGCCTAAAACATGAAATACTAACTCAGCGCAGAATTGTAGCCATTGGCGTTCAAAATTGTAACTTAATATCGACAAAATTGCCAGTTTGTTCCAGGGTAATAGTGATAGGAATACTAGTTGGATTAATAACTCGCGTGGTCACATGCACGGGAGGGCCAACAGAAAGATGTGGGTCATAAGTGAAATCAGTTGGTGAAATCGACGGCTCCCTACTCGGTAGGCAGTGGGCCGGTACTTGCATTGGGATGCCAGTGCCATGAATTTGACATTGTTGGATCGGTGCCGCATGGCCAGTTACTGCCAACAGTGGCTGGTCATTTCCAAAAGCCGTGTTCCCCCACAGAAGGACAGATTCACTCAAACTGAAAGGAATTTTGGTCATTGCATACAATTTTACACTGAACCCATGAAAATTCTCACTTTTCGCGACGGGGGTCTTGCCAGTCAAGCACACGTTGAAGTGGCTGGGTGAGCCGCATTTCTCCAGCGGTCACACGCATGACAATTTCGTTGTCTCCTTGGTACATAAATTCATGGAAATTTATATTTGGTGAACCAGTCATGACAGACATTGTCAAGCAATGAGTATGGCCAGCATTTAGATTTTGATCCATGGTCAAGAAAGATAGATGCAGAAAAGTGTTTCCTGTGCAAAAATATTCCGTTAAAGTTTCAAGAAAAACATGAGAAAATTTTGGAAAAACATGAAAATTGAAGTGAAATTGAACTAAACTGTTTTCCACTAATATGGCCATTGTGTGGCTGCAAAAATTTGTTCCCAGCCATAACCAGCAAAAATTATTGGTGATTACTTTAAATGTGGGAAGCAAAAAGTCTTTATCCAGGTGGCTGTTTAAAAGAAAGTGTTCAAGGTCACTGGAGTTTTAAAGAAAAACTGTGTGCACAAAATTCCATGAGTCCAGTCCCAAATAATTACACAATGACCGGGGGCCGTCCTGATATTTCTAAATACACATGTAAAGCCGGGGGTCCTCTTCAATGTGACCACGCGGTTTTGTTAAATACAGGTAAAATACAAAAGCGGCGTAGAAAGCTAAGAATAATTATTTACAGCGATGCTCAGTATGGTCGAGGTATAACTATTTAAAACAACTCAAAATTACGCGGCGTGAAGAAACACAAATTTTTACCTTGCCTCTGGGTCCAGGCCATGGGGTAGTCCCAGGGACGTAGGCTTGGCACTTTAACCCTTCAACCTGGCCCTCAGAGACGTGATACCACAAATGTATACAAGGTTGCAATCAAAAATGGAAAATTTCCTTTCATTTAAAAGAGAGAGTTAGGTGTGTGTGTGCCGATACCAACCCCAAGGACGTAGGCTTGGCGCTTTAGGTTCCAACGCACACACACCGCGCCCTTATAAATTACTACTCATCGCACAAAAATAACAATGGCAGCTCAAAATGACAAGAATAGGGAAAAAGTCCCAAAGTGCGAGAAAAATGGCAGAAAAATGCGCAAAAATGAAGGATATAAAATCGCAAATGCGGCGGACGGCATAACTATTAATCCTGAGACCATTACATTTTATTCCCTAAAAATATTTGTACCCATTTTACGCACCACAACGCTACACGGCTGGTGACAATCCCAAGGGCGTAGGCTTGGCATTTTAGGCACCAGACCGCGTTGCGAAGTGACACTGTGGCAACTCAAAAGTGGCAGAATAAGGGAAAAAGTCCCAAAATGCGAGGGGAATGACGAAAACTGCGCAAAAAAATGAAGAATAAAAATCGCAAACGAAGCAGGCGGCGTGACTATTAAATCTTGAGACCAATTAGTTTGTTTCCTGAGGTTATTTGAACTCATTTACGTACCACAACGCTACACGGCTGGTGACAATCCCAAGGGCGTAGGCTTGGCATTTTAGGCACCAGACCGCATTGCGAAGTGGCACTGTATCCGAAAAACAGACGCTTACAGTTGCTGGTTTCGAAGTGTTTGGTTGAATTGCAAGAGCCGGAGGAATTCAAGGGCGAAAACGAGTGATTCTCGAATTGAAAAGACCAGCAGTACCATGCCGTGTGTCACCAGTGGCAGTCCCAGGGACGTAGGCTTGGCACTTTAGCCACCGACGGCACATTACACGATAAAACTGTCAATCAGGGTGTGAAATTCTGGCGACTATGCGGCTGGCGTCAGAATAATCCCAGGGACGTAGGCTTGGGACTTTAATTCATCAGTCAGTCATCATAGTGCCCGTGCACCGCAGAAAAGAGCCCTTTTATTTCAAAAGATAAGTAGCATTTTGAAACATTGCACAACTGTGTGAGGCATTATAACAGTACCTCGTCAGTACGTCGCCACGCAGTGCTGGGGGCAATCCCAGAGACGTAGGTCTGGCACTTTAGACCTCAACACCGCATTGCGCCGTCATGACAAGGATAACTGCATAATTAAATTTCAATAATTCTAGCATCGCCATTGGATAATCCCAGGGACGTAGGCTTGGGACTTTAATCCTCCGGCTTAATAAGCTCATATAAAAGTATAACATTTGCCATCAACACAGTTGCCAAAAATACAATCGATCAGACATCGAGGAGTTGGGTGTATTTGCGCCGGGACAATCCCAAGGACGTAGGCTTGGCACTTTAGTCCCAACGCCCATGCACCGCGCTCCTCTATGTCTGGTAGGTGCTTCTTGGAGCCAGTCGACCGGGACGTGGTCGGCCGAGACACCCGCATCGGACGCCCCCCCCTCGGCAGCAATCTCCATTGGGAGCGCAATTTCTAACGGTCCCGCTTCACTAGCGGCGGCCGAGGACATCCCTTCGTCCACAGACTCATTAGGGCCGAGGATGTGCCGGCGGGGGTCATCCGGGCCCGGCAGAGCGCGGGGTTCGACCAAACCGAAATCCCAGGTACACACACCCGACTCTAATCGCTGGACGGGGCGCGTGTGCGGGTCGAAGAAAGGGTCAACGAGGCGGTTGGGCGCAGAAGAGTATCGTGCGTCCCGGAACCCCTCAACGTCCTCCACGGTGGCGTTCTCGTCGAAGTAGCTATTAAGCCAAGTGCGAACGGGGTTAGGGTCACGAGCCTCTCGTGACTGGATTTCCTCCTGGGGCGACGCATTTGCGTCCCCATAGGTGCGCAGGCGCTGAACCCATGACAAGGATAACTGCATAATTAAATTTCAATAATTCTAGCATCGCCATTGGATAATCCCAGGGACGTAGGCTTGGGACTTTAATCCTCCGGCTTAATAAGCTCATATAAAAGTATAACATTTGCCATCAACACAGTTGCCAAAAATACAATCGATCAGACATCGAGGAGTTGGGTGTATTTGCGCCGGGACAATCCCAAGGACGTAGGCTTGGCACTTTAGTCCCAACGCCCATGCACCGCGCTCCTCTATGTCTGGTAGGTGCTACTTGGTACGAGCCTGGCGCAGGCGATGCATCCTGCGAGTTGCCTTGTTTGCGCCTCGCGGCACATTGGGTTCACGCTCGATTATTGCGAGCTGCGGAATGGGGCGCTGGCCCAACGCCACTTGCTGTTTAGTCAATATACGTGGGTCTTGGCCTTCAGCAAAAGGAACGGTCAAAATGGTCACCGGGGCGGCGCCAGGGGCGTAGCGCCCAACCGCATCACACCGAGCAATTTCATTCAGCAGGGCAGTGGGCAGCGGCCGGACTGGCGCTGGGCGCTGAACAGCACCCTTACACTTTGCCAAGATTGACACCACCAATTCGTTCAGACTCAGGACGGGCCACGGCCGTTGGGCAGCCCCACGGGCCAATTGTCCCGCCATTGCCATATGCAACCGGCCTAACCAGTTGGCACCCCACGATTCTACGTTCGTCCAGAGAACAGGGCTGGTCATACCTTGCCTAATACCCCAAAACGGGTCATACGGGCTTGCCTCAATAAAAACCGTATCCGGGTTATTGGCCAGGGCGTCTCGATAGGCGGGGCAGGTCGCCAATTTGAGTCGCAAGACAGCGTGCATGGTTGCGACGGCGAGGCCGCATTCGTGCCACTCCCGCTGTCTTACTCTCCACCTGGCGATCGTACCCGCCCTACGCCAGGCCGTCATCTGACGCTTGCAGTCAGCAGGGTCGGAGTGTTGGAGGAGGGGTACAATTAAGTCGTGATCCCCGCTAAAAATCAGCTGCAAAACTTGATACAAGTGCTCAGATGACGGTACATGCAAATCACCCATCAACGGAATTTGGGCGCGAAAAAAGTTCCCCAGCGGACTGTCTCCGGAGAAGAATAGATACACGTGGTGGCGATCAATCGATATTATACCCTTGCCTGCGTGCACTCTCGGCCTTACCAGACCGCGACTATCGTCCAATGCGAGCAGGCGGAGGATATTCAACCGAAAGTCCAGCCAACGGCCTAGCGCCGTCTGCAGAGTGGACTGCAGAACAAGGTCGGAGGATCCCTTACTGGTGGCGCACAAAATTTTGGCGCGCAACAAGAATCTTGTGAACACGTCCTGAGTCTCGCGTAGCCTCAACCGCAGCTGGTCCAGGGACTCGTGGCGGAACTGGTCCTGCCACCTAGTCCAGCTTGCCGGTGCACCAGGGAAGCGTACGCAATACTCCGCCCATTCTTCGTTCGAAAGTACGAGCACCCGCAGGAGCTCCCATTGGTTGCGCCATGAAGTCAACCAGTTGAGGATGCACCTAGTCAGCGACGAATTTGCCCCAGTGCTGAAGTACCTATGACCTATTGGCAAGGTGGGACGTACCTGCGCTGGATCGGGGAAAACACTCGGCGGGACCGGCACTTCAAAATTCTTGTCCGGTCCGCCGTCCTCAAACTCGTCGAGAAAGTGAATCAAACTGCGCCCCACCGTCGGAACGTAGTTGAATTCATCCAAACTGTGACTCATCAGCATCTCAGTATAGAGAGGGCGGAGCGGAAGGGGCACGTTCTGCACGTGTACCCGCTCCCAGCCGGGTGTATAAGTACCTTCCGGCCGGAGCCACTCGCTCATGGGTCGTCTCAACGGGTGCCGCGGGGACCAACCTGGGTCGTAGTGCCCGCGTGTCCTCGCGATAGCCTGCAGCCGGGCGAGCTCAGCCTCCCCAAAGGCCTTATTCAGCCAGTGGTCCGGCTGGTCGTCCAGGGGCCCAGCGACTGGGACGCCCACATTGTTCACCAGTTGCAATTCCTCTTCTTCTACGTTGAAGAATGGGCGGACATCTACTCCCCGGACCGTCGCTGCGATGTACTGCTGGAACAACCCTAGCAATGCGTCAACATGTGACGGTGTCAGGTCCTCACAACGCTGCGCCATTGGATACCAAGCCTCCCGGCGCCAAACGTGAATCGCACGACCCTCAACGGGCCTATTGTAGTAAAAGTAGGGGATGCTATTCTCGATACCCAGCACCAAGTCCGTGTCAAAAGTGATATATTTCGCCTGGTGGTCGCGGAACCAACGCAGCGCCTGTTCGCAAGTGGGAAAACTGTTCTCAGGTAGTCTAATCGAGGCGACTTGGATCTCCCCGCCGGGTTGAGCAAAGGCGGCTGGAGGAACATACTCGTCGCGTACCGGAATCGGGCCGAGGTTGTCAAAGGGGCCCTCCCCTACCTCAGGGACATGGTACGCCTCCGGCTCGAGGGGCTCGACCAAACCGAAAGAGGACCACACCGCCGTGCCGGAGAAACCCAGCGCCTGCAATCTCTCCGTCCCTCTTGCGTAGTCGTGGCTAAGCAATGTCCTCGCCGTAACACAAATCGTCTCATCGATTTCGTGTTCGGACACTTCTTTCGCGAGTTGGTTGCATACCGGTTGGAGGGGTACGATGCGGAGTCTATAGGCGCCCTCGGCCCGGTTCGCTGCCTCCACTTCTTGGAGCCAGTCGACCGGGACGTGGTCGGCCGAGACACCCGCATCGGACGCCCCCCCCTCGGCAGCAATCTCCATTGGGAGCGCAATTTCTAACGGTCCCGCTTCACTAGCGGCGGCCGAGGACATCCCTTCGTCCACAGACTCATTAGGGCCGAGGATGTGCCGGCGGGGGTCATCCGGGCCCGGCAGAGCGCGGGGTTCGACCAAACCGAAATCCCAGGTACACACACCCGACTCTAATCGCTGGACGGGGCGCGTGTGCGGGTCGAAGAAAGGGTCAACGAGGCGGTTGGGCGCAGAAGAGTATCGTGCGTCCCGGAACCCCTCAACGTCCTCCACGGTGGCGTTCTCGTCGAAGTAGCTATTAAGCCAAGTGCGAACGGGGTTAGGGTCACGAGCCTCTCGTGACTGGATTTCCTCCTGGGGCGACGCATTTGCGTCCCCATAGGTGCGCAGGCGCTGAACCCACTGATCCGTGTTGTGGATCACGTCAAACCTTGCCGGTACGGGGCAGGCCGCCAGGGAGGGCTGATCCAATTCCGCAGGGGCAACCTGGTCCCTTACGGCGCTCAGCATGTTCCACACATCTTCAAACGAGAGCGTCGGCCGTGCGCGGGACAGCTGGTAGGGCACCGAGGCGCCAAACCGAACTGGAACGTCGGACTCGCATGCGGGGGCTCTTAGTAGCATTCCAAAATATTGCTGGCGGAGGTCCCATGCCTGCTGTTGGCCAAAAATTATCCTATCGAGGGTGGACTTAGCCGGAACCCCGGAGGGCAACGGGCACTCGCTATAGGGTTGGAAAATGCGCATGTTCCGCTCAATCGAGCGGGACGTCAAATCGCGCGGACACCAATCGGTGACCAGGAGCACCGCCAGTCGGCTCGTCTCATCCGCAACGTTGCACAAGGGCGAGCCGAGCGGTGCTGCACCAATGTTCGCCGGTTGTTCCGGCCGCGCGATTCGCGGTCCTACCAGCCCGACATGCATGATCAGCGCTTGAAAGTAATTCAGCGCTCGGATTTCGGCGGGGGACGCTCCCTGCACTTGCAAATCACGCAGGGCCTTCTCCAGGGGGCACGCCTTAGTGGCCAGCGTGGACAACAGTGCATTCTCCGGTGGGGCTACCCACCCGTAATGAATTCTATTCAACTCGCACACCAGTGTCCACACCGTCCACTCGACAGTGGCCCCCTGGGGTTGACCGCGGCTATAGTGCGAGATCGAACTGTGGTTGGCGGCAATGCGCTCGAGGGTATCCTGAGGCAAGTTAGCCTCATCGAGAATGTGCGTTTCGACCAGGCCTGTGCAGCGCCCGCGCGGCGAGACGCAACGAACTTGTCCAAACTCGATGTCGTGCAGGTACCAATCATCACCCACCACCACGACTACGGCACACTGGCAATGCAAAGCGGTTTGGGTGCCATGCCCGTAAATGCTGAAAGCATTCGGGGGCGTGCTGTTCTCAGAGTACAGCATCACAGTCGGGATGCCGTAGTGCACTGCCAGTGCGCTAAGCCAGCACCTGCGGGGGATCTTGGCCTTACCCATAACGACATCGAGCCATTCGACCTTTGCCATGGCGCTCACCGTGGCCACGAGGCGGGCCGGAAAGTCCGCGGAGGGGGCATGCGCCTGTCTTAGGATGTGCATGCAGGCCAGCAACGGGGAGAGGGTGCCGGCACACAGCGGCAATAAATAGAACACCCCTTCCGAGGCGGCGACCGTATCCCACGCACCGCGACCGTGGTTCATGAACGCCCAATAATTACCCAATAATTGCCCAATAATCCAGCACCCATCTGGGTGGAACTCCGGGGTGCGTTATCCCGAATTCGGAAGGTGGCCTAAACCAAGGGATAGTCGGTCGTTGCCAGCGCAAAAGCGGGTGCTTGGCCGTGTCCTCAATGTTCGCGAGTGGCAATGGCCCATACACATTGGCCCTAGAGGACTGTTCCAGCGCGTCCAAAAGCGGCGTGGTGTCGCAAAGCCTGCCGGTCCCTACCGCCTCAAGATGAGCACGGGCATTACCGTAGTACACCGCACGGTCAATGCGCGGTATACCACGAGGCTCGTTGTCCGACAATTTTCTCTTCAGTCTTAGTTCCGGCTCATCGTGGCGATAGGGAGGGGGGCCTTGCCAGAGCAAGAACGTGGCGCGCGTATACACGTGCGCCTTCAGCAATGGGAGCGGCCGCGGCTTGTACTCAATGTTCGCGAGCTGTTGATTGCGCGTGTAATTTACCCATTCCAGGAAACACTGCGTGTAATCCAGGAGCGCGCGCGAAAGTGGTGCCGCCAACTTCCACCGGAGGGTGCTCATAGGGGCATCGGTTGTTACAAAAATGCCATCCTGGCTCAAATCCAGCGATATGGCTAGCCTAGGGGGGCTACCATCCCCCGGTGTCACTTGCCTAGCAAACTTCAGTTTGCGCCACAGTGTGCGCATGCACACACTCATCATGGTCTCCATTGACGGTTCGTCGGACCTGGTCAACATCAAAAAGAACCAGTTGACGTATTGGAAAACCCGAGGTAAGAGTACTACCAGCGTCTTAAAAGACGCTTGATTCCCCGCGGCTAGATAGCTCGCCAAAGTGGAAGTCAGCACACCCGGCACAATTTCGCGCAGGCGCCACAGAACACGCAGCGTCGTATCCGAAAATTTAAAGGCCTCTCGCAAGCGCGTTAGCCAGTCGCACCACTCAACGCCGTTCGCCGGCGACCTATTAAAAGGCGACAGGCACCACTGCCGCTCCACAGATGACCCGGTTGCTAAAAGTCGGTACAGGATCTTGCCCAAGTACGTCACGACCACGTCCTCTAGCCAACTCAGGCGAGGGTTTAACAGGGCCGGTCTTTGGTTACGCTCGCCAAAAATGAGCGCCGACTGGCGCAGCTGTTTCGGCGGGTACCTTTGCGAAAGCCTATGACCGGCTAAGTCCATGTCGTGTGTGGGCATAAATCCTGTACCCCCGTCGTCACCGATAGCGCGGAAGTGGTCGACCGCGACAATAGGTCGGGCGACCGGGGATCGAATGGGGTTCCAGCAAGCAAAAATGAAGAGGTCCAAGATTGTTTGCGCACGATACCCTTGGAGCTCCAAAACAAACGAGAGGTCCGTGGGGACGGGGCTCGAAGCTCCCACGCACCAGGCATCGTCTACCGGCATAGTCACGGTCCCAAAGGGGGTATGCCTCGAGCCGATGGGGCATCTGAGCATCTGTCCCGAAAATAGTTGCCACGCAGCGGCAACGAGCGCTTCAACCGAGATGTCCGTACAATCGTCCCCGTAGTCCACGCGGAATTCGTCAACACTCAACAGCACGTTCTCCAACACTGGAATCGCGCTCAACCATTGCGTAGTGGTCGTGGTGACCCCAGTGGTGTTGCATTGGGGAAACGATGCACTGGTCATCTCGGCTATAGTCGCCCGCTCCGCTTCAGACGCGTACAATCGGACAGAATTTGCATTATCGTGCGCAAACAAAAGTTTCCTAGCTAGGGGCGTCCAACTGCCCACGGAGTCGCGCAGTAAAGCGATGGGGCAGTGAACCACGACACGGTTCGGAAAACAAAACGAAGCCAGAAAAGGGCGCTTTTCATGCCCATTACGGAACTTCCCATAGCCGAGCGAAATCGCAATGGCGTCCGGCTGGCCCTCGCCCACGGCGGGCAACCGTTCACCCAGGTTGCTCAATTGACGGGCATTCTGGATGAACACCTGCACGATGGGGTCGCCCGGTCGGCACGCCCAAATCTGCCTGAACTTACGTACAAACGCAGCGCGCGTGTGCATCCAACCATCAAAAGGATCCTCCGAAACGTAGTCCACAAGGCTTCGGAACCCGAAGCGCCGGTCACCCGGCGCTTTCACAGGGTACACGAACATTTCCGGTGTGAGAGTCGCGATAGCTTGCACGACCTCTTGGTTGGGATTTTTGATGGTTGACACGTGGCTCTGCACGGCAAAGAGCATTCGCTCAGCTAGTTGAAGTCCCGCAACGTCCGCCAAGTACCAGTCATCGTTGCGCCGCGGCGTTAAAAACAACTTTGGAGGCAAACCGTTACTCGCGCTAAGGGTCAGCACCTCACAGAGCCTGTCGGCCGCATCGCCAAGGGTGGGCAGTTTGCAGTCTCGCAATAACATATTTCCGTCCCTAAGGAGGGCCTGGTCCAGCAGTCGGTGGTTGCCGCTGCGCAGGGCCTCCCCAAAGGCCATCGGCGAAAAACTGGCAAAGTGGTTCCCTAATTCGAACGGTTGTGGCGACACCTTCACCGAACCAGGGGTATCTAACACACCCTGGTCACGGCGAATCAGGCCGGCACTGTGAGAAACGTCCCACAACACACCCGCATCATTATATACAGACGTAGAAGCGTGCGCTTGTGCCATTGTAACACGCTCTCACAGCAAAACGAGTTTTCTACCGGGATCCAAACTTGCAACAAAAAGGTTACGACATTAACAATTCCCGTGAAAAACAAAGAAGATACGGCAGGAACAAATTTACAACAAAACAAAAATAATCACACACCCCTTTCCAAGGGGACACAACCAGTGGCCCCAACTCGACCGGAGCACGGCAGAAAACGGGCCGCGCGTCGATCGCAAACGCGCACACGTTGCACGATCGTGAAAAACGCTGCAGTGTTCAAAACTGATGGTTCACACTGTTCCCACTACCGGCTACATCGCACTGAATTAGTGCATGACAAAAGTAAGTAAGTCACCTCAACAACAAAAACTGGAGGCAGCGAACTAGAAGGCGCTCAGCGAGCCACTGCCGACACAATCTGTGATCAAATGGCTAACATCAGTACACCTCCCAACATGACAGGTCTTCACAAGGGTAACTGTGTCCACTCACCAAAAAGCAACAGAACAGTGACTAGCACGCCCGAATGGCCACGAAATAAAGCGGGGGGAAGCTGGTAGCGGGCGAGGTCGCCCTCCGAGAAAAATAGAATTACGGGCCGGGTGCAGGGGCGGGAAAGTTTAGTACCCAAGTCTGTGTTGAGAGGGTTTTTTGTCAGAAGTTGTATGCAATGAAAAAGGTGCAAAAGGTAGCAGGGAAGCAGCGCTTATCTCACTAAGTGCAGCGGGCCAAAGCGAACTACCGCGCTTGGGGAGGTTACAACTTTAATACAAAAATTGGATGTCAGGTTGTCTAACGAGTCCGCGGTGGAGACCTATGGGGCGCGGTCTAAGGCGAACAGGGTGGTAAGCATAGTGGGGCTCAATCAGGACGGAGATGATCTTTTCTCCGTAATGTGGGTGGATATCTTTTACCCAAAATATCAGAGCCAAAACACAACGGCGCAAAGTGGCTGATGAGCCCAATCCCAGGGACGTAGGCTTGGGACTTTAGGGTCATCAGCAACTTATAACGCACGCCCCACATGGCACGTCTTCATACTGTAAAAAGGCAAGGTTATAATCACATGCGAGTTGGACAATGGTTAAGAGGACACAATAATCACAGAATAAGTAGGTGGTGTTAATGCACCACCAGCTGGGCGCTTTCAGACAATGAACGGACAGTGGTAAATAATAGCCGTGGGTACGGACAATCAACATGCATGGAGAGTCTCACTCAGACGGCCACTTCTCAGACTGCCGATGACAACGTCTGCCCTCGATGGGCGAGAGACATGAGCAAGCACTTGTCTCTCGCGCATTGAGGACACCGCGGCACCCAAGCGACCCCACAAAAACATGCTCTCACTTTTTGCATCACTACCGTGTTCCCAACAACTTAAGTATACCACTCACACAGCCTAAATGTGAAAGCGACAATCTTTTTAGCTGGGCCTCACGATCTTTTGAGGAGGTGCAACTTTTTCTTTACTCACCCGTAATAATCTACAAAGTGTCCTATATCACGCAACAAGATAACCCACATGAACGAAGTAAAATGTATAAAGGTGCAGTAGCAAGACGTTTCCCGGTGCCTGTGGTCGACACCTAGGACGCGTTACTTCCAACCTGACTATTAAAATTTATAGTGACATGTCCATACCGGGGTGTTAACAACACGCTCAATGGTTGGGTTATGATGCCAATGGTATCATACAAATCCAAGAGAAGATATCTAATTTTTTGAAAAACGTTAAGAGGAATTACATAAAGAAGTTGCATAAAAAGATTACGTATAACAATTCCGTGAAAAATTACATAAAAGAAAAATTACATATAAAAAAATTACTACATATAAAAGATTACATACTATACCGGACCTCTGGCATCACACTCCTCCCCCCTTGCGTGGTCTAACCACAGGTTGTTTGAAAACTAAAACGAAACTTAGACAAGAGAGAAACTTAAACTACGGTCTCACATATATTACTTGTTACTTAAAATTATAACTTCCAGGGTGTCTTATTTTGAATTAGCGCGCACACGATTACCACTTCTGAGTACCATGCCATCATCTGACAGTGGCTTGTCGCCAGGCGTCACACCAGTGTCAGCTTTCTCACCAGAAACATCATGGGTCGGCAGTTCGCTCTCCAACGGAACCTCACGCACTTTGCGCAGTGCACGACCGGTCCAAATCGCACCAGACGCTACAGAGTCCTTTACCGGAAGCAGTTTGTCCAAGTTAACACGAATTGCCGCCGCATCGCATTGATCGATGCGTTTAATTTTGGCTGTCTTCCCTTTAAGCTCCAAAATGCGATAAGGACCGATGTACGGACGGGCAAGTTTATACGCAGGACCAGTCACGACACCTTCCGCTAAGTACCACACACGCTGCCCTACTTCAAAAGTCAGGGGTTTACATTTCTTATCATACTGCACTTTTTGTTGTGCTTGCGCCAAATCGATCAACTCTTTGGCAATTTTCCAAGCCTCGCGCGTATACTGGACAATCCGCTCATGGTATTTTGGATGTTCGTTATACACAAGTTGCGACGTTTCCAAAAACGACGTGTCGCCCGGAAGCGGCATGTCGCGACCCGTTGCCAAAAAGTGCGGAGATTCACCAGTACTTGCATGAGGTATGGCTCTATACCAGTACAGGGCAGGGGCAAGCCACTCATCCCAGTCAGTGGGGCGCAGAGTGCACATCTTTGCCAGCATATCTAACAAAGTACGATTGAAACGCTCTACTAATGCATTCGCTTGTGGACGGTACACAGTGGTCTTGCGATGGTCTGTTCCCCAAAATTGTGTCAACCCATGTAAAATTGCATTGCAAAATTCCGAACCGTTGTCAGTTACAAGTACTCGTGGGACACCATGATCTGAAACAAATTGCATAAAGTGGTACGCCACCGTTTCCGCGTCTTTTAATCGAAGAGCGTACGCACAAGGGTATTTCGTAAAAGCATCTTGCAAGACCAATACGTACTGAAAACCGTTTTGCGACATTGGCATTTTTAGGACGTCCATATGGATACGGAAAAATGGTTCTGCCACCACTGAAATAGGAGTGAGCGGGTTGAGACGTTTACGGCCCTGCCCTGTCCTAGTGGCGCACTCCAGACATTTATCCACAGCACGATGAGCGTCCATGGTCAGTGTGAACCACCAAAAGTAAATTCTTAGCCACATGGACAACTTGAGACCAGCTGGGTGTCCCCAGGAATGAAACCTCTCGCAAAGTTCTGAAGTAATTTCCATTGGAACCACCAGACACGCACGACGACTAGCATTTCCCATAAACCACAATACATCATGTGCCACACAAAACCCAGTATAATTGCGGTCTAACCAAGTATTGAAGCGCGCGTGTTTTGTGTATTGCCTAGTGGTCAAAAATAGCTTAATGGACTGAGTATCGGGGTCGTCTTCCTGACCTTTTATAATCCGTTGCCAAAATTTTTGAGTTTCCTCAGCAACAGATTCTAACGTAAAACCCACAATCCCGTCTATTGCGAGACCTGCATCGCGAATTACATCGACATCCTTACCGGTCATGTTAAATCGTTCGATGGGGGTGGACTTAGCTTCGAAAATTGAGGGGGTGTTCGCTTTTGGTGTTCTATCCTGATTAGCTGGGTGAGATATATTATCCAAGGATTGGATATGGCCTACACCGAGCGGGGGGTGCCATTCGTAGTGGATTTCGTCAGAAATTTTCGTAATCTCAACGGCAGCGTATTCAGACAGATCGGGCTCAGGTTGGTTCAACGGGTGCGCTTGCCACTTATCGGTAAAAGTGGACAGGGGGCAGATACCAGCGGGTACCTCTTCGGGGTCGAATTTACCTTGCAAATGATCCTCAGTCCACTTATGGAAATTAACCGACTCGGCAATACGCGACAACGCATCCGCCACACTATTCTCACTACCGCGCTTAAAAATGATCTTAGGTTGGTAAGCCATTAAAAACACATACCACTTGTCTAAACGAGGGTTCTCAGAACGGTTTTCCAGTGCCCATGTAAGCGTGCGATGATCCGTTACAATAATCACTTCTTGCTGTGTTAAATAATGTTTCCAGTATTTCAACGACCAGACAATAGCTAAACATTCCAATTCCGTGGTATTGTAACGTTTCTCAGCGCCTTTTAACGCGCAACTACCATAAGCGACCACGCGATGGCGGCCCGCATCGTCCATTTGACTCAAAACCGCACCTAAGCCACTGCGCGAAGCGTCCGTGTGCAAAATAAATGGGCGACCCTCCTTAGGGTAGGCTAAAATTGGGCCTTCTACTAAACGCTTCTTAAGTTCTTCGAAGGCCGCCTGACATTCGTCATCCCAAGTAGTCTTAGCACCCTGGATCTTTAAATGCAACGGTCGTGTAATAAAGGAAAAGCCCTCAACCCAGCGACGGTAAAAGGAACACATGCCCAGGAATCGACGGATTTCCTTAGTGGTTACTGGAACTGGGTAATTTTGGATAGTGGTGATTTTTGACTGTTGCATTTCGATGCCTTCCCTCGTTAGGACGCAACCCAGAAAGTTGACGCGTTCTTTGAAAAATTCACATTTCTTAATACCGACTTTGAGGGTGTATCGGTCGAAACGAGCAAAAACATCATCCAAAAGTGAGTACATACGTTCCTCAGTTTCGGCACAAACCAAAACGTCGTCCAGATAGAAATGCACACGGTCTGGGTCTAAGCCCGCAAGTACGTTAGCGATGAGCCGACTAAATGAGGCTGGCGCGTTAACTAGGCCAAACGGCATGAATTTATACTGAAACAAACCGACATGGCTAGTAAATGCAGTTTTTGGAATATCCCGGGGGTCAATGCGCATCTGCAGATACCCAGACGCTAAATCAAGCGATGAAAAATACTGGGGGTGCACAAGCCCAGCCATGTCGATCAGATCAGCACAGTTTGGCAATGCAAAACAATCACGCTTAGTCACTAGGTTCACGCGACGGTAATCGACGCATAATCGCAGCGCGCCATTTTTCTTACGCACCGGGACAATCGGGGATGCCCAAGGAGACACTGACGGCTCAATTATCCCTAATTTCAGCCACAGCTGCACTTGACGTTCAACTTCCTTACGTAACCCGATAGCTAATCTACGGACTTTCTGTTGGATCGGGGGGGAGTTTCCAGTTTCGATAGGGTGGTAAATTATATCGCCTGTGTCTCCCATATCAAAATCGGACAGTGAAAAGATGTGGTGGCGTTCTAATAGCCAGTCACGCAACACCTGTTGCTTTTCCAAGGGGAGGTGACTAAGTACTCCTTCGTCTAGAATTTTCCCAAGTTGATGCAATCGAGTCTCAGGGGGTGACTGGGCGGTAATTACAGGGTCCTCAGGGGGTTCTACATGCGTGGAAGCCAAGTTGGCTTCACAGAGAGCCTTACACAGAGGTGTCTGCACTGTTTGCCACCACACATCGGCAAATTCAACTGCGAGTTCGTTCATATGGAAGTCATTAGTCGGTTCAACCACTACCTCTTCGGCCCAGCCAAGAGACTGGCAGGCAAATAAGACCATCTCCTTATCCGAATGATTTGCAAAGGGGACAAAGAGCTCATTCCCGTTCTCTAATGGTAGCAAGGTGTTTTCGAAATTTTCGGAGAAGTGTGCATGTGGGCTGAAAAGAACCGTGGTGAGTATCTCCTGGGGGTCACCTGTCAACTCAGCGGGCACATAAGACACAGAGCGCGGTGGGCATACCCAGTTTTCCGTTGCAACAACCCCAACCGCACCGGTGCCCTTACTTGGCGAAAAATAGGGAACCGGTGACGAAGAACAAAGCCTATTTACATCTGTTTTCGGTGTCAAATACGGCTCTAAAAGTGATCCTACAGTGTAAATATTGCTAGATTGAACTCGTTCAATTGCTTCTGGGATATTTTCACCTGATTTTGCAATGGCGCCTGTACGTAACCCGGTGTCTACGTAGGGGATTTCCCCTTCATAGAGCAAGCAAGGTTCATCGCCCGGGATGAGATACCGTTTATTGCTGTGCATAACTGGTCGAGTCATACAAGCGCCAGGACAAATAGGTAGGAACCAAAATTTAGCATAATCACCAATACCTATAATGCACTGAGTGCCTTCAAAGGAAATTGCGAAGTTTATGCGTCGTGTTTCCGTACCGATCGAGACTGTCAATTGGATCGAGTACAGTAACGTATGTTTATGTCCTGTATAGCCTTTACAAACAAGGGGTTTTTCCAATTGAAAGATTCGACGGTCTAAACATTTCCCTGAAAGGCTCTCAATTTGCTCTAATAAAGACACGGGAATGGCACTTAATTCCGCGCCAGTATCAGCTAATACTAGATAGGGTCCTACACCTTGGATTACGGCGCGATGGTAAATACTAGGTGTAATTAAATCACGCACAGTGTGCTTTGGACGCGTCATTTTACCACTTTGCAAGCGAGCACCCAATGGTTCGGTTACTACCACTTGTGCGGCATTACATTGGTATTCCATGCGCTTAACACCTAAATCCGGGGAGAGTTGTTCCCAATAGTATTTCCTACGGTCACGACAGGTTTCTCGGCCAGCATCCGAAGTGCTGAGATCTAGGGCGGCAACTACAGACGTGTGTGTCACGGGGTTGATAGGACGAAACATATTAATAGAGGGTGTCCAGGTAGGTGTTTGTGTTGGTACTTGTACACTTTTCGGACTACTCAATACTACATGCTCCAGGTCATCGGTGCCTGCGGTATCACGAATCCCAGGGACGTAGGCTTGGGACTTTTGCGTGGTTACCGCGAGGGCTGAGGTCTGGTCAGGTTCGCAAGATTGAATGCGAATTTCCGGAATACTTGGGTGTGGAATCGAATCACAAACATGATCGACCTGGGGAACACCAGTCAAGGTTTTACAAAAGCTTGCAGTGGGCTTCTTGCCAGCCACTGAGTCACTAAGCGCACGTGCCGTCCCAGGGACGTAGGCCTGGCACTTTGGCGCGGCGCCCTTTGGCTCAGTAGTAGACGTGTCCACCCACTGCGTAACACAAACGTCAAAATAACTTATTGGAGTTGAGTCAGAATGGTTATAAAGTTCTGGACAGGAACCCAGAAAGTTTACACGCACGTCGTTCTCCTCTTCAGCTAATGCGTCTGTCTCTGGTGGTACCATATCCGAGTAATCATATTGGTACTGATGCATAGTTTCCGAAGGGTATTCGTTATAATAACCTTGCAAGTCGTTAGGGTCTGCTACCCCATCAACTAAATCATCTTGCAAATCAGTGTAGCCAATTTGATCGTCGGGTATGATATCATACTGTGCGTACAGTTCATTGACATTCTGCGCAGGCGTGTTTTCGGGACACTCACGCGAGAAATGGCCAGGCTTATTGCACTTAAAACACTTAAGTGGCTCACGCGGCGTTTGGGCTGGTGCAGGGCCAGATGGGGTAGGACCGGTTGCACGACGACCACACTCTTCGGTGGTATGGCCGGGCATTTTACATTTGTCGCAAAAATAGCTCTTGTAAGCATTGGGAGGCTGTCGACCGGGCTTATCAATAGCTACCACAGGTGGCCCTACATCAACTGTTGGACGCGGAGCAAAGCGCGGGCCTTGTACGGCAGGAGGTAGACACATAGGCGGAATATCCCGTTGCGGTCTAAACGGCATGCGCTGTGCATTGAACGGGGGTTGAGCACTAGGCTGCGCTTGTGGCGCAGGGAAAGCAAATCGCGGGTTTTGGCGCATATCCATCGGTGGTCGAAACATTGGCCGTTGGCCAGCTAGCATACCGCCACCCAACTGCTGACGGTTATCGCCCATGCGCGCACTAGACATTTGCTGCCGCAGTTGCGAGAGTTCATCGCGCATGCGCTTAAACTCAGTATCCTTAGCTGAGCGGTCTTGCTCAAGCTTACGGTTTTCCAAGGACTGTTGAGCGACTTTGGCATGCTGGATCAGCTTATCGAAAGACTCAAGTGCAGCGGAGTTTAATTCAACTAGTTGACGCAACTCAGAGTTATGCTGACCCAAAGCGTGCAAGAATCCCTCAATCATACGCAATTCGCGCTCGCTATGATTCACATTTTTTAACTGTGCCGATTCGGTCATCAAACGGCGCCGCACAGTATCGATTGTATCATTGGGTTTCCAGTTCATAAGTGTGATTGCTCGGCATGTAGCTAGCACATGTTTCGCCTGACCAAAGTGAGCTTTAAGAGCTGACTCCAGTTTCGTAAAAGAGGTCTGGACTTCCTGTGGTTGGCCATAACACAGGGTCGCTGCATCATGTTCCAACACAGCGGCCAAGGTCAAAGCCATTTCCTCGTCAGAGGCTATTTTGCAAATTTTACATTTCGCGGTGAACTGTGCTAGCCACTGGCTGACATCAACAGACGTTTTACCCGAGAACATGGGACAACCAAGCATCTTAAGCTTCTTAATACGCTTAGCCAAATCTTCATCTGAGCTAATTGTGGTGCTAGGCGGGTCATTTGAAACATTCGGTTGCGAAACTTGAGGCTGAGCTCGTGATTGAGCACGTCTTTGGTCTAATAGGGCTCGCATGTTAGCGTTCATAGCCTCCATCTGGTCACGCATATTAGCATATTTTTGGTCCATTTCTGACTTAAGTTGATCTAGAGCCGAAGTGGGTGCTACAGAAGAGCTGGGGTGTGCTGGTGGGACCGAGAGCCTACCGGTGTGCTGGTGTCCCGTATGATATAATCGCTGGGGCGCCTGCACAGCGGCGGGTACAGGGGCTCCACCAGCCGAATCAGGCTGCTGATAACCCTGGTGCGACAACAGAAAGTCGTATTGGTTGTCCCGCGTTCCTACATCATCCGGCTGAATCATATCTACGTTAGCATCATAGCTGCCACTATTCGTTACCCGGACCATCTGTGAGTGAGCGTTTTGAGCCGGTAGGCAACTGTAAGCGACGGCGAGAGTGCTCGAAGCGATTATTTCGGTCAATTGGAAGCATCGGAGTAGTGTGCACAGGCACCGCCCCGTATCGTCGTGCCAACTTATTGTAGTTAGCCCCAACTTGTGTGTAATCGCGACGAGCATCACTAGCCAACTTATACAAAAAGCGACCATTAATATGGTACTGTTCGGGTAGCGGATAGGTGTCTGTTATGCCTACCGTTTCGCCATGCTTAATAGAGCGATCAAGCGTGTCAACAAGCTTTTGCACAAGGAAGGCGCAGCGCTGGAATGCAGTGAGTAAGCTATCTGGGAACCAGCCATAACGAAACACGAGTTGAAAAATGTATTCAGACTCAAAATACGCGGCGATCAACAACTTAGAATACGCGCGCACGAGATCGGTGTTTCGTGGATCAATGATGGCCCAGGGTGTGTCCATAATACCGACTGTAGGCAGAATACGACCGACCCAAGTGGTTTTGACATCCAGCTCAGCCACTGGGCCAACAGAGAACTCCGGCCCTACAGGTTCTACCCAAGCGTGCATGGATAAGTCAGTCAGTACAATGCGCGGCGGGTCAGTTTGCACTTTGATAGAAGGATTAGGCGGCCACTGATGTGTCGCCAAGCGCCGCATAGGATCGGGGCTCATTAGATGGGCTACTAAGACATTATTCCAGGCGGGGGGTAAAGTTGAAATGCTACGGTTCAACGGGGTAGTATACATTGATGGTTGGTGCGCACTCTGGTGTGGCTCGAGTACTCTCGAAGGTTGTGGTTTGGGTGTCGGAACAGGGGTTTTTCCACGCAACTGGTGTAGCCAGTCTAATCCAAAACCAATATTGTTCAGCAGATTCTGACACACCAACCGACATTTCTGGGGGGTACACCTGTCTGAGACCCGACCGATATGCATTACACAGAGGGCATTGTACTGCGCAAAGTCCAAATTCTCTAAGCGGCACAAGAGGTCCCGGGCAGAGTCCAGGGTATTACCAAGATGTGCCAGTAATTCTTTCCTTGTCTTACGAGCAACAGGGCCATTAACTTGGCGCTTAATCTCAGGTAATATATCCGCAAACGCATGGTTGAGGCGAATGCCTTCGGCTATGCACCCATGAAATTGTGCCATAGCATACCGAGCTGTTTCTGGCAAAGTGCCAAGCAATGGCATGTACGTGCTAAATCCGGTTCGGTGCACATCGAGGTAAACCCAGGCTTCTGTCAGACTACGCAGAGCTGCAGCGCGCACTGTTTGGGATACTCCCTTATTTTCTAGGCCAAAAACACCAGCCGTTGATTTCGACTGAATCTGAGAACGAAGGGTAGTCCAATCCCTTGCTGACTGTGCAGAAACGAGCAAAACGGATTGCACAAACGCAAGCGCACACTGAACGGGTAAGCGCGTGACTGTGGGCGCGCGGGGCCAGGGTCTGACGCTGCCAGTACCTGCTGGCTCGCTTGTCGCTGAGCCAGCGTGGTCACATCAACGGGGGCCTTAGTTCGGGCATTCGCATCAGCACAAAAGTTACTCAGTAGGGACTGCAAATCACCCGCTAGAGAGTCAACCCGGGGTTTCAAGTGAACACTTAGAGTACGGTCAATAGAGTCTTGCAAGGATCCACGGAATGGCAACATTGCCTGTGACCACGTTCTGAGGGTCATCAGGGCCGAGGTAACATTATCCAAAGTGGTTTGCTGGGATGGGTCAGAAGGTGTTACAGTAGCAAGGTCAAACAATAGCTGATCTAACTTATTTATCTCGGGATCGAGTTCGCTTAGAAGTTTTTCAAAGGGTTGTAACACATCCCCAATGCACTGATCTGAAGGTTTCAGGTGATCCCATAATTTAGTAGGTTCACATGCTTGTTGCAAGGGGGAAATCATAGTATCAATCTCTGATTGGTTATTCGTCAGTAATTCTTGATGTTGTCTTACCGGCCCAGTGAAGGGTTGGGGTTGAGGGCTATTAACGGGGTTGGAAGGTGGTGGTTTCACGGGGGTACTTAGGTCACAGACAGAGGTAGGGGGTCTACTAGGAGATTGAATGCTCAAGCAGGGGGAACTAGTAGCGTGAGGGAATTCTTCGTCGGGTCGTCTTAACACTGTATCCCGGGACTCGTTGACATATGACATCCCTGGCTCAGCGGTATATGCTGGGGTGGCTAGGTCAGATATCCGGCCCCGAGACCCCACAGAATCGCCAACATCACTACACGTAACACCGTGGCGGCTAGTATTGGCCCATTGACCGACAGGGCGCGCGCGTTCCCTACCGTCCAGCTCAAGGAAGCTTTGCTGGTTAGAATTGCCGCGGCGGCGAGTAACCACACCCAGGGATGAATTATACTGCAACATATTAATATCCGCGGCATGAACCATGTAATTATCATTGGCATCTGGCGTCGTGTGTGCTCCACTCAGTGCAGCGGGGTCGGCCATATAATCGTCAATAATTTCAAAAGAATTGAGTGAGTCCTCAATAAACACTGTTTGAAACGATTGGGCTGCAGACAAGGTAGTGGAGCACACATGTTCCAAAGCCACATGCGTGTCACAAGTAGAGTCATCTAGAGTACTAGGCTGGCTAGCTGCCAAGTCCACACTGTGCTCAAATTGACCGTGACCCACAATCCCAGAGGCGTCGGTCTGGCATTTTAGTGAGTCACTGTCAATTGAAGCATGCGATGACAAGCTCCATTCAGTTGAAAACTCAAAGTCATCAGAGGACCCTGATACACCATCATCAGCTGGCAAATACGAATACTGGCCAGCTGCGAAATTCACATCATGCTCGAATTGACACTGGTCCACAATCCCAGAGGCGTAGGTCTGGCATTTTAGTGAATCAGTATCAATTGAAGCACATGGTGACGAGCTTAGTACGGTTGATTGCTCAAAATCATCAAAGGACCATGGTGCACCATCGTCAGCTGACAAGTATAAATACTGGTAATCAAATGAGTCATAAGAGTAGTCAGTGGTCACGTATTTTTCACATGATTGACATAGCTCTGGCTCGACATCAACAGTTTCGAAAGTTTTGAATTGACAATTGACTGACGCGGGGTATGAAAAATTTTTCGGAAATTTCAAAATTCGTATCAAAATACGTCGCCAGGGCATGGTGTATCGTAATCCCTCAAATTTAGAAATTTGGCTCCGTTGCAACACGGATGGGGCAGTATGCCAAGAGATCAAACGGTAATAAGCGCGTGATACACATTTCAAACGTTCAAAACGCTTACGCAAAAGCCAACATTTGTGGTTCCAGTATGTGCACGGTAGCATAGGGCTAAGCTGAAACACTACGCCCTGTACGCGTGGAGGGTGGCTATGTGTGCGGTGTGAAGGGGGGATAAAAGGGGGGTGCAACACGGTGCCGTGACCCGAGGTGGGACCTCCAATATAATACTGTGGACCCCCAGGTGCTACAACCTTATCATTGTGGGCCAAATAGCAACACCTTGGACAGTGTCCAATTCCGTCAGAACTTTCAACGGTGCGCTCATGCAGCCCATCCTGCCTAATTACACCAAATGTACAGCACCTAACAGGGGACTTAGTTACCCTTCGCACCCGTGGGACGACGAACGATGGCAACACGCCAACCAAATAATCGCACAATTCCGACAGTTCAACAAGCGGCATAATGTCCACTGGACGATCAACAATTGCCCTACAAGCCCTACGCTTGGCGCGTGCGCGGGAACCCTGTCTGCCAAACTTCACCAGCTTGGTGCCTTTCGACCTAGCTATTCCGAAGGACGTAGGCTTCGGAACTTTTCGGTCTACTTGGTTGCCACAGCTAACAAAGTCCGGTCGCGCAAATTGCAAAAGCTTGCGGCGGATAACATGCGGCTGTAATTTCCCTCTCTTACCCACCAAATACCAAAGGTTTCTAGGCTGCACAACTTTCTTCAGCCTTTCAGCAGTTTTCTCAAAAACACCACAAATTCCGGGCTCAATAAAAGCTGGCTCCATGATCAAGTGATCAAACAACCACTGCTGAGAAGCATCGCAAATCACTTCGCCATTGGGCAAAACAGAATCAACAACAAAATCACCAGCGCCCTGAACCTTTTCCGCATACGTGGCCCTTCGTTGTATTTGAAACATTTCCGACACGGGTTCAAAACTATCAAAAACAGGGCCCATTTCCAAATCATCAACCTCCCAGAAACCTTCAGAACTTGGCGCACTTCCAGAAACAGAAACAAGACTCGCCCACGCTTCAAAAACCGACAATTCAACCTTATTTGAATGCAAGCAAACAAAAACGACGTCCATCATGATTCACCAATTAGAATAGAATTAATTAGATCCACTAGCTGGAATGAGCCAATAGATTAAGTAGAGAATTAGTTGCACCAGAGTAAGCTTGAATTATACTAATTGGGTTTCTCGAATCACGTTTGCAAAAATAGAGTTTCCAAAGTATTTGAGTATTTCCAATTTACCTTTCCACTTTCCAAATCAAACATTAATACAAAAATGACTAAATAACACTCAGGGTCATGAAAGCTAAACCAGACAGGTGAGGATAGCAGTACGGTACACTGGTAAGAGACCACACAAGACCAGGTACTTAAATCCTAGCTTGGCACAGCACCACTATCAAAAGTAATCTACAACGACGTAGCACAACTGTTTGGGCCCTTACGAAAGCCTAGAGCGAGTCAATAGGTGTACAGCCTACTTCAGCTTATACTACGCCTAAAACAAGTCCACAGAGGTCCAGACGTACAGTAAGCATCACAGATGGTGGGTTCTCCCCATACAACACCCTATCTTAACTATACCGGCAGCCCCGTGTGGCCACTCCTGCCCCTGTGAACCTAAATGTCACCGTGCAGAGGGAAGAGAAGGCCTATGCCAGAGTTAGCAGAGAATGAATAACCAAGGGTAGGCTCATTTCAGCTGGTAAATCACTGACTTAGTAATTAGAATTGAATTGAATAGACTGATGACAAACACAAGATTGGGGCTCTCTTTTATAGGTTTGAAGTGCCCAAAACCGGTTTGCAGCTGGGCGGAGCCAACCAATCACGAAAGTACATTCGAAAGTGTACCGAAAATAAGTGACTTCAGCTGAACCAAGCCATGTACCACAAGGGTTACTTTTTAATGGAACAAGGGGATGGTGACTTGACATTCAGGAACACCTTTCCTCTGGCGCTCAGCCAGCTAATGAAACCAAACTTGGAACTGTGCCAAACTAGAAAGTACAATACCTACAGTAACCTACCAAACGTAAACGCACAAACTAACAGCTTAAAAGTGCCTAAACTGAGCGAAACTCTCCAAAACTAAACGTGATACCATTGGAAACATGCCAAGTAAATCCACAGCTACTCGAAAACGGCAAACAACTGCAAAAGGACCAAAAACACAAAAACAACCGTAATTTGCTCAAACGTGAGCTCGTCCAAAACCAGCGTACCAATCGGCCAACGTGAAGCTAAACACAAGGTGCAAAAGTGCAAAACACAGAACCAAGTGCGAAACATAGAAACACGTGCGAAACACAGAAATAAATGTGAACGTAAAAATACAATCACAAACACATGCAATTATCACAACTAAGGGGGTTAGGTGCAAATAAACACAAATACATACGCAATAATTCACAAGCCGCGGCACCTACCGCGCACCTACAACCTAAACCTACTCCTACAACCTACAAAATCACAAACTCCTCCCTGTGGCAGCAATGGCTACGGGATATGTGCCAAACTACACACAAAAACTGCCTTTTTGGCATTCTTCCAATTTCCTTCACTAATTTTAACCTAGGCACATATCCCTCCAGAAGGGTTGACCCGTCTCTACTCCGAAGGACGTAGGCTTCTGGAGCTATCGGGGCCCTCCCTTCCGGTGGCCACTCCCACCAAAACTTTCTGAGCGGCCGAAGTCTGTCGCTCCGCGGACGTTTCCGGCGGCCCACGCTGTCGACGCTCGCGGGGACTGGGTAGGGGGTAGATTTACAAGTTTGAGTGATAAACTGTCGCCAAAACACGGCGACAGCGCTTAAACCCCCTCAAAAATACACTTGGTGTCATTTCCCGAAAGTTGGCACTCGGCCAAAAGTGGCCGACTCAACACTTTTACAAAAATCTCAGAAATCACCCAAAACACCAAAAACCCCCTCTCCCGGGTTCCGGCGGTCGGCGGGTGTCGAATGGCGGCGACGCGGCGCTGTCGCGGCCGTCGAAGTCGTTCGCCGGCGCTCGTTTGGCCGCCACACTCGGGGAACACAGTTTTCGCTCGGCGCTGCTTTTCTTTTTAGTAAAAGCGCCGTAAGTTTCACAAAACTTAGGTTTCATTCCCGGGGATGTCAAATGACGTCACTCGGGCTTTTCACAAGTAAATACGACCAATTAGGCACTGTCGCTAATTGAAATTAGCGACATAACACTGTCGACGCCATATTGTACATGTAATTAGCGCCAAAACACAATCCCAGAGGCGTAAATCTGGCACTTTAGCGTCTTGGCGCCAATTACCGTAGGCGGCGTCGACTGCGCCCTAAGTTCCCTATAAGTTAGGTTTCATATAGGGCGACGTCGTAATGACGTCACTTGGCCCGAAAGGGGTCAATATGGCGTCCCCGGCGGCTAAAGCGCCATAATTAGGATTCAGTAAGCGTTAATTGACGCTGGGTCACCGTCCCAGAGACGTAGGTCTGGCACTTCGGTGGCCCGCCGTCAGTTCTCGCATTACAACTATGTAGCTAAAATGTCAGGGGGGCTGAGCCCCCCCCCCCCTCGCCGGCCTCCGTAAACAAGCAGCCCCCCCCGCTCAAAAATCTTGGATACGTCCCTGCATGCCAATTTGCAGATAAATCGTCCATGTCGTTCCAGAGTTATAAGCATTTCAAAAAAATATTTCGCTTGTCGGTTTGCTTTTTTGGAACGACACGGACGATTTATCTGCAAATTGGCATGTGAGTGCAGTTAACTAGTGAGATTGCTTCACTGCATTTTCTGGCAGATATGGGACTTAATTCCAAAATTATGGAACTTTTTCACTTTTCGAATAGTCGGCACAAGTCGCAGTGTAAACGCAGCTTTAGAAAATAAACATATTTATTTACCTGATGGGGAAGGTCCAAGTGTCTGGTCGAAAAGAGCAGCGTCATTCAATCGCCGACACAAAGCCAGCGTTTGATCATCATTGTCATCACCACTGCACGAAGTTGCAACATGCGACATCTGCGACAAAAAGCACACTTGAGAATTGCAAATAAGAGTGCTGTAAGCGCTGTAAAAACTGCGTGCAAAAACTATGCCGATAAGCAGAAGTGATTATTATACCAACTGCACGTGACAGTGGTGGTGGGCAACCAGCCACAATAAATCCATGCGCTGTAAGGATGTCAAAAACTATGCAATAAAGGCACAAGTGACCGACTGCGCGTGACGCTGGGTGCCGGGAAACCAGCCGCAATAAAACCACATTCATCACGGGAGGTTTCATGGGGCAAGCGCCACGAAGGGCCCACACACGCCAGTTGACTTCAAAATTCGTGTCAACTAAATTCAACTAAATTTTGGTTAATTATGTGATTTCAACTTTCCTATGTGATAGAGCACAGTTAATTTTATACCGTGACGCTCAATTTCCATCGTTTCTGCCAAGTGTGATATTTTTATTGTATTATTTAGTTGACATTCAGTTGACACGAATTCGCGATGTCAACTAGTGTGTGTGGGCGCGAAGTGGGATCGCACGAAGTTCGGTAAATCAATCACCGCCATCTCTGCACACTAACGACAGAAAAACGCACTTCTTTTTCTAAGGGCCGGCTGCCACTGCGGTTCGGTTCCTTGGCGAAGCCATAGGGAGGCGACCCCTCTCTGGTGCGCACCGTGACACAGCAGCGCACGTCAATCACCGTGGATCTTGGCGACGCACCATTCATAGTCTCCGGGTCCAGTTGACATTGTCGACCAGACACGTTGGTGAACTGGGCGTATCTGTCAACTGGTTTGGCGGTGTTCACAGTGTGCGATATCACGCTCACGTCGTCACTGAGGCAAGGAGATCGGGCGCGCTGCTGAAGAGTTTTGAAGGGGTTTTTTTTGCTACTGTCAATAATTGAGTTGAAATAATTGAACTTCGAATAATTGAATGAATTTTTCGATGTCGATATTTTAATTCTATGGAAGAAGTATTCTATATTAGATAAGATATCGTTTAATCCCACACCAGATCACCAGAAGGTAAATATGATTGTAAAATCTACAATAAATGACAATAAAAATTAGAAAAGAACAAACATCAGCGCCATCATCCCACTCCGAGCCCTGCCAATCCTTCAAAACTCGAACACATTGCCAATTTCCGTTCTCTCTTGCATAGTCGATCGCGGTGCGGCCCTGGTCACACCTGAGCTGGGGGTCGCCGCCGTGCTGCAGCAGCAGGGCCAGAGTTTCGGACCGGCCCCATGCGGCAGATATGTGCACCGGCGTGAGCAGTTCGGACGTTCTGTGGGCGGGGAGAGAGTTTGTTGACTTTGGATGCGCCAGGCTTTTTGGTGGGAATAATGTGCCAAGTAAAAGCGGAAAGTTGAGTGATAATAGTCACAGGCGGGGACTCAAATTATTAAGTCGTGAAAATAACAGTTGTCACACGTCTAGTTGCGGATTTGGTAGTGGAAATAGCGCACTTGAAAGTGATATATACCGTATTACCTCGAAATACCCCCATGGGGGTTTATTATTTCGCCAGCAAAATTTGAGGGGGGGTTAATTCGAGGGGGGGGGTTTATTCGAGGGGGGGTCTTATTATTTCGTCAGAAATTTTCGTAAGGATCGTAGTAAAAAGTAGGCATTTGCATGCCCAAAACAGGTAATAAATGTGTCCAAACAAGATATATTTGGACATAAAAACGTAGATTAGCTACACAAACATGTCCATGTGTAGCTGCAATACAAATAAACAGTAATATACGTCATGTACATTGCATACATGACGTATTTTTTATGTACATGACGTACATCATTCCGAAGGGGGGGGGGTATTTCGAGGGGGGGGTTTATTATTTCCCCAGCCCATTTTGAGGGGGGGTTAATTCGAGGGGGGGGTTAATTCAAGGGGGGGGATAATTCGAGGTAATACGGTAGGTAGCCACAGATGTTCAGGCAATTTATTTTACTTAAATTAGTGACATATTTCGCGTGTGCGTCAAACCGATCTACCCATAAAATAAAGTGAGCAATCGGTAACCCAGCACAAAACGCCAAAAATAAATAAAAATCAAAACCACGAACCTAGCATTTGGGTCGGCGCTATTAGCTAACAGCCATCTGGCCACGCCGAAGGCAGAAGTGCCCCCCTCGCCGGCGCACAAGTGCAGCGCGCTGATGCCCTTGTCGTGGTGGACGGCGGCTGGCATCCCTGATTTTTATGTGCAGTTTAGTTGGATTCAGAATATGAGCAGGGTTTAGCTGCGTTTTATGGTAGGCCACCCTTTTTGCACTTTGCGGGGGCCAGCTTGAAAAAGCTCAATTGAACGAGGTAATTTATTTCGACACAGACTTTTAAGGTCAGTTTATTCACGAGAATCAAAACCGGTCGAGAGTTATTGAGGCTGTGCATTCAGCACCGTTGTTTTTTCGCAATTTTTTACATGATAGAAAGCACTTCCCAACAACTTTTTAGCACGTGTAGTAGTTGATTGAATTACCACAAAATTAGTTCAATCAACTACTATTTACACACGGCACGTTTTGCCGGACTGAAAAAAACACGGCCACAATAATTCCGCCAATGAAGAAACGTTATAATGACTCATATTTTACGTACTTATTGATATTGAGGCGCGAGCAAACGCAGGGGTATATAAGTACACATTATCACAGATTCGGGCTGTTCAAAGAACACTTATTATACCTATATTATCTGCACATCTTCACTGGGTGTCAGTGAAACCGTTCAGAGTATTCAAACAATCAAAAATGAGCTAGGTATACTCGGCGGATAGCACACCTAGTATTAAAACCTACCATAATTAATTGAATAAAACTATGTGATAAATTTAGCAATTAATTATTCCACACTAGAATCGAAATATTATGATAAAAAACTGTATAATTGTTGGTTCATTATTCATATCGGTTATGGTAGGTTTTCATTCTAAATGTGATGAATTAAATGAATTAAATATTATCAAAAAATTATTTTTTTAAATTATAAATAATAAAAAATAAATAAATAAAAATAAAAATATAAAAATATGAAAATATAAAAATGAAAATAATTCAAACATACAAATCTGATAATGAGTCCTCAAATTCTATTTTTTATTCTACCAGCAGTCTGTATTGCGTGTATTACACAAAACACGCAACTTGAATAACTTTTCTAAATGTCAACCAAAATTGACAAAAACGGGCTCATTTGAAAGCCCTGGTCCCTGCGCACATCAACTAATTTTTTTTATTCCCTTGTTTGTATTTAATGTTTTAATTTTTGAAGATTTCAAACGACTACAGTCCTAAGGTGGGCGGAGCCTGTGAAATTTTTTTGATAAAATAATAAATGGCATCATATGCTCTTTCATATGAGCGATATCCAGGAAATTCGGTTGTGTTTCAGCGAAGTCATTCTACTTTGAAGAATTTCGGGTGAACAAGAACAAGAACAACAACAATGCCACCTCAGAAATAAAATCTTGAATAACTTTTTTTAAACTCAACCAATCAATCCGAAAATTGGAGTCGGGGTACTTTCCGACACGGGCTTTCCAACGGTGTATACGGTTTTCTAATAGCTAGTCGCGTTCTAGAGTTATTTGAGTTTCAATTTTCGAATTTCCGCATTTTGCTGTCTCTGACCATATTATGGGTGGGTCGCTTGCGCCCTCCCTCGGCAGCGAGGGATGGCGCTGGCGCGCCCACCCGAAAGATGAAAATAGAAGAAAGAAGATGAAGGTACTATAGTAAGAGGACCAAAATGTCCACTAAAATTATTGGGACCGTGCCAAGCACCAGAAACAGCTAAAATACACAGCATACATCATTTTTCAACAAATCGTCAAATCGTAAGCAACCACATGGTAAATAGATAAAAGAGCGGAAGTTTAAAATGAACGGACACAATTCAAAAAATAAAAAGTGTCAACAAGGCCACCTGCACTTAGAAAAAAACATTAAAAATATGATTGGCATGATCTGAGGATAGGTTTGAACAAATAGGTTCTTTCTCGAGATAAAGCTGCCATGGTTGTAAAAACGGTGAAACTATCAGAAATCTTAGCATAAATATCTACATATTTGATATGGTAGCCATATTTGATAAGACGTAGCCAGAATTTTTGTACGGGGCCCGTGCTGTATTCGGATCCCAGGAAACGAGGGGGGGGGGGTGTCCCCTCGCTCAAATTTTACCTCCGCAGTAGCGGAATGCGTCAAGGCGCTTGCGCCATACTTTGGCGCTATGTGTGTAACGTACATACATGCAGCGAACCTCATCGAATGCATTTGCAATGTATTTTAAGTTCAAGCGTTCATGATTAGAGCACGTTGTCGCCAGTGTCCAATAGCTCTACCAGTGTGAACACCCCCCCCCCCCCCACCACTGGCTACGTCCTTAAACGGTATTTCCTCATAACACGAAAAGTTGTAAAGAAATCAACCACAAAGGGGAAGGTCAGTTTGGGATATACACTAGCGGCCAGAATAGTTGAGACTCTCCACCGTCGTCTCACAAGGGAAATTTGTTCAGGTGAGGTCCGACTGTGTTCGCGTGCACATCACTCCTCAACCGCTGAGCGAAAATTGTTCATAAATATTTGAATATAATGTAATTTTATGTCGGGGCTAACGTGAAAATCGATGGCATCTTTCTACGACGCAAATTAATTTTTGAGGTCAAATCGGTGATGCGGAATGGTGCATATATAGATTTGGCCCTGCGGTTATTGATACAGGTGAAAGGCAGAAGTTTGAAGTGCTATAACTTTTGATTGGTAAGACATTTCGATCTGGTTCTTTCGGTATTGTGTTTCTCTCAATCAAGAGTATACGATAGCATGTTCAGAATTTTTATATTATTTTTCGTGTTGAAAAACTGGGTCAAAGGCCCCACACACACTAGTTGACATCGACACAAATGTCAACTGGTTCCGATCTCAATTCCAAGGTGACATTTGAAAGTCGTTCGTTGGTACGCCAGTAAGCTTTGAATTGGGATCGGAACCACTTGACATTTGTGTCGATGTCAACTAGCGTGTGTGGTGCCAAATCGGCATACGGAATTTATACATCACTAATCTGACATCAAAAAGAGAATCTTCTGGTCTTTCTGATCATTGTGAGAGTTGAATGATCCAAATCGGCTCAGAAATGGCCAAGTTATTAAGCTTCAAAGTCAATCACCCAGATTGGCCAGATTTTTTATATTTTATTGACCACCTTTTTATAGACCCCCTTATCTAGTGACTGGGGGATTATTCAAGCAAACAAATTTTTTTGGTCATAGTCCGACCTGAAAACCCAACATATATACTCGAACAGCATCAAAATTGGGCCAAGGATAAGTAACTGGGAAGCCACAAAAGTGTGATGGACCCCCAGCCTCCCATTTCTCTATGGTGAAAAGTCTCAATTATTCTGGCCGCTAGTGTATATCAGCCTAATCTAGCGATTCGAATTGCAAGGATAGCGACAGTGTAAGTGAATGTGTAACCGCAGCAAAAAAAAACTTCACAAAAATGCACTTATAAATTTTCAATCCTACCCACCTTTAACAGGCAAACAATCGTTGCACAAAGCCACTTGTCCCTTAACAAAATCCCTACAAGGGCACAGTCTAAAAACACTATCTTCAGCACGAGGAAACAGTCCCCCACTGCCAGAAACGGGCTTACTCTCACAACTATACAAAAAGCGATCCGCATTCAGTGTGCATAACAGCTGATTGTCTGCACTGAGATTGGCACTTGGCTGCACAACGTCCGCGATTGAATTCATCGAAGTGCAGTTGAAGTGTCTGCAATAAATGCCCGATGTTAGCTAGGGTTCAAACGGGCTTGACTTTACGGGATCGGGATTGGCTTTTCGAGTTTTCGGGATCGGGATCGGGGTCTCGGGATCGGGATTGACATTTTTCGGGATCGAGATATCAAATATTTCAGGATTGGGGTACCTTTTTTTAGATTTCGGCATCGGGATTGAGCTTTAGGGATCGGGACCTCAAAATCCCGAAAATTCTCGGCATTCGGGATCGGGATCCCGTTTGAACCCTAGTGTTAGCTGACGACAATGTGCCTGCTTTTGAACGAATGACTCATTTTTGAAAACTCAAACAGTTCAAAGCTGATCTGAGTTTCCGAAATTTCGTGTGAAAACTAGTGTGCGCAGGACGACTGTAACATACCCAAAAGTTATGTACATAAAAACCGCTACTCACGTGCGCAACATGGCCTCGTTGTTGATCAACCGGAAAAACGACGGCTCGCATCTCAAACCTGTCAAACGTTAAAAATATCGCCGACAAACCTCAAAACACAACACAACGCAACCAAACACAAACCTCTATCCGCACAGACAGTCTGACAATCTTGTCCCTTGTCGCGAGCCCTCAAAACAGTGAGCGCACTCAAAGGCGGCCATGTGTCGCGCACCCCGGCGCCCGGTTTGGTGTCGCACGTGTCTAACAGCTCCACCAACGTGTTCACCCTCTGCAGCATGCCCTCGGCTGAGAACTCGTACGGCAGGAACGGGGCCGGCTGTGGGAGAAAGTGCGATTGCCTGGATTCAATTTTCGAAATTCTCAATTTCTTCACTCTCCATGTCTTCAAACAACATAAATATAACATCCACGAAAAGTTAAACAACATCTAGACTTTAGCATCATTTTTGAAATATATTTCTGGCACTCTTCCAATGTAAGTTCTACCTGCCGTTCTATTGTTTCACGAATGCACAAATATCTCAAAACCCTTCTATTTGAGCTACGGATAGGAACAAACAGGGTAAATCAACTTTTATGCAAAATGTGCTCCACATCACATTTTTGTATACCTTTTGTTAAATTCTAATTTCTTACCATTTTAGACATAGCTATTCGGTATCCAAATCTGAACCATCATAAAACCAAAATAGACACTCACATTTTTATCTCCCAAAACGGCTGTGACAGCGGCCCGCAGCTGAACAGTGTCTTTGATATCTAGTGTGAGCGCGTGCGGCGGCCCGATAAATTCCGCAACGTATGGATTTTGGCTTGTCAACTGTAAAACCAGTTTTCATCCACATTACAGACAAGGCTAAAGCATACAAACATTATCACGTGACTAGTGGTGAAAGCGCCAAATTTGGCACCAAGCGCCAAAATCGTCACGGCCAGGGTTGGTTTTATAAAAATCATTTGTATACAAATTGTATAAAAATTGTATAAAAATGTATTTTATTTTTATTTTATTATTGTTTCATTTTATTTTATTTTATTCCAAAATAATAATAAAATAATAAAATGGACCATTTTACAGAAATTTTACAGAAATTTTACAAAAAATCAGAATCTTGCATGCAAGGTCAGAAAAATGTGATAATTAGACTTAAACATGAAAAACGTGTGAAATTTTTTTTCCATTACTTTGCAAAAGTTGCATGCAGTAGGTATTGTTAGCTAGTTGCAAGTGTTAAGTTACAATTATCGATAAGAATGGTTAGCATTTTCAGTAGAAGGATTACTGGAGTGTGCTGGGCGCATTTGTAAAACATCATGCAAAGTGTCAATTGTCATGACAAATGTAGTAAAGAGTCAATTGGCATCTCAAATGTCAAGCAAAGTATAATTGTCGTGACAAATGCCGTGCAGAGTGTAAATTGTGTATCTGAATCTTATTGTATCTGTTTTGGTATCCAAACCTTATATTTTGGTATCCAAATCTTATGTTTTTGTATCCAAATGTTCACATAAGATTTGGTTACAACAACAACAAGATTTGGATACAAAAGATAAGATTTGGATACAATTTGCTTTACAGTTTCCACTTTAATTTATATTTGTCATGACAATTGACACTTTACTTAACATTTTCATGAAAATTGACACTTTCTATTCCATTTCATATGATATTTTGACACTTTACATGGCTTGGGACTGCCCCAGCTCCGCGAATGAACAGGTTTAACTAAAAACAACAGAAAAAAAATTTACAAAAAATATGAATTTTTATAAAATTTTTACAAAAATATGAATTTGTATACAATTTTACAAAATTTTTACAAAAATTCGAATTTTTATACAATTTTTATTTTTATTTTGAAATTTTCCATTTTATTTTATTTTATTTTTCCATTTTATTTTTATTTTATTTTTATTCTTTTCTGAGATTTTGCCAACCCTGGTCACGGCGCTTTTACATCGCTAAAATGTCTGTAGGCTGCATCGTAAATACGTCGTTAATGTGACCGTATCGATTTTGATTGGCTCTTTGGCTTTTGGCACCGCGATTTATCACCAAAAATTTACTTAGGTTGAAGTCATTCAAAGTTACTCACTGTTTCTGACACACGGTGGATTATCGTCAGAAAGAGTGATAATTATTTTTATAAATGGTTCCATACCAAGTAAGGAGTTAACTGATGCCAAATTGTGGGCCAACTAAAAATATCGTCAAAAGGCGGTATCTGTAAACCATGTCAAACTTGAAAGTTACATATTGCCACAAACTTCAAACTCAGTCAAGTGACCTCCATGAATAGAAAACTTGGCAAAGTTTCATCACAAACCGTTCTCAATGTAGGTTTTTCCTTGAAAAATGGATCCGTAAGGCGACCTTTCGGTGGCTGCAATCGCGGATTTATGAACACAGCTCCATTAGCGATCGCCTCCAATGGCGCGGGGCCTTCGAACGGAAAACCGAGCCCCAAGAGTATCTGTGAACCAAGTTTGTCAGATAAAGGATATTTTAAAAGGAGTATAGATGCAATGTAAAGAAACTATTTTGTATAGCGCAGTGATATCGCTAACACCAAAAAAACTAGCACCACCACTGGAACTTTTGGCCACATGTTTCGCTGGTGAGATCTCGGCCGTAAAGTAAATCCGGCCGTAATGCATAGTTGTACAAACGTATTTACGTTTACTCGATAAATACGTATACTCGAGTGCTGCGTAAATACGTTTACGTTTCCTCCCGAAAAAATACCGGTACTCAGTTACTCGCGTACTTTTTGAAAGTACGCGAGTACAGAAAACGAGTATTTACAGATATTTACGTTTACTGACCTTTTACACAGCGTAAAAGTAAAAAAAATTTACTTTACGTTTTCTGTATTCAGGTGTGACTAAAAAAAAATACTTAACGTTTACGTTTACTTTGAAAAAAGTTCAGTACTTTAAACAACACTGCCGTAATGATGCCCGGCCTAAAGTAGCACCCTCTACTTTACAGCCGGGTTTACTTTACGGCCGGACCATCCCCTGTTTCGCTACCGTTTTTAAAAAGCACTACATAAAATGAACGGGTGTTTTGCACCCAAAGTAGTGGCGAGTACTGGCAAGTGGTGGCAATACGTACTTTCGAGTAAAAGTAAATATTTACTTACAGTATACTCGGCGGACCGCAAAGTATGCGCCCAAAATTATTTTAGTCTTAAGCGATAACGCGCAAGCGGGATACCTATGTATGCCATTTCGCTAAAAGGAAATATTTAAAAAAGAAAAAGACAGAGTCGCGTACAAGCGACGAATGTTTTTTCTTCTTCCTGAAATAGTGTTTTAAGGCTGGAATCTTTTTTATTTTATAAACGATGACGTCATGTGTGTCGAGTGTTTCCTTCAGAAAAATGCATAGCATTCGATCTGCGGAGTATACCTAGTATTTTTTGTGCACAGATGTGCCTATTCCCTGTTATCGCACGGTACCAGAATTGAGTCAAATGAAGATGATAAAAAGTGCGCACCTTACATCCCCTCAGCAACTGGCCATAATCGTCAGAACCGAGAACCCCGTGATTTCGAACGAAACTGGGCACATAACGAGCAGCTTTCTCGTCATCCAGTGACACTGTCGCATGAATTTCAGACCCCGATTTATTGACGGCCATTAAAATGTCCATAGCGTCACGCCACATGTAAGCCTCCTTTCCATAGATCACGGTGCAATTGCCGCGTGCGGGTTCCATCGGGAAGGTGGAGTCTGCGTGGACTATGATACAGATTAGAGGCCAACCCGGCACAATTTTTAATGCCCCGTACAGCAGGGACGCACGCATTTTTGAGCGGGGGTGGATTGTATACGGGGCCCGGCGAACGGGGGGCGGCACCCCCCCCCCCCCCAAATGTGGCCGTATAGTAAAGGAATGGAGCCATGGCGCTGGCGCCATTTGTAGTCGCAAGCGCCATGGCAGTATTGGCGTGGCCAGCGTCTACAATATAGGTATCTTTTTATCCCTATATACAGGGGTGGGCATTTTCAGTTACCGCTGGAAAAACGCGATAGCTTGAGCTACGGTTGAGCTATCACAGTGAAATTTTAACACAATAGAGTAGACTCCATAGGACACCTATTCTGAAGTTTGCAATCCAAACGACCACATTTTGGGTGAGTTGTGGAACACACAGTTTTTAGTGTAATTTTGTGACTTGGCGTCACCGATAGGATAAATCGAGGGTGGCATTTGAGGGGGGGGGTCACCGGTCTTTGGTGTCGTCCCATTCTGTCGTACATTGACTGATTTTGATGCCCTTTGAGTAAATATGTTGTGGTTTGGGGTTGGGGCTACGACAAAATTCTTTTTTTTCTCAAACAGTCCCGCAGTCCCGAGATAAGGGGGGTCATGTCACAAAATTACACTAAAAACTGTGTGTTCCACAACTCACCCAAAATGTGGCCGTTTGGGTTGCAAACTTCAGAATAGGTGTCCTATGAAGTCTACTCTATTGTGTTAAAATTTCACTGTGATAGCTCAACCGTAGCTCAAGCTATCGCGTTTTTCCAGCGGTAACTGAAAATGCCCACCCCTGTATAGTACTAGGACCGTGTTGGGTACTTTTGTTTTGCTGTTTAGACTCCTGAAAATTTAAGAAGTGTCTACAAAATCGTGTTAGAAAAGTGCCTTTCCTGGCAAGTTTTATGTCCGGCCCGAGAACGGGGGCGGCCGTCCCCCGCCCCCCGCGTACGTCATTGTCGTACATTGATCTTCAGATTAAAATTCCAATAAACTTTTCCAGGTCATCTGAAATTTTACCTGTCACTTGACAGGGCACATATGACAGGGTAAATATTTAATTTCAGTTATTTAAAACTGCCTTAAATTTTCCACTTGCTATGGAATTTACTTTACACTGTGTGGCATTGGTACCCAATGCGCCAGGTCACAAATTTTAACTTATCAGCGCTGGATGATTAATAAATCAACCGGTAAAAACTGTAGACACATAACTGACTTTTTTCAGCGACCATTGAGTGCTCTTTCGCTTTAGCCAAAACATCAGACTCCACAACAAAGCCCAAAAACGTGTTGTCAGCGGTGTGTGGGTACATTGTCCAAAATTGGCGCAGATCCAACTGTTGTCCTGCCCAAGGATTTTTCTTGCCGCCCAAACGCTCCTTGTTAGCCATGTAATATTCTGGATTATTGAACTCAGCCTGGGTACCAAATGAGTCGAGGACACGCATGCGGCATCTGCAGAAGTGTGGGAATTTTGGCAAAATATTCCACAAAATACAAATTACAATTAACCATTACTTTTGTGATCACTTTAGCCCACCGCACACTCAGAATTGGCAATGGCGGTTCAAGCGTTTTTTTTGCAAGGTCGGAATTCAAAGTCAGATTTAAAAAGAGGGGTGGAATTCAAAATCGTCCGAACCTACCCAAATTTCAGTAGTTTTTCAATGTTATCATAAATAAAATCGTCCGAACCGACTTTAGAATTCCGCCAGGGCGTAAATAAAAAAACGTTCGAACAGCTATCCTTGCCAATTTTGAGTGTGCGGTACGCCTTTGAGTTGGTGCACTCTGGTAAGACTGGGAGTGTATTTGGAAATCTTACTTGTATTTGTTCAGCGTGGCTGGAGTTTTGCGTTTCATGTGTCTCAAGCCGATAATGTCGGTGAACAGCAGGTCGACGTATTGCGCGCCGCTCATCGGACACGATGTTTTTACCGCTGGGTCAGCTCTGGCGAATCTGCACACATTTTGATTTGATTGGTATGGGAAATGAAGTAAGCAGGAGAAAGGAAACTTCAAGCAGTCGAGCTACAATTTACCAGTGGGCGAAAATTTGTATAATAAACAAGAACATCAGAACAAGACCCCAAAACTCACTTGATGAACGTCACACTCTCACTAGACAGTACTAAATCATGACCGAGCACGTAGAGCGCTCCAATTAAATCAGACCACTGAACGAGCTCTCCCAGGGGCCCACCTCTTGCAGACTTTTCACCGAAGTGAAATCCAGTTTCTTTGGTAAGAAAACCCAGGTGTAGCACTATCTGCGAGAAGAAAAAATGCGCTCATTTCGTTATACTGCATCAGATCTATTGTAACCAGGGGTCCCTTCCCGGGGTCAGACCGGAAAACTCCAGAACTTCCAACTTACAGTATAAATTTTCGACGTTTGCGTAAAAATTGTGCGCGCAAGCGCGCATTATTCCGTCACAACTAGGGTTGGCCGATGTTTTTTTTTAAACGGTTTTTTTTTTAAAAACATGACGTCCGAAATGTTTTTTTTTTAAAAAAAAACATCGGCCGAAATTTTTAGTACTAAGCACTAGGTATTTTGCAAAATTTTTGCGCGCAAGCGCGCAATTTCACACACAAATTGACATTGGTGGTTGTTTTCATTGGTTTTGTTGCATTTTTAGTATCAAAACATCCATTTCTATGTGCTACCATGGGTGAATAAGCCGACATATGTTGCTGTAATATATAATATTGAGGTAATGTGCTTCCATGTACCTCCACAGTGTGTAACTTCACTCCCAACGTAACAACCTCCTTTTATAACCTTGTTTGATCACCATTCCGTGCCAAACTTTACCTGAAGTCATGAACATTCGACTATAAGGCGATATACGAACGATATGTCGACGAAAAATGGATATTTTTGACACAAATCACCACTTATAATGCTATTCCATGGCTCCACAGCCATTATATGGTCATATTTAACATCACAGAGTATTGCCAGTGTCTGATATCCCTATATATGTTGACACTAGGTCATATCTGGGAGCTTTTAAAAAAAGAACATCGAGTTAAAAAAAAACGTTTTTTTTCCAACCCTAGTCACAACACGTTTTTTCTGCAGATCGGCACCTATAGACAAAACATTCCTGAAAATGTACCCAATAGTGTATATTGGGTGGGCGCGCCAGCGCCATCCCTCGCTGCCGAGGGAGGGCGCAAGCGACCCACCCATAATATGGTCAGAGACAGCAAAATGCGGAAATTAGGATATTAAAACCAAAATAACTCTAGAACGCCATGAGCTACAAGGAAACAGTATAAACCGTTGGAAAGCCCGTGTCAGATAGTACCTTGACACCAAATTTCAGATCGATTGGTTGAGTTAGAAAAAAGTTAATCAATATTTTATTTCTGAGGTGGCATTCTTGTTGTTGTTGTTGTTGTTGCCCGTGATACTTAAAAGTGCAATAACTTCTTTGCAACTCAACCGATTTTGATGTGTAATGGCTCATATGAAAGAGCATATGATGCCATTTGTTATTTGACAAATATTTTTTCACAAGCTCCGCCCACTTTAGGACAGTAGCCATTTGAAATTTTTAAACCTTAATAAATTTAAAATTTGAATACAAATCTGGCAATAAAAAAAATTTGTTGATGTGTGCAGTGGCAAGAGCTTTCAAATGAGCCCTTTCTTGTCAATTTTGGTTGACATTTAGAAAAGTTATTGAAGTTTGCGTGTTTTGCATAATTTGCGCAATACAGACTGCTGGTAGAATGGCCCTCCACACGCTATTTGACATTGACACCAAATGTCAACTGGTTCCGTTCCTAATTCAAAGATAGCGTTAGAACGTTGTTCGTCCACTAGTCAGTAAGCTTTGAATCGGGATCGGCACCAGTTGACATTTGGTGTCAATGTCAACTAGCGTGTGTGGGCCCAATAAAAGCATGTGAATTTGAGGTCTCTTATCAGATTTTTATTTTTGAATTATTATCATTTATTTCATTTTTATATTTTTAATATAATGTTATATTTTTTTAAAATATTTTTATCATGTTATTTTATTATATTTCATTTATATTTAAATATTTTTTATTTTTGTTGATCATAATGTTATGTTTATACTTTTTATATACATTTTATTTTATCAATTTTTTAATTAAATTATTTTTTCAACTTTTTCATTGTATGACTTCAATGCTCTATTCATTTATCTATCTTTTTATCAATTTTTATATGTTTTGTATTTTATTATTCTATCTATTGTATTTATTATTTTTTGAATGTTTATTTTTATTACAATTTTATTTTTTTCATGTTCTTTTGTCATTTTTAGTATTTTAAGTTCATTTTTATCTAAAATTCAATTATTGAACAAAATTTATAATGTTTATTTATATTTGTATTTAACTTAAAATTTAGTTTTGTAATTTTTGATATTTAAATTTCATTTTTATGTAAAATTTAATTATTTTTTTAAAAGTAATTATTTTTACTGTTTTTTTAGATATTTGTATTTAACTTTTCACTTCCGCTAAGTTTTTTTCATAAAATTTTTTGTTTTGTATTACATTTTTTACCATTTAAATTTTATTTAGTATTTTATTCATTTTTAGATGATTTTTTAATTTTATTCATATTCAAAAATTCTTAATTAATTTTATTTATTTATTTTTATCTTATGTTGATATTTAATTTTATGTTATACTTTGTGGAGCACACATTATAAAGTTTTCTGAATGATGACATCATTGTTTATATAATAATAAATACATATCTTAGTGGGCCTGTGGCCCCCAAAAAGAAGTATATCTCATATAAAAAATGGCTAACGCCAACAAAAAGTTGACACTGCACCGATGTACTGCAGTCAGGTGTATGCATTTGAATGCAGAAAAGAAGTATATCACTTACTATCCTGCAGTGTGTTTGTCACTTTGAGCTCTGAAAAGGAGTATATCACGTAATGTGATAGTGGTTGAGCTCTCAAAAGAAGTATATTAAAGGTTTCTTCAGGGAACAGTGGTGAAATTTAGTACAATTTCACCCAACTTTATCACACCAGCGTGAGCTTTTTGTATGTTTGAAGTGTGCATCATTTCCACACAGCTCACGCTGGTGTGATAAAGTTGGGTGGAAGTGTACTACATTTCACCACTGTTCCTTGAAGAAACCTTTAATATACTTCTTTTAAGAGCTCAACCACTATCACATAAAGTGATATACTCCTTTTCAGAGCTCAAAGTGACAAACACACTGCAGGATAGTAAGTGATATACTTCTTTTCTGCATTCAAATGCATACACCTGACTGCAATACATCGGTGCAGTGTCAACTTTTTGTTGGCGTTAGCCATTTTTTATATGAGATTTACATATATATTTAGCGGTCCTTGGCGCCAGCGGCAACGCCATTGACGGCATGGCGTGGCGCCTACAAATGGCGCCAGCGCCATGGCGCTATTCGATCACCTTATAGGACCCCGTTCGCCAAGCTCCGTAAAAAACAACCCCCGCTCAAAAAATCCCGGATACCTCCCTGATTGTAACAAACCCTTTTCTTTTTCCTGGCGCCGAGTTGGTGCTGAAGGCTGCGCGAGGCGGCCAGCCAAGCCGGCCAAGTCCTTTTCAAACGGCGTTTTATCCACTCGTAATTGAGTGGGTTGTCTGTCATGGCATCGAATAACTGGGCAAGTGTCGTCGCTGTCGACGCCTGACATATTTTTTGCTTTTTTCCTCGAAATACCCCCCCCCCCTCGTTTGACCCCCCTCCCTCTCGAGACCACTATGAAACAATCACCCCCCCCCCCTCTCGAGACCACTATGAAACAATCACCCCCCCAGATTGAGTGTAAAGAGAACGTACATGACAAATACTGCAGTTTGTGTTCTGCGTAGTGCAGAACACACGTTAACACAATGTCGTAATCACGTTAGAACAGTGTTTATACCATCTACTTACTACTATTAGTCTACAGGAGTCTATACATGTCAGTTATTGATATATTTTTCTACCCCAGTGTACATCACAAACAACGATTTTGTACACGGATTTGAAAAAATTTCCTGTGAAATAATAACCCCCCCTTGAAATACCCCCCTCGTTTACCCCCCCCCTCTCGGGACCACTATAAAACAATCATAGTGGGACCCCGGGGGGTATTTCGAGGAAATACCAGGGGTCTCGAATGGGGGGGGGGGTTGGGGGGGGGGGGGTTACCCCCCCCCAAACCGCCCAGCGATCTATCTACCCCGGAGGCCGCTCAGCTATCTATCTATCCCGAAGGCAAAATTTTGGGCTACTACCCCCTAAACCCCCCCCCCAAATCGCTCGGCTATCTACCTATCTGGAGCGATTTTTCAGAAACTATACCCCAATTTTCGCTCAAAATCGCTATTTTTCATACCTATATATAGATTTTCACCTCCAAAATCACTGGTTCATGCGTCTAACTGCCTATTTTCAGCTATTTTAAGTACTATATGCTCTTGTATACCCATTTTGAGCTATTTTACACCTACTTTTAGCGATATTTCTCCCTTTTCTCCTATGCCCCGAAAAAGCCTATATATCGAACCACCACAACCCCCCCCAGAAAATTTTTCAGCTATCTATCCCTCCGGAGGAGCGATTTGCTATCTATCCAACCACTCGGAGGGTCAAAATTCAAGATACCCCTGGGAAATACGGTAGTTACACTTAAACGTGCTGACAGGAAAAGCACGTTACCAAAATCAAATTCGCCAGCATCAAATCTTGACAAAACACCAACGTATATAGTCGGGTCGTCTTCCCCAGCATCCGTGGTGACTTTCGGAGGCCTCCAGTCAAATCTGGGACAATGTTCTTCTACCTCGCTCAAATAAATTATAAATGAGCATTTGGTGCCGTCGACGCCGTGCGCCGCATAACAAGGATCGGACCGCCAGAAATCCGACATCCACTGAATTTTTTTGGAAAGATTGAAGTGATAAATGGGCGAATTTCAGTGGAAGTTTTTGCACAAGGAACAGTTTTTGCACGCAAAATTGCAAACGCGGAAACGAGAAAACTTGCCACATCACTAAGATGTAATATTAAAAACTCCATCATAATTTCCGTGATGTTTCCCCTTTATTCAAAACATAGCTACCTTTGAAGAAACCAGTTCCGTGAGCGCAGAACCAAAAACCTTTGGATTTAGCACGTAACGAAAATTTCCAGTGTACCATGTAACAAAAAAAAACGGCCAAGACTCGTGCGAACCTCGATTTTTCGGTCGCAATCGGGGAACTCCTTTTCGTACCCGTCAATCATTGGACACTTCTCTTGTTCTCCTTTGACTAAATCTACAAGGAATACTGTTAAAAGTTGTATAAACTTGAGTAGCGACGACTGACTGATAACAAACCAATTACGGTTAGAATTTGTGATTCATTCGAGTTCGCCGACACTCCATCATTTTCGAATAGCCGATCTTTAAAAATCTTTTTTTCTAATCTGTCCAGGCGTTCCATCACAGCGGACAATAATAGTGCCAATGTCTTTTTCATGTCTTCAAAGTGAAAAACTATTTCAGCTCAAAAAACAACAACGCAAAAACCTTTTCAAACCAACCATATTCAGTATCTACACTCGCATACGGTCCATCAACCACCTTCATTTGCTTATGCAAAGCAGCTATCTGCTTAACATATCGTTCGCTCTTTTCAACTATCTCTCGTTTGAGTGGTGCCAACTGCCGTTCCAATGCAGGATCAAAAGGCATGGCCGCACCCGTTTCGTTGTCGGCAGTCGACGGCCATTGGGACAAAACCGTGAAAAGGTACAGGGAGCCGATGCAGGCCAGAAGCACGACTGAAATGAAGAACTCTTGTGCACCGTGCCAATTGTGGAAAACTATCAAAATACAAATTGCGACTAACTGAGGAGGCGACGCAGCCGACAAGCACCATTTCTCACTAGCATATCCAGCTAATCGCAGCTCAAAATGTCACATTTTAGCCGCTAAAGTACCGCTTGACACGTCCCCACTATCACCGACGCCGCTGAGCCATTTCCTTCCTTTTTTGAACAATGCACCTGTTTTGGATACGCGAATCTAAAAAAACACTCCGATGGTTGCATTTATTCACTACAGCATGAGTGACGCGTTCAAGTGGCTAGGGTGACTACTTTGCCACTTTGATTTTGGCCGCCATGCGAACTTACGCATCACAGCAAACGTGTGCTGTCGTACAACAGTCGAGAGGTGTGAAAGTTGTGAATTGAATTGAGGCATTCAAGCTTTCCAATTTTGAAAATGCTACGTGGTTCTCGATCGTATTTTATGGCACATTTACCTGAGTAATGCGATATTTACGTTTACTCGTTGCGGGTGTAGTTCAATGGATGGAACTAATATTGTGTAGACTAATATTTATCCAGGTACCTCTACGCTTGCTCCTGTTACAGAGTGTAAATGTTTACAACATTGTAAATGAACGTTCATTTTATTTAGGCTTGCATTGGTGTGCGCTTTGGCTAAACACGATTATCTGGTTCTGTTTTGTGTCGGGAATCCCAATAAATAATACTAATAAAAATATTAGTCACATCGCAGCTGGTGTGTACTGAATCTATACCTCGCGTTAGGATCGAATGAAAAGCACCACCTTTCAAAAAAGCAAAAAGGTATTGATTCGGTACACACCAGTGTTGTTAAAATACTGGTATTTTTGGAAAACGTGGACGTAAACGTAAATAACTTTTCCAAATTGAAAGTCTGAATACTAAAACGTAAGGTATTTTTGAAATACCAAGGAATACGTAAAATAAAACGTAAACATAAAGTATAAATACCAAAATACCCAGGTATTTCGGGTAAACGTAAATACGTTTTGCAACACTGGTGCACACTAGCTGCGATGTGACTAAGATTTTTAATCATAAATTCACTTCGAATTTTTGAATAATCACTCGCATTACGCTGCCCCGCTGCACTCGCATACCCCTCGACTCACTGCTGATTATCTGTGTGCCAAAAACATCACTGCCAGTAAATAAACTGCACGGGAACTGAGAAGGTGCGAAATAGATGATGTGCCAGCAGAGTTGTTCGAATTACTGAACTTTTTCAAAAGTATAATACCTACCATGTAAGTAGTGATGGAAAAGCGCCAGAGAAAAGGGCGCCAGGCGCCAATGGCGCCATGGCGCCATTCAGAAAGTGGGCGCCAAGCGCCAAGGGCGCCACAGGAAAAGGGCGCCAAGCGCCAAGGGCGCCATGGCGCCATTCGGAAAGTGGGCGCCACGGAAAGAGGGCGCCAGGCGCCAAGGGCGCCAGGATAAATCAGTGCGTACAATACCCTGCGTGTGCCAAAAATGTTTCTCCAACGCTGTGGTGCACACATTCACTTCCTTATTCACATTCCCCAGGATGTAAGCACCAAAAACGATACTAGCAATGGAATTTTTTTTTGCATAATGTCATACTTAAACATGACATTCAATTTAAACACAATGAAAACTGTCATTTGAAAAAAATGCATTCACTTCCAATAGATTGTTCCATTGGAGTATTCTTGAAGTGGACAAAAACAAAATTATGATGATCTGAATCTGTCGATTAACAAGACTGCAAGTTAAACAGTTCATCATTTTCAGCTTCTAATCTGTCAGATACGACTGATGAACGTTAGACAAAATATTTCCATCCACTCGCACAACCTTGTCCATTTTTCCAGCGAATTTCGAATCATCCACGCACACGCTTTTTAATTTTTTTACGTTTACATAGCACTGACCTAGAAATCCTGCTGGCGCCATTTTGGCGCACTTTTAAGGCAGGGCGCCAGGCGCCACGGAAGAGGGGCGCCAAGCGCCAAAGGTGCCATGGCGCCTTTCAGAAAGTGGGCGCCAGGCGCCAAGGGCGCCAAGCGCCAATGGCGCCATGGCGCGGCGCCCTTTGGCGCCCTCAAATGGCGCCAGCGCCATGGCGCCATTCTGTTGTGGGCACGGGTGCCTGAGCGAAGGCAAACCTACACTCGTCCCACAGGAAAACTCTCAAAAATCGAACTTCTCACAAAAAACAGCGATGGGTCTGTTGACTGAGGCAATGTCAACCCCGGAGCTATCAACCGTGGAGGAGAGGAACGTTTGAGTGATGCGGAGAATTTTTTATAAAGGTCAAACCGTCGCCGCGCGACACAGGCTTCACTGGTAAACTTGCGCGTTCATTTTCATGAGCTGTGGGCGGGAGGAAAATGAGTTGCGGGAATGAACAACTGAACTGAACAGAAAACGCGGCCATTATATATGTCGGCCGGCGCATGCGATTTGCGGGTGCCGCCGCGGCCGCCCGCTGCACTGCGCGCCGGGGGCGCGCAATGCCGCGGGCGACTGGGGCGACACCAGCGCGCGCATGCGTCTGCCGACTGCCGACTGCGATGTCTCCGCGCGCGTCGTCGTGGCCGCCCGGCGCCCGGCCACGCTAAGCGTGACCGAGCGCCGCGCTGCCACGGCGGCGCACGCGACGACTGCGATGCGGGCGACAATTCCATCACTACATGTAAGCAAAAATGATATGATATGATATTGATTTGATAAAATTTTTTTCTTATTTTAGCAACGAAAATTGTGATTTTAGCAACAAAAAGTACATGTCCTCTGTACGCGTGTACTTTTAAAATGTACGCGTAAAAGTGAGTAGATTACTTAAATGTATATAAAAATGTATACAAAATGTAAAATGTAAGTGTATGTAAATGTATTTACCGCGTACTCGTGTACGCGTATTTTTCGAGTAAATCTGAATCTGAACGCTGTAGTAAGTTATTAGAAATTTTATTGCACGTTGGTCAGTGGCATTTGATGCCAGTGACTTTGAGGGCGTGCCGGGCTCGTCGGGCGCCGAATGTGCTGGGTCAAAATAAAATCTTCACTTGAATAAGATCATACCCTACACGCACGCAGGGCCTGTCAGGTGCCGTGCAGCGAAGTCAGACCGGCAGAATGCAGACCTGCCGTCCTAATAAAATTTAGGGCGCGGACATCAAACAAACCACCGCACCAGTCACCTTTGGCAACGGCTCCTGGCACATTGCCAATGTTGCCCAGGGCGCACATGAAACCGTTCGCGTGATCGTCCGCGAGCGTGGGGAAGGGGTCCTTGCCGGGCACGTACTCGTCCTTGTCCATCGCCCACCAGGGGAACAGCTCCACGGAGCGCAGGTTCGGCATCATGTACGCGTAGGTCGTGTAGTGAGTCACCAGGGCAGAAATGGTCCTGAGAAAATGGGTTGGCGAAAGCGAGATGTGGACGTGTGAGCACTAGGGGGCAGTGCCGCACCCTGTAAAGTGTCATGTAGAAAATAAAACGTCATGCAAAGTGACAAAAGTTAAATAATAATATATATTTTCATTTTTTTCACACATTCCATAAAATTCCGTTAAACTTTTTTCAGATTTTTTGAAATTTTCGAAAATCACAGTTTTACGCGCGCAGAGTATTCGGACGCATAACCCAAGATTTCAGTGTGCTGTGCGCCAATGCAAGCGCTACTCACGCAGATGCCACCCAACTTTCATACTCACGCAAAAGTACGCGGGATATCGGGCCCTGTTTCCACATAGAATCTGCCGCTGCCGGTGCACTTGTCCACGGCGCCGGGGGCGGGGCACGCGCCAGACTTTTTGGCGCCAGCATCCGCGTTTTTGGCGCTCATGCATTTGGTGCACGGCGTCGTGCGGATCAGGTAATGGTGCGGTGCGCCAAAGTCGGTTTTATACACGATCAGTAGTGGCAGGGTTACCTGCGTGAGAGATGAAAATACAGCCCGCGGAAACTTGTAGATATTTTTTTATCATCCGCCATAACTTTGTGGGTTCTGTAGCATTGCGGTACGCAATCCTGTAAAAAAACTGTGACAGATGGTATATCCAGAGTTGGAAAAACGTATTTACGTTTACCCGAAATACCCGGTTATTCGGGTATTTATACTTACGTTTACGTTTACGTTTTCCAAAAATACCATTACGTTTTGTTACGTTTTCCTGGCACAATTACCCGGGTACCAGAGAAAACGTAAAAATCCAGCTACACGAAACCACGCGTCTGTGAAATGTGCTCTATTACCACAGTCACATTGATTTTGTGTAAATAGTTCTACCACTGGACCTAAATAATGCCAATTAAGTTGTGCAATTGTCTTTTTGACAGTGAAAATATTGTAAATAAGTGCAATCAATCAATTGTAAACGTATTCAATGTGTCAATTTTGGAATATGAACAGTGTCTAGGAATGTGTTACCTATAAATACAAGCAGAAAAGTGGAATGTGTGTACGCATTTGTGTTGTGGATTTTACAATCATTCACTGTTTTGTTTTATTCATATCCTGCTGAAGTTTTGCAGTAATGGAATTTTTGATGAAGAAGTGTGGTAATCCATGTGCTAAACTGAGAGGCCATCAGCACCAACATTCGTAAACAATTAGACAAAAATTTAAATAAGATTTTTTTGTTTGCTTTGAATGTAGGTAAGTGAAAAATATGGATGGAAATTATGTATACATTGTTGAAAATGTCACAACAATGGTATTTTCAGAAGCTCTGCTCATATGGGGCACTTCTTGAAATTTTTACGTTTACGTTTTTTTTACGTATTCCTTGGTATTTTAAAAATACCTTACGTTTTAGTATTTATACTTTAGATTTGGAAAAGGTATTTACGTTTACGTTTACGTTTTCCAAAAATACCAGTATTTGAACAACTCTGGTATATACAGTATTTCCTCGAAATACCCCCCTCAAAATGGGCACACTATGAAATTATCAGCCCCCCTCGAAATAACCCTCCCCCCATTTTGAGTGTACGAAATACCCCCATAAACGACAACACTAGGGGTCGGTAAAGCGCCGCGGGGTACAAAGTCCCGGCGCATTTTACATCACTACCGGGAAGCGAGGATTCAGCCAACTCACAGGCAAGCCGTCGACGATGCTGTCTGCGTCGGGCACCAAGTGGTAAAGTCGGAAGTCGCCAGCCGTGCCGGCTGCCCACTCTGCCTGGGGCACACTCAGAATCTGTAAAATACCCTGTAAAATGACAAATGTCATGTAATGTGTCAAAAGTCATGTAAAATGCCCCAGAAAATTGCAAACGGTTTACATGACTTTGACACTTTGAATGACATTTGACATTTTACAGGCCGTTTTACAGGGTCCGGGGGTGGCACCTGTCTGGCGCTGCACGGCCCGATGTAATACTCGCTGGCGGCTCCATCGACCGCGTCTCCCGCCGCCCGCACAGACCGTCGCGATCTTCTTTGCGGGGGGGGGGGGGGGGGGTTACATTATATGGCGGGAACGAATGTAAACTCGCACTATTGCGTGTAGGAAATTTGCAAAATCGTTTCCACTTTTCTAAATGATGACTAGTGATGGAAAAGCGCCATGGCGCTAGCGCCAAAGCAAAAAGCGCATGGCGCTTTTGGCGCTTGGCGCTAAAACGCTCTGGCGCCATTGGCGCTTGGCGCCGGGATCTGAGAAAGCGCCATGGCACTTTTGGCGCTTGGCGCCATTTTCTGGTGGCGATGTTGGCGCCTGGCGCCAGCATTTAAAATAGCGCCAAAAAAGCGCCAACCATGATTATAAAATTCTTATGATTCAGTGAAAATAGACAAGCCAGTTGATCAATTTTGAGAATGGCTGAATAAATATTGATAAATATAAGGGTGTAAGGGAACATTTACCTATATAAATAAAATATTGATTTGGTAATATTTGGGGCAAATGTATGTACCGTATTTCCTCGAAATACCCTCAAGGGGTTTATTTATTCAGAGTGCAAATTTTGAGGGGATATTTCGAGGGAGGGGTTTATTATTACGCCAGGAGCTTTCGTCAAGGTTCGTGTAAAGAATAGGTATTTACATACCCATTTACTCCAGTCACTTAACGCCCTGCACGCGTGGTACCCGTTGGAAGCGTGCCAACGATTTTTTACGCATGCAATTTTCATAAAAAGTTGGAAAAAATACGTTAAATACATTAACTTATTCACAATGATTTTTTCATTTTTTATACAAAATTGCATGCGTTATCATCATTGGCACGCTTCCAACGTGAGTCATAATGAGTGCGAGGGCAGAGTATCATGTCCGCCGAGTATAACTGGTAATAAACATGACTACCTAAATGGGATATAATATTGAGGGCCCATAAACGTGCGGCTGTTTGGCTGAAAAACAGGTGTATGTATCCCTTGGGATTTTAATGATGTATGAAACGTTGTAGTGGTTGATTGAACTTTATTGGCAAAATTTAAATCGACTACTGTGACATCAGTGTTATGTCACACCTACAAATTGATTATTCTACAAACGAATTGCAGAAAAAAAATTTGGCGCTGGCGCTATTGGCGCTTGGCGCCATTACCCTCTGGCGCCATTAGCGCTTGGCGCTGAGGTTCAGAAAAGCGCCATGACGCTCTTGGCGCTTGGCGCTATTTTGCTCTGGCGCCATTGGCGCTTGGCGCTGGGGGTCACAAAAGCGCCATGGCGCTTTTGGCGCTTGGCGCCAAAAGTCTGGCGCTTTTTCCATCACTAATGATGACTCTCTCCATCCTATAGCTTCTGATGTTTTATTCATGTGGTGGTGCAGCGAATTTCATACATAGGTAAATATTTAAAAGTGTCTAGCGGCGGAGTAATGATTTTGAGCATGCAGATTCGGCGCGCAGCGCAGAATTATGTTAGATGAAAGAACGGCAGAATGAGCTAATTTGCTGGCACTGGCTGGCCCTTACGGGACCTAGTCAACACAGAATTTTTCTGGTAGACTATTATTTATTCAGGCCCTTAACACCAAAGTTGTGAAAAGTACCAAACTTTTCTCAGAGTATACGTAAACGTAAAGTATTGATTTTTTACTCACCCCCTGAGTACAGAAAACGTAAAGTAGTTTTTTTAACTTTTACTCGCGAGTAAACGTAAGTCAACACAAGTTTTCATCCAGAAAACGTAAGCGTGAGTATTTTTGAGAAATTTCACCCATATTGTCATCCAAAATCGTTAATTTCCAGAAATTTTTGCCTATCTTTAGCAATTATTTTATGTACACATGTACCCATTTGTGACGATTTTTCCGTATTTCAAGACTGAAATACTTTTTCTGCACTCGAGTACTTTCAGAGTATAATAGTACTAGACCTTTCTTATGAGGAAACGTGATTCAATGCAACACGATTAAACACTTTTGCATTTGAACGTGGTTCGACGGCACACGAGCATACTTCAAATTGGGATCAGAACCAGTTGACATGCGGTGTCGTCGTCAACTAGTACTTGCAGGGCTTTCGTTGAGTTTTCCCCTGTCAACCCACTTGGGCGGAGCCGCCGACAGCACGCTCACAGCAGCCACTGGCACATTCTCCTTTCTCTCGGCCTCGCCGACCCGCTTGGGTTTAGACGGTTTACGCTCGCGCTCGGATGACATGTCCATGGAGGGGGGGGGGGGGGGGCGGCGACGGCAGCTTTCTCGAGTGGTGGATCTCAGGAAGGTTTGATGTCAACCGCGTTCACTTTCAGGGACTTTATTCGGTGTTGAGCGGAAGGCAGATTCGTGGAGCAACCGAGAAGTGATTTTTTCACGAGCAGAAATAGTCTTTTTTTATGCAAGATCATATTAAGATTTACCCAAAGTCAACGATCGGCCCCGGACAACGCTGGAGAACAGCGCACATGGCCGAATATCAGTGACAAAGTGAATGCCATTGTCGCTCGCAGTTGTTCTGGGGGGGGGGGGGGGGGTTGCACCGTTGCTCTTGGGGGGAGGGGGGTCACACATTCAAGGCTGGCTTCATTCGCCCAACCATATCAAGGTAAATAAATACGAAACGAATAAAATCCAAACACGGATTTTAATTTACAAATAAAACATGAGCTTAATCTGCAAATAATTTAAAATCACAATCTGCACATCACAATCACATGTGATCAATGCACATCACAATCACACCTCAACATGACTAGCAGCGTCGACATGGAGATTTTGCGCGACGGTTTGTGCAGTCGCCGCCGGGCCGCCGTGCGCATGATGCACGTGAAAGTCGTACCTATCCTGGCGCCAGAACTTGGCGCCGCAGTTTGATGCCGTGCACTCTGAAGTGGCCGGAGACCGAGTTATGGCTAGGGTTGGAAAAAAAACGTTTTTTTTAACTCGATGTTTTTAAAAAAAACAACGTTTTTAAAAAAACAACGTTTTTTTTAAAAAGTTCCCAGATATGACCTTGTGTCAACATATATAGGTATATCAGACAGTGGCAATACTCTGTGATGTTAAATATGACCATATAATGGCTGTGGAGCCATGGGATAGCATTATAAGTGGTGATTTGTGTCAAAAATATCCATTTTTCGTCGACATATCGTTCGTATATCGCCTTATAGTCAAATGTTCGTGACTTCAGGTAAAGTTTGGCACGGAATAGTGATGACACAAGGTTATAAAAGGAGGTTGTTACTTTGGGAGTGAAGTTACACACCGTGGAGGTACATGGAAGCACATTACCTCAATATTATATAGTACAGCAACATATGACGGCTTATTAACCCATGGTAGCACATAGAAATGGATACTTTGGTACTAAAAATGCCACAAAACCAATGAAAACAACCACCAATGTCAATTTGTGTGTGAAATTGAGCGCTTGCGCGCAAAAATTTTGCAAAATACCTAGTGCTTAGTACTAAAAATTTCGGCCGATGTTTTTTTTAAAAAAAACATTTCGGACGTCATGTTTTTTTTTTATAAAAAAAAACTTTAAAAAAACGTAAAAAAAACATCGGCCAACCCTAGTTATGGCTACTTATAATGACTGTTCCACACGTTCAACGTGATAAGTGATGTAAAAGCGCCGTGGCGCTTGGCGCCATTTTGCTCTGGCGCCATTGGCGCTTGGCGCTAAATGTCGGAAAAGTGCCATTGCGCTTTTGACCTGGCGCTTTTTACATCACTAAACGTGATGCTTCAGTGCGACTGGTATTTTATAGGCAATCTTTTTACAGAGGTAAAGATAACGAGGGTTACCGTATTACCTCTAAATACCCCCAGGGAGTTTATTATTTCGCCAGCAAATTTTCAGGGGGGGGGGGGGGTTAATTCGAGGGTGTCTATTATTTCGCCAGAAATTTTGTGAAAAAGCACATACTCAAACATAGTAAAATCAAACAATAGAATAGACATATATAACTGTATATCCACATAAACCTTGCCCTAACTTTACTCAGTCATTGTTTCAACGGGTGTTCTGCATCATACAGATCACAAACCGCGGTATTTGTCGTGTACATTCTCTATCTCTTTACACTCAATATGGGGTTATTTCGAGGGGGGTTATTATTTCCTCAGCAAAATTTTAGGGGGGTATTTCGAGAGGGGGATTGATTCAAGGGGGGTTAATTCGAGGTAATACGGTACATAACATCCAATATCGCCACCAAGTGTTCATATATATCGAAACAGAAAGTTATCGAACATTATACAAACAAACGACACCGAAAATTAACATCATTCAAGCTACACTCACCCAGCTGTTTCATCCTCAAGTGTTGCCTGAACACGTGCGCGTCCATGTTCTTCTTGTCGGCGTACATGGCGCCGCACTTCTTGCACACGTACGGCTTGACGCCGGTGTGCGATCTGACGTGCCTGACCAGATTCGACTGCACCTTGAATTGCTGGCCGCAGTGGCTGCAGCGGTACGGCGCTTCCAGCGTGTGCATGCAGCTGAGCGGCAAGGGACAGTTTTGGATACGCGTGAATACGAAATGAAGTTGGTCCGGGAAGAAGGGAATGACAAAACTGCAGTTGGTGATCCGTGTAAAGCGGGACTTACGTACAGCATAAGGACAAATAAAAAGTGAAACGAAAAATTAAAAATCAATAAATTAAATCAATTTAGTCAATCAATTAATTTGTCGTTTCAGCTTTCATTTGTCGTTATGCTTTAAGTCCCGCTTAAAGCAGAACATTGTTGATTGTTGGATTTTTCTACATACGAATATGTGGAACTTCATAAAACTTTTGGCGAAATTTTAATTCCCCTCGAAATATAAACCCCCCCTCGAAATATAACCACCACCTAAAATAGCCCGCCTCAAAATTTGCTGGCGAAATAAAAAAAAAACCCTGGGGGTATTTCGAGGAAATACGTTACCATCAAATCGGGCTGTGTGACAAAACGTATCGTGCAAACTTAATTTACTCCCAGCGTTTTACATGTCTGAAAACGCATGACGGATAATGATAAAATGATCGTAACGCACCGAATGTGCTTGTCTATCGCGGCTTTTTCCTTAGTTCGGTGCGCGCAGTAAGGACATTTGAAAGGCTTTTCCATCATTTCGCGCTGTCCGCCGACCTGTTGGAATAGTGGAAGTATCATTGCCGCGGAAATAAAAACGGCACTTGAAAAAGTACACCGACCAAAATAGGCACGGCCATTCTTTTTTTCGCACTAAATTCAGGCAAGCCATAACCATACGCGTCCAAACAAAGCCGTTTGGGCCGCTTGTGCGGCTGCGGCGTGTAGCGCGACACAAAAACCTGGTCTTGCGCAGTCGAGACGGCGGGACCAGGCGAATTAGATGGAGAGAATGAGTTTGATGGGGGCGACACGCCTGTGGGATTTGGTGTGTATGCTGGGAAGTGGAGAAGTGAAATGAGAAGTGAAAAGCTAAGTGAAATGAGAAGTGAGAAGCGAAGTGAAATGAGAAGTGAAAAGTGAAGTGACATCAGACGTGAAAAAAATAAAAACAAAAACGTAAAGGATGAATTCTGACTTAGACAGCATTGTTTCTGATAACGGTACTGATGATTGAGTAGGACGCGTGCCGATTTTTTGCTTGAGTCGGAACTTTGGAATGCAACCCTTCACTTCGGGTTTAACCCTATGCAAAAAACTTCACGTCAAAATTTCACTTCGCTTGAGACTTTGCTTTTCACTTCTCATTTCACTTCTCATTCCACTTCTCTTTTCACTTCGCTTTTCATTTCCCATTTCCCGTTTCACTTCTCACTTCTCCACTTGCGGAACTGGCACCAGACTTTACTGCATGCTATACAAGATGAACAATGTCACCGTATTTTGATGAAAAAAGTGACATGGGAAAAATGTACCCCAAATTTGGCGATAGTGAGAGAAATTGAATGCGATGAAAAGAGGAAATCTATTCTATATTTTCATTCAAGTAAGTTAAGGTAGAATTCATTGTAAAGACTGTGTTCACTGAACGATACTGTGCTGAATGAAATCTACGCGTTGACTCATAACTATTTTTTGGAGTTTTTGAAGAAAGAAAAACATTTTATCTTTAAAATCGCCCAGGGGTAATTAAGAACTTTTTCCATCCCTATTCCCACCGTAATTTTATTTTGCCGTCGCCAATTTCCCAGAATTTTCGAAACCATCAAAACTCCACACCACCCAATCCGCTCACCCTGAACATAACCGGCGAGCCCGTCTTCCACAACGATGGCGTCAGAGCGGCGTGGGCGGGCGGGGGGCTCATCCGAACGCTTGTTTCTGCGCGGCCCCGGGCCGGTGACGAATTCGTCATAAATGTCCACGTAGTCATCGCGGGCCAGGTTGCTTTGATCAACTGCGCTCGGCGCTGCGGCCTTGTCGGGTAACGTTGACCATTGTTGATTGCTGTCGGGCGGCAGCGGCGGGCAATAAGCTTCTCTGTCGTCGTTGGCGAACAGTGGCTGCAGCCCGTCTGTTGGGTTGGGTTGGTGCTATGTAACGACGGGAAACAAAAATTCGAAGACGTTTTCGATGTTTCGAATTTTTTGCAGTTTTCGAATTTTTATTCCACAATTAGAGTTTTTTTTTAGTTTTTTAAAATTTAAATTTAGATTTTTTAAACAATATTTTAGGCTGAAAATGCGTATTAAATGCAGAAAATAGGTATAAAGGGAATAATTCAAAACATCAACTTCCTTTGGATGTATTCATAGCGGAATAACTTAAATTGCGCACATGTGTGTGCGATAACATCCCGGTAGGCCGTAAAACGTATTGAAAATATAACAGAAAAATTCGAAAATGCAATAATTTAGTAGGAAAAATTCGAAAAGTATTTCAAAATCAAAGCACCTCATATCGAAACTTGAAACACACCCCTCAGTTCAGGCAGTCTGTGAGCAGGGGCACTGTCAGCCACGACACACTCGACGGCAGCCACGGCACCGGCGGCCACATCGTGGTACAAATCGCCTTCATAGGCGCTCACGTGGCTGTCAATTTGGCTGTCCACTGCGTCGCCGCCGTCGTGATCAGTGTTCTTGGGCTGTGACACTCCAGCGGGACCTTGCCGCTCGAGCGTCGGCGGACCATCGGTGCCGGTGCACTTTGAAGCTGAATGCGAGAGTTGAGGTAAATATCAAGGTCTAAGGACCCGTGGTCATCTTTACCCAGTGCTCATTTACCGCTCATTTACGGCAATTGCCCGGTGCTCATCGTGGGGGGGGGCACAATGTGCACCGCGCAGGGGTCCCCATGGGGGGGGGGGAGCGGGGTAACCGCCCATGCAAACCGCTCAGCTATCTATCTATCTATCCCGGGGGCAAAGTTGTTGATTACCATCCGCTGAACCCCCGTCCCAAATCGCCTTATAGATCTTCACCCCCAACATCACTAGTTCACGAGCCGAACTCTTAACTGTCTATTTTCGGCTATTTTTAGTACTGTATTGTACTGTAACTATTTTGATCTATTGTTACCTACTTTTAACAATTTTTCTCCCTTTTCTTCCGTGAAAAAGCCTATATATTGAACCCCCGCACCCCCTCCCATTTTGTCAGCTATCTATCCCTACGGAGGAGCTATTTTCTATATATCCAACCCCGGGAGGGTCAAAATCTAGAATAGGTACCACTTGCACTGAGCCACTGATAGCGCAGGATGAGCACCGGATAAAGATGAGCAGCGGCACAGGGCCATATCAAGTATCAAAATGACGGCATTCAAAAGTTCACACCATTCGAATGCGGTGAATCGACCCTACCGCGACTGGAGCCCTGCTCGCACACCAACTCTGGCACGTCATCGGCGGTGTTCGATACTTCGCCAGAGTTTTCGTGGTGCAGCGGCGTTGAAGGCCGCGGATCTTAGTCGTTCTCGTCGCCGGCCGCAGCCGTCAGAGTCTCTATCAGTTTGCCGCAGGACAAATGTCTGGCTGCGGACAGGAGGCCGCGCATGCGACGCGACGACACGCGCACAGTGCCGCTGCAATAAGGGGTTTGTGGAATATTAATTTGGACCCAACCATATTAAGAGTGAAAGTTTGGGTAAAATTTCTCAAAAATCGTTTCAGATACCTCGAATTACCCCCCGGGGGGTTTATTTTTTCAGAGTGAAAATTTTGAAAGAAAAACGTGAAAAATGCAACAATAACCACCATTTATAAGTTTTTACAGCGTTATATAAGGATGTAAATGGTATAAACGATGTTGTAACGTAACACAGTAAGTGTTTTGAACGTCTGTTATGCATTTCCCGGACCACAAATTCATAGTGCCCATTTTGAGGGGGGTATTCCGGGGTGGGGGGTATTTCGAGGAAATACGGTAGATAGATAGCTGAGCGATTTGGGGGGGGGGTATTTAGGTGGTATTAGCCCAAAAATTTGCCTCCGGGGCAGATAGATAGCTGAGCAGCCTCCGGGATAGATAGATAACTCGGCGGCTTTGGGGGGGGGGTGGGGTACTAGCAGGGGTCTCCAGGATTTTGGCCCTCGCGGGGGCTGGATAGATAGCAAATCGCTCCTCCGGAGGGATAGATAGCTGGGAAATTTTTCTGGGGGGGGGGGGCTGGGGGGGGGCTTGGGGGGGGGCTGGCGGGGGCACAATATATAGGCTTTTTCAAGGTTAAGAAGGCATAAAGGGGAAAAAATCGCTAATAATCAGTTAAAAGTAGCCAAAAGTAGGTATAAAATGGCTAAAAATAGGTATAAATATAACCATGTATATAGCCGGAAAGCACGATTTTGAGAGTGAAAAACTATAAAATGGTGCGAACATTAGTGACTTTGAGCGAAAATTGGGGCAAAATTTCTCAAAAACCACTCCAGATAGATAGATAGCTGAGCGATTTGGGGGGGGGTCTTTTGGGGTAGTAGCCAAAAATTTTGCCTCGGGATAGATAGATAGCTGAGCGGCCTCCGGGATAGATAGATAGCTGGCCGATTTGGGGGGGGGCAGCCCCCCCCCCCCAGCCCCCCCCCCCCCTAGGAGACCCCTGGCTCTAGGGATGGCCGAAAAAGGCTTTTTTTCAACGACAGGGTTTTTTAAAATAAAAAAACAACGTTTTTATTAAAAAAACACAGGGTTTTATTTTAAAATAAAACCGTTTTTTCAAAAGCTCCCAGATATGGTCATGAGTCAACATATAAGAGGTAAATCAGACGGGTGACAGCACTTGGTGATGTTATATATAGCCATAGAATGGCTGTGGAGTCATGGGATAGCATTTTAAGTGATGATTTTTGTCAAACATATCTGTTTTATGTCCACTTTATGTCCCAAAAATACGGATATCGCCTTTTGTCGAACATTCTTGACGTCAAATGAAGTTGGGTATGGAAAAGTGCCTCAATAAGGATATAAGAGCAGGCTAACACATTGGCAGTGGTGTTTCACACTGCAGAAGTGTGTAGGGGCACATTGGCTGTATATTATATACTACACTAGTACATCGTGGCTTATTATGAGATATAGCACAACAAATGGAAGCTTTTACACTAAAAATGCCTCAAAACCAATGAAAACCACCACAAATGGTAAAGTACAGGTGAAATTGCGCGCTTGCGCGCAAAAAATTGCAAATTACCTAGTGGTATTTTGGCAAAAAGGCAAAAATTTTGGCCAAGGTTTAAAAAAAAACGATTTCGATGGTCGGGTTTCCCCCCCCCTTTTCTACCCCTGGGTGTCTCTAACACCACTCAACAAAACTTACCATTTTGGTGTCTACATATTCCACCATTCAATAAAAATGGTACTATTTCAAGTCATTCTACACAGATGGCAACATTCCATTATAATTATAAGCACATTTTTGGGGTCTCATTAAAATAAATAATACAACTAAATGAAACACAATTCCATAAAAATGATACTATTTTTAGTCAGCAGTGTGATTCCATAAAATATAACTATTTTAGTGCCATTCCAACATTGCACTATTCTGGAGTCTGTGGCATAATTATATAAAAATGGCACCACTTTGGAGGTTAAAATTAGAACAAAACTCCTCATTTATTGAAACGCAATTGGTTAGTAGCACAACGTCTCAATTAGTTTGAAAAGTTATCTAAGTAGCCTAACCTGTAGATAAAATCGACCATCGTTCTGAGGTCCAGTGAATTCACTTCATTTGTCACACTGTCGACATCAAGTCGCACGAAAGCCAAACATGCGCTTTGAGCAAGCAAAGTGCGGAAGTGATCCGAATAGGCGGCCAGAATTATGCGGTGACAGTTGAGAAGAGGCACCGACTGAAATGTTCAATAAATACATGTACTGTAAGTGGTAACACCAGGGGCCAGATTTAATTCTCCCTACAGATTTGTGCAGAAAGAAATGCATGCTCGAGCGTACAAAAGCGCGACTTATGCGAGTAACCCGCCCGACAAAATAAAAAAAAACGAATTGGCCGACGGCCAAGAAATGACGAAATAGTGATTTCCGGGCCAAAATCGAAGCGATATACGTCATATTGCAATATCGGCGACCTTAAGGGATGGTTTCGTATATTTTACGAACCGCCTTGCTCTCGATGCATGTGCGTCGATGCGGTTGAACATTAAAAAATCTATCGGGCGTACGCCCTACCCTAGAAATCTGTAGGGAGAATTAAATCTGGCCCCTGGGGTCTTAAATGGGGGGTACCCCCCCCCACCAAACCGCCCAGCTATCTATCTATGTATCCCGTAGCCAAAATTCTGGCTACTACCCCCTAGGCGATATAAGGCGATGTTATATAACGAAATATCAAACTGGTTTGCTTTTACGTGACCAAATGTAATTAGCAGACTGACCTGGCAATGGATCGTTACGTCACAGAAACGATTCTCAACGTAAAATCGACGAATGTTTTCAACTAGGCGCTCCGAGTGGGCCGAATCGCTCCTCTGAGTTCGAGAACAATAAATCGCAGATAAACTAAACACGTTACAAAATCAAAAAATCTCCAAAAACCACCCAATAACCAACCTCCCCCAAACTTTGTTCCTTCGCACCTTCCCCACTATCATTCTCCCCCTCATCTCGCTGCATCCTGTGCACCTGCATCAAACGACCCAGTGAAATGCATCCGAGCGCGCGCGCCGCCTCGCCCAGGCCCGACGTGGCGGCGGGCACGCGCGACGTGTACATCCAGTCCAGTAGAGTTTTGACTAGTTCGTGCCGCACGCCTGAGATGAGATTGTGTGCTGGGTTTAGAACACATTTATGTTTGTGTTTGCGGAGGTTGATGGAAAGGGCATTGTTCTGTGAAGATATTTTATTGGTACGACATGCTCTTCGGGCAGCGCGAGTTATTGTTTTCGAAATTGTAAATTCGCTGCACGATTCAGCTGCCACACAGTTTACTACGCGGTTTACTCCGTCGAATAAATACTCCGGTGCCCCACCAATAACGAAAACAACCCCATTCACACCGGTGATCCCAGAGTCCACATCCAACTTCACATCGGGCAGCCCGTCGACATTAGCCAGGGCCAGCTCAAAGAAAGAACTGAACGCGGCCAGAACGACCCTGTGCGCGGCGGCGACAAAAGTGCCATCGCAGAACACGACCACGTCGCACAGCTTCTGCCGCCGGTACAAGTGCAGCAGATACGATAGCAACTGGTCGCCGTGCGAAGTCGATCGTACGATTGAGCTGTCTACGGCAGCAGCGGAGGGTAGACACATGGCCTGCCGACGGCGGTGTTTATAGAGGTGTATTGCGAAGTTTTGGCAATGTGCCAGCCAATTTTTCGTTTTCTTCACTGCAAATTGATTGGATACTGGACTCAAGCCAAGATTGGATAGCTTAATGCAAAGTTAATCTGTGTTCAAACTTCCGATATTGAACTGATATCTGTCATATACATTTTCCTCGAATGTAAGATTGTTTTATACGGGGATATTCTGACTCTCGGTGACAGAGATGAGAACATCAAGTGCGCTGAAAAAGTCTTGGTGTCATATACTTTCCAGATTACAGGTAGCAGACTCCGCCTACTGATCCACAGAACAATAACCAATGCCGCTGAGCCAGCTAACATGTTACTGCAGGAAAAAACAACGTCAGTTTGTAGCATGAATAGCACTGACCTAATTTATCGATATATCGCTCCAAGAAAATTTCCAAAAAGGATGGCGTCATTCATAAACCAATCACCAGCTATTCAAATCGAAAACCTATACCAAAAATTATAGAGACAAAAATAAAAGAAATTTAAGTGAGAGGGATAAGGTCAGTTCCGCCGTAGAATCCGTCCGCAAAAACACAAAAACACAATGGCGGACACGCACACCGAGGCCGAGCTGGCCGAGCTGAAAAGGAAGCGCGCCTTCCGCAAGTTCTCCTACCGCGGCGTGGACCTCGACCAGCTCTTGGACATGAACCAAAAACAGCTGATGGCAATCCTGCCGGCTAGGGCCCGCCGGCGCATGGAGAGGGGACTCAAGCGCAAGCACTACGCTCTGTTGAAGAAACTGCGCAAGGCTAAGAAGGTGCTCGATATCTTTTTTTGATTGACCGAATTCTTCCGTATTTCCTGTCCGATTTAAGCGTTTCTGGTCAGATTTTCGCGACGTTTGTGCTGAAAACTCTCCATTCTGTGATACTTATACTTATCAGGCGGCGACGGCGTTGGAGAAGCCGGCGTGCGTGAAGACGCATCTGCGCGACATGCTCGTGCTGCCCGAAATGGTCGGTTCCGTGGTGGGCATCTACAACGGCAAGCAGTTCAACCAGGTCGAGATCAAGGTAGGTCTTGCTTCGTTGTCAGCGCTTGAGATGACTGCTGATTGCTTCCATTTGAGTAATGATTTCGAAAACTGTTTTTTTAAAACAATTTTGTCTTGTTATTGTAGTTTTAAATTTTAGCTTGCAAATGCGCAATCGCAATAAGAATTACTTCAGAGGTTCTTTTTATAGAGGGTTCTATCCAGAGGGTTTTGTGACACGTGTGGTTTCACGGCGTCCTTTTCTGTATGCTAGCGCGTGATAACAAGCTGATATTTTACAGTAACTTAACATGGAATCGCCAGCACAATTTCAACTGGGCTTTAAATTAAAAAAACGCCGCTTTTAAGAGTGCTGGCAAATTTTTTTGTAGGTATTGCAATTTTTGGAGCAATTTCACATACACATTAACATCGATGGTTGTTTTAATTGGTTTTGAGGCATTTATAATGTAAAAACTTCCGTTTGTTCATGGCTATTGTGTTATAATATGCCATGATATGTAAGTGTAGTAAATAATATCATGCTTCTACAGTTTGGAACATGGCAGTCAATGCATTAGCCGCCACTTTTTACCTTATTCCATGGCCAATATCACTTAAGTTGCAAACATTCGACAAAAGCTGATCTACATAACGAGTTGATAGCTCAAAATAGGATTAAAGCAGGTGATATAAATTTATATGTAGTATATAGTGATTTTGAAGGTAAAAATGGACGAAAAGGTCCCAAAAATGTTCACCTAGCTGCACTGCTGCACACTTTTCACTGACATATTGAAACGTTTCTCGCTCGCTGCATTTTCACCCACACATTTTACCCTTACAGCCGGAGATGATCGGATATTATCTGGGCGAGTTTTCGATCAGCTACAAGCCCGTGAAGCACGGCAGACCCGGCATCGGCGCCACGCACAGTTCTCGATTCATCCCACTCAAGTAGAGATGTTTTCGTTTTGGGATTTTGGTTATTGAGTTTATTTCGTCGTTACCATGTTGACGTTGTTGAAAGCTAAGCAGTTGAATGTGCGAGAATGAATATCTTATTTACGAATCGCTTGTTTTTGTCGCATGTTCACTTGAGAAAGCGTATGTTTGTCATCTGCCCTCCAGCTTGAAAAAACAATTCAACAAAATGTAGGTGACAAACGTGATTATAAATTCAATGTACCACTTAGGGATGGCCGAGGGTTTTTTCAAAACTTTTCTTTTAACGTTTTTGTAAGGCCGTGATTACACGGATTTCATGTGACGACAAAAAATTTGTGTCGTCACAGACCTTTTTTCGATGAAAATTGCAAATTTTAGGTATGTGACGACAAATCGGCCTCGTTAATTTCGACAAAAATCGGCCTCGTGGCCTCCGACAAACATAAATTTTGATACAATGCACTCAAAAAGCCATTTTTTGCTCTAAAAAACCCATGGTATTGTTGGCACAACATATCGATTTGAATGTGCCATGAATTTCTTGCAGTTTGCAAGGACTTCTGATGCCACTGGGGGATGGCACCTGTGGAATGTCGTCACAAGCAGAGCACGTTCACAGCTTGTGACGACGATTTTGAGACGCATCTGTAAATAAAATAGAAATTTGTTGGAAAGTTGTCGGAACGCCTCGCTAGCGAGGCTGATTTACATGTCTCCGACAAAGAAATCAAATTTATCATATCTCAATCATTTTTCAACTTATTTAGACCATTCTACACTTAAAATGATCGGGAGGACATGTCGGATTCAATTTTGGCATCAGTTCAGTGATGCTAGATTTTCTCATGCTGATTTGGTTAAGTTTCTGAAAAATTGAAAGATGGTCATGCTATACCTAATTGGCGATGTTAAAGGCACTGAAAAATATGGCACCACTAACAATGGTAAAAAACGATACGAAAATTTGAAAATGTTTCCGAATTTCAAATTTTTTTGACTTTAAAAATTTTTGAGCACACGTTGAAAAAACACTTAAAACTGATGTTTCTTTTCTTCAAAACTCAAAAATTTGAAAATACTGTCTGAATCTTTCAGGGAATTGAAGGCCAGTCAATGTAGTCAAAAGTTCAATGTGCTAAGTCAGTCAACACAATTAATTTGTGGTGTATCTGAGCCTGTAAAAAAAACGTGAGACTGGGTCAAAAAACCTCAAAATGACGTCTGCGAGATGAATTGGTATGAAATGTCAAAGACACTTTGAACAAAAACAGTTTGTACAGCTTAAAAATGATAAAAAAATTTACAGGGCATTTACATAACTTTGGACACTTTGCATGACATTTGTCATTTTCAAAGTTGTTTTACCCTGGCCCTGGGAACTGAACATTTTTAAAAGTGAAAAGATTGAGAGAGAAGAATAGGAGTGATTAGTGATGGAAAAGTGCCATGGTGATGGCACCTGGCACTAGTGCCAGAGCAAAAAGTGCCACAGCACTTTTGGTGCTTGGTGGGAAATGCTTGCCACTTTTTCATCACTAGTCATGATTCCAGAGTTGTTAAAAGTACCGAACTATTTTTAAAGTATATGTTAACGTAAAGTATACATTTTTTACTCACCCCCTTAGTACAGAAAATGTAAAGTAAATTTTGTTACTTTTACTCATGAGTAAACATGAGTAAAGTACCTTTCCCTCCAGACATTTTTGAGTATTTTTGGAAAATTTTGGCCCAATTGTTACTCACAATCACTCATTTTCATACCTTTTGACCATTTTGACCTTCAAATTCACAAGTACATGTGTTATGTGCCTATTTTGAGCAGTTTTTTTCCCCTGTTTTTTGCTTTTTCTCCCCCTTTTTCTCACTATGCCTTAAAAAGCCTTTAAAGAGCCTATCTGAAATACGTATTCTGTACTCGAGTACTTTCAAAAAGTATACATAAAAGCAAGTACAGCTACTTTTTCAAAGTATACGTAAACATATTTACTCAGTACTCAAGTATACCTACTTTTTGAGTAAACATAAATACTTTTTAACAACTATGCATGATTTGAGTGAATTGAAAAAAGTGTGTGCGGATGGTTTGTGTCTATTTTGAAAATGTCTGTTCATTGCTTTGTTTGTATTGGATGGATGAGTGAATGAACCAATAAAGTGGTTCACATAACTATGAATATAAGGTTTAGAAAGTTATCTGAACATAAAACTACCTAAATACTGCATTTAAAGCTTTAAATTAAATTTTTTTTTTATTCGAAGAGATTAAATGATTAAAAAGATTAAAAATGTGAAAACTTTTTAGGTGAAATTTTTTTGAATTTTTGAAAATTAGAAAAGTTGATTTAGGAAAAAACAGTTAAAAATTTAACAACTTTTTTTCCGGAGGGATTGCCATCATTACGCACCACACAGGCACCTATGCAACTCCTTATAAAAGACACCTGGCACCTTGCGGGACTAGCCAACAAGGGCATCACACTTAGGGTGTCAACAAAAACTTTTTGGCGGAAAACAGAAACAGAAAAATTTTTGCACTTGCCGGAAAACGGAAACAAAAAATTTTTGCACTTTCCAGAAAATGGCTAAATGAAAGGCTGGAAAATGGAACTAGAAAAATTTCCTGAAATTATGCCAGAAATGGAAAAAAAATGCTGGAAACAGAAAAAAATTGCAAAAATTGATCCAGAAATAACAAAATTTGCAGAAATCTTGCTAGATATAGGAAAAATTCACATAATTGAGAACCTGTGTGCATGTTTACCAGTTTGACTGAAACAGAAAACAGTAAATTGAACTGGAAAATGAAAATGAATTAAATTTAGAAAGACAACTGAAAATTGAGCCAGAAAACAGAAGATGTGCCAGAAAACAGAAGCTGTGCCGGAAAAATGGAAATGGAAATGGAAAAAAATTTAAGCAGCCGGTAAACGGAAATGGAAACAAATTTGCCAGCAGAAAGCAGAAACAAAAAGTTGACACCCTAATCACACTACAGGGGCAACAGTGCCATTCCCAAAAAGTGACACTGGCACCCAAGGGTACCGTAACAGCAGGCGCCGTGCTGGTGCTAATGATGGCAACCCCTCCAGAAAACAGTATTTAAATTTTAAAGTGTTTTTTTTTTCAAAAATGACTTAAATTTCCAAATTTTTCCCCTAAATAGTTTTCAAATTTCGGATTTTTGCATTTTTTGCCACTTTTTGAGTTTTCGGCAACTTTTTGAATTTGGAAATTTTTGGAATTTTTTGGATTTGAACCTTTATATCAGATATCAACTGTTTTTTCATATTGAATATCGACATCGAAAATTTTGAAAAAATATAGAATATCAATATCAAATATTGACCATTTTCAAATATCAATATCGAATATCGACCATTGTTTACTGTCGATATCAAACATCGACCATTTTTCTGATATATCGAACCTGTTTTGTGCTCCCAAATTATCTTTTTATTTTCATTCTGAGATATGTATGATGTGCATATAAGATTTTTGTTGAGGAGTTAAAGTAAAGTATTTACAATTTCATTTTTGTTGGAGTGCTTATTCAACATTTCTTGTATTTAGTTTGGTTTCCTACCTACCAGAAAGTGTTGATATTTATGCTGCTTTTCTTACAAAATACCATTAAGCAACTGTTATAAGTATGGACTGGGATGTCTACCAATTATTGTTTTCCTGGTACAATTTGATTCATCATGTTTTTCTTCCATTTTCTGATTTTGACTGTTGTGAACCCTGTTAAAATCACCATTTACATTTCAGTAAAGAGATGATCAATCCAATCCAGTAAAGAGAGGACCATGTTTACAACCACATGAAAATACAATAAGCCATTTGAAATATGCCTTGCTGTACCAAAAGCAAAATATCTAAATACTGAAAATATCGAAATATCGAAAATATCAAAATATCAATAGCGAGAATTTTTTTTATATCGAATATCGGTATCGAGGGTCCATATCGTACCGATTTCGAATATTGAGTTTCTGAAAAAAAATATCAAATATTGATATTGAGTTTCTGAAAAATATATCGAATATCTATATCAAAAAGTATTTCCTCCAAATACCCCCATGTGGTTTATTTCTTCAGAATGAAAATTTTGAGGGGCTTATTTGAGGGAGGCATTATTTCTAGGGTATGAACAATATGACTTTTCGATATTGATATTCAATATTCAATATTTTTTTATGACACTCGATATTCAATATCAATATGATATGGAACCTTGATATCGATATTCAATATTTGATATTAAAAATGGTCGATATTCAATAATTTTAATATTCGATATTGCAATTTGCTTCTGGTATAGCAAGGATATTTCAAGTGGCATATTGTATTTCATGTGGTCGCACACATGGTTAATCATCTCTTTACTGAAATGTGAATGGTACAAGTGATTTTAACAAGGTTTACTCACTCAACAGTAGAAAATGGATGAAAAACATGATGAATCAAAGTGTATCAGACAAATAAAAATTGAGATATTTGTAGATATTACAGTTCATACTTATAACCTAATTGCTTAAGGGCATGTTGCAAAAAATAGCATATCAGCATTTTCTGGCTTCAAATTTAGCACTCCAACAAAAATAACATTATAAATACTGTACTTTTAATCATCAGCACATCAAATCAATCATAAATTTTTCAAAATGAAAATGATAATTTAATTTAGGGAAACACACAAAAATAAAACACAGGTTTGATATATCGAAAGAATGGTCAATATTCAATATTGATATTCGATATTTTTCCAAAAATTTTGATATTGATATTCTATATTTGATATTTTTTCAAAATTTTCGAAATCGATATTTAATTTTTAAAAATGGTCAATATCTGATATTTGATATTCTATACGATATATTGTTTCGAACCCTAATTATTTCACTACAAATTTTTGTGAAGGATCATAGTAAACAATAGCCAGTTTTGTGTGGGTGCAGGGGTCTCCTAGGGGGGGACTGGGGGGGGGGGCTGCCCCCTCCCTAAATCAGCCAGCTATCTATCTATACCGGAGGCTGCTCAGCTATCTATCTATCCCAAGGCAAAATTTTTGGCTACTACCCCATGAGACCCCCCCCCCCCCCCGAAATCCCTCAGCTATCTATCTATCTTGAATGATTTTTGAGAAATTTTGCCCCAATCTCCACTCAAAATTGCTAATTTTTGCACCTTTTTATAGTTTTTCACCTTCAAAATCATGGTTTTTAGCTATATAAATACATGGTTATATACCTATTTTAAGCCATTTTAAACCTACTTTTGGCTACTTTGAACCTATTATTAGCAATTTTTCCTCCTTTCTGCCTTCTTTACCTTGTAAAAGCCTATATATTTTGCCCCGGGGAGCCCCCCCAAGCCTCCCCCAGAAAATTTTTCAGCTATCTAACCCTCTGGAGGAGCGATTTGCTATCGATCCAGCCCCCGCGAGGGCCAAAATTTTGGAGATCCCTGTGTGGGTGCAATGTACCTATAGGCTCTTCCAAGGTATAGAAGGAAAAAATCACTAAAAGTAGGTGAAAAACAGCTATATAAGTATATATAGTACACAATTAGTTGACAATAGGCAATGAAACACATGAATAGTGATGTAAAAAGCGCCAGGATTTTAGCGCCAAGTGCCAAAAGCGCCATGGCGCTTTTCAAAGTCCAGCACCAAGCGCTAATGGCGCCAAGCACCAAACGCGCCATGGCGCTTTCCCAGACCACGGCGCCAAGCGCCAATGGCGCCAGGAGGCTATGGCGCCAAACGCCAATGGCGCCAGCGCCAAAATATTTTCCTTTTATGACGCAGGCACAGTTCACCTATCAGTTTCATCACCTTATGACTTCTATCGTTTCCCAGAACGTAATAGTAACCAAATGAAAGCCAAAAAGCTTTCTTGCTTAACACTAAAGGTAGTAATTCCACCTGGGGACACTCCCAGACCTTGTAAAACTCTGTTAAGTGTCAAATTAGATGTAAAATGCCAAAAGTTTTGTAAAAATACCCCCGTAAAATGTCAAATGTCATGTAACATATTCTGTAAAATGTCATTTGAAAGACCGCGTAGAATGTCAAATTTCAATATGTTTCACATTTTACAGGGCATTTTACATGACTTTTAAGACTTATTAGACCGGTAGGATGATGCACACTTCATTCATAAGAATAAAAAATAGCCATAAAATGAATTGGCCATCAAGCTTATGCAATTCGCAGTCAGTTATCGCAGCGTAAATTTTTCATTCTCTGGCGCTTTTTTGGCGCTTTTTAAAATGCTAGCGCCAAGCGCCAATGGCGCCACCAGAAAATAGCGCCAAGCGCCAAAAGCGCCATGGCGCCTTTCGGAAGCATGGCGCCAAGCGCCAATGGCGCCAGAGCATTTTAGCGCCAAAAGCGCCATGGCGCTTTGCATTGGCGCTAGCGCCAGGCGCCAGCGCCATGGCGCTTTTACATCACTACACATGAAATAGCGATTTTGAAGGTGAAAAACTATAAAAAAGTACAAAAAAATCAATTTTGAGCAAAAATTTGGGCAAAATTTTTAAAAAATCGCCCCAGATAGATAGACAGATAGCTGGCTGATTGGGCCCACACACGCTAGTTGACATCGCAAATTTGTGTCAACTCAATGTCAACTAAATAATACAAAAACAATTTTAAAAGCATCACAGTTAACAGAAAGAATGCTAATAAAGTGTCATGATAAGGGTGTAAAATTTCTGTTTTCCATGTTCCGCAGGCAAATTTTTTCCGTTTTCCGGCCGTTGAAATTTTTTCTAGCCACTAAATTTTCTGTTTTCGTTTTCTGGCTCATTTCCGTTTTCTGGCCAAATTTTTAGTTTTTCTGCCTTTTTCCATTTTCCGGCTCAATTCCCAGTTTTTCTGCTTTTTTCCATTTTCTGCCTCAATTTTCTGTTTTTCCACCTCATTTTTTTATTTTTCTGGCTCAACTTTCTGTTTTCTATATAAGTCACATTGTCGTCACATAAAAAACACGTTCACAGCTTTTGACAGTTATCAACAATTTTGACGATTTGTCGCATGCTGTGCGTGACGACTATCTGTGATCGTCACACTGTCGCAGCGTGAAAATGGAGTTTTTTCAGATTTGTCGGAAAGCTGTCGGAAGGCCAGGCGGAATAAAAAAAAATTAAAGGTCCATAACTATTTAATGACTAAGCCGATTGAACTGAATTTACACACACACATACAACTAAGTATGATATATACTCAACCATTTTTACTCGTGAATATGGAACTTTATTCCGGAGTTATGGAACTTTAAAAAAAAGATTTGTCGTAGCCATGAAATCCGTGTAAACGCCGCCTAATAAAGAAAAACCAACCATCAAAACCGTTTTTTAACTCAGCCAAAAATTTAGTACTAAGCACTAGGTATTTTGCATTTTTTTTGCGCGCAAGCGCACAATTTCACATTACCATTTGTGGTGGTTTTTATTGGTTTTGAGGCATTTTTAGTGTAAAAGCTTCCATTTGTTTGTGTTATTGTGTCATAATAAGCCATAATATGCTAGTGTAGTATACAGGGGTATCTTGAATTTTGACCCTCCGAGTGGTTGGATAGATAGCAAATCGCTCCTCCGGAGGGATAAATAGCTGAAAAATTTTCTGGGGGGGGGGGGTTGTGGTGGTTCGATATATAGGCTTTTTCGGGGCATAGAAGGAAGAAAAGGGAGAAAAATCGCTAAAAGTAGGTGTAAAATAGCTCAAATTATCAAAACCGAAATAGCTCGAATGGGGGCGGGGTTGGGGGGGGGGAACCCCCCCCCCCCCCATTCGAGACCCCTGGTAGTATATAATATACATCCAATTCCAATGTGCCCCCACATACTTTTACAGTGCGAAACATCACTGACAATGAATTAGCCTTTGTTATAACTTTATTTAAGCACTATTTCATGTAAGAATTCACTTGAAGTCATGAATGTTCGGCCAAAGGTGATATACATAACGTTCGACATAAAGCGGATATTTTTGACAGAAATCACCACTTATAATGCATTCCCATAACTCCACAGCCATTCTATGGCTATATATAACATCACAAAGTACTGTCACATGTCTGATTTACCTGTATATGTTGACTCATGATCATGTCTGGGAGCTTTTGAAGAAAAAAAACGTTTTTATTTTAAAATAAAACCCTGTTTTTGAAAAATAAACGTGTTTTTTTTCTCTCAGAAAAACCGTCGTTGAAAAAAACATTTTTCGGCCATCCCTAGTCCACACCGTTTTTAAATTAATTTTACGACTTCACTTTACGTCATCATTTTACGCTGAGCTGTAATCCCAGCTTTAGAGCGCTTTGTATCGATTTGATTGGGAATCAGACACAATATTTGCGACGATTTCATTAGACTGTTCTACGAATGAGACGGTCAATACCTTAAAAGATTTACTTTATTGTTCGCCGTACGTCTTCCAACCAACACAAAAGGAATACATTCGAAAACAACTCAAATCAAAAAAGTTGACTTGCCGGCAAAATATTTGCATTTACATAGACAAGATAAATACATGACAGAAAAGATATACATCATAAAACAGCCAAGAATAATCTACAATCTAACTGTCGCCTTTCACACATCCCCTCGCACACATCAGTATGGGTTATCGTCTACATACCGATAATCCTGCTTCAGTATGAGTGAGTTCGCGGCAACTGAATTGGTCAACTTGGGCCACAATCTGAGCATGACGAGCAGCGGCAACACCACCCAGATGCTATCCATGACCCAGAAAACGCCTATGGTCTTCAGCGAACTGGGGTCGACCAGGTAGCTGGGTGAACCTGGGGTGTGGGGTTGTGTAGTTCGGATTTGCGCTACACTGTCAACTGGCCATGCTTGTTTCCGTTTCACGGCCGATTTTAGTTGACGGGTTCGGGGCAATTTTCTGGTGCGCGTGCGGCTATGTGCTGATGCACACTAGTTTTCAACCAAAATTTGGAAAACGAATCCGCTTTGAACGCATTTGAGTTTTCTAGAGTCAATCAGTTGGCGGAGATTACGAATGACTCATTCTAGAAAACTCAAATGCGTTCATAGCTGGTTCATAAAATTTCTGTTGCAAACGTATCTTTAATATGTGTCGGCACAATGTCGAAAGATATTTTCAACTCCGGATAGGTTTTCGGATTTGAACTGTGAAAATACCGACTCTCAACCGGCTGTCATTTTTCTCTAGCAGTTTTCTCACCTGGCGGCGGCAGAATGTACAGATTGAGGTAGAGCAGCGTCTTCCAGAAGGTCATGCAGCTGGACGTGAACGCGATCACCGTTGAATTGGCCGCGAACGCGCAAGGCATCCAGCACTACGAGAGGGCGTTAGGTAAAATAGTGGGTCCTTCCCAATTGGGCCAAGTTTTGTGTGACCTACCAGAAGTACAGCGACCACGTTGAGCACTATCTCTGCTACCATGAGCCTCTGAGTTGCGTTGGTTACCGGGTCGGTGGTGGAGTTGTATCGCAAGTCCACGTCGCTGTAGATGTGCCCTGCGCGTGGCGATGCATTTTCAATCAAGGGTTTTGGTTGCCAAATTATAAAAAGTGGGTGGCGATTCCCTGGTGGCAGTAAAGGTGGCACCATGTTATGTTTCATGTAAATTTTGACCTGCCATGCAAAGTCTCAATTTAAAAAAATTAGAAAATAATTTTACTGACATTTGACAAATTCATGCCATTTAACATGACATTTGACAATTGGTGCAGGACTGCCCTCTACTGTTCACTGATCCCCGGGAGGGAGGTAATCTCGCAAGTAGACAAGTGGCAACGTAAAAAAAGTGATCAGTCATTGACAGAGTCAACATTTTCATTAATATATTTACTTGTCACTTACAAATTCACTTGTCACTTGACAAATACCGTATTACCTCGAATTATCCCCCCTTGAATCAACCCCCCCTCGAAATACCCCCCTAAATTTCGGCTGAGGAAATAATAAACACCCCCTCGAAATACCCCCCTAAAATAGAGTGTAACGTGAACGTACATGACAAATACCGCAGTTTGTGATCTGTACTATGCGGAACACACGTTAAAACTGATGATTAAGTGACGTTAGGGAAGGGTTTTTGTGTATATACAGTAATATATGCCTATAAACACATATAAATCTATGTGATTGTTCGATTTTTCTACGTCTGCGTATGGGGAATTTCCGAAAATTTCTGGCGAAATAATAGACCCCCCCCCCTCGAATACCCCCCCCCCTCGAATTATCCCCCCTCAAATTTTGCTGGCGAAATAATAAACCCCCTGGGGGTATTTCGAGGTAATACGGTAACTAAATCGACCCCAGAATTTTCTCCAAGTCCCCCACACTCACATGGCATCATGGCTTCATCCATGGGACCGCCCCTGAGCGTGTCGGGCCGCATCAACGTGTAGAACACGTCGCCGGCGCAGATCACAGCCGACACGACCAGCCACAGCTGCACCCAGGTGGGCAGGTAGCGGTTGCAGTAGCACGTGCAGAACATCTTTGTTGTAGCGTCGGGTGGGTTTTGACTGCAGTTTGGTATGGATAAGCGACTGGGTTAACGAGTCATACAGGGGGCAGTACCGGACCCTGTAAAATGCCCTGTAAAATGTCATGAAAGTGTCAAAAGTCATGTAAAATGCACGGCAAAATGGCAAACGTACGTACGTATTTTACAGGGCATTTGACAGGGTCTGGGACGGGCACCAGGGTGATTTTTAATATGAGCGGATGTCTTCCTAATAGTGATTTTTGCTCACATATCGCTGAATCATGCAGTGTGGAAAATGTGACGCGAAGTACAGTAGTGTTACTTCAGGGTGTACATATACTCGGCGGACAGCGCACCTACTATGATAGGTTCGTTATTCAGATAGGTTATGGTAGGTTTTTATACTTAAGTGTGATGTCCGCCGCGTATACCTAGAATATGTGTCGCTACTCGCTATATTATGCTGCAGGCAGTTGGTAACGTGGATAAACTCGACGGACATTATAGAAGTCAATGGTCTAAGGAATTTTCGTACGACTGCGTATATTCTTAGTTGGCACACGTCCAAGTTACCGTTTGCGAGAATGTTACCAAGTATGAAAGACGCAGGATTTCCGTCAGCGTCAACCAAAATGGCTGCGGAATGCGATTCAGCGACCGCAATTGGTCGCTAATGGCAGCCCACACACGAGTTGACACTTGTGTTGACTTAATTGCATTCTGCGGTCATTATCGTTGACGCGATCGGAAATCATGCGTCTTTTACTTCGTTCGTATAAAACGCAACAGTAAGTTGGATGCAGCGGTAAGTTCATACGTAATTTTTTGAATGAATTTGTCGGGACTGCGACGATAAGATCTTACCTAAGACCCAACAATCCGACTTACTATAACGATTTGTCTATCAAATTCACATCGTTCTCGCATAAAAAGAGGGATTGAATCAAATATATCGTGAACCGAATGGAATCCGTCCATTCAAGTTCGAATTAAAAAACATTCGTCATTGGTAACGAAGGGCCGAATCGCTGATTCGTTTCATGTCCGCTGAGTTTACGGGTTTTTGCACTAACGAATAGTTTAATATTGAACTTACGGCGCTTTGTAAAAAATAACTAATTATGGAGGAAAATGGAATATCGCAATGATCTCGCCTTAGTATCCCACTTATTTTTAGTCCTCAACGTGGAATTCTAAATACCCTGGTACATTTACATGCATATCACAAAAAATGGACATAACACTTTTTTATTACATACAATTTATAAAAAGCTTTTAACGCATCTGCCAGTGTGCAAAAACAAACACTAAAGTGATTGCACAAGTTGGATGAATATTGATTGCCGTAAAACCGTAACGATCGTGGAAATGCGCTGGCGCAATCTGATATTATACGCATCACTATGCAAAAATTTCAATATTTACAATTACAGCACATTTCATTGGACACTGTCTAGTATACATGCATATTTACTTGCATGTGTACTATATGCGAATGTGAATGTGTACTTTAAATTTTCCTAGGTACGTTTGGGCTGTGTGAAAAGTGCCAGAAGAAAAGTAAACAAGATAGCGAGACACAAACACTGAGAAAATAGTATTCACAGGTATCTGACATTTGGTTGTGAATGGTACCACATTTAGGTAATCTATTTTGTGAAAATTCTGAGCATATTCTGTGCATGTCGCGTATAGGTAACTCTCAAAACCAGGGTTCGGAGATTTTGTACCCCTGAGTGGCTATTTAAGTACCTACATCTGATAGCTGGGGGCTCTCGGAATAGGTAAAAAATTAGGTAGCTGTTGGAGTCAATGACTTTATATTGATATATCCCTATTTATGTATTTTTGATCGCTAAAACTCGGGGGAAATGTATAAAGTAGAATAGCTAGAGTATTTGGGTGCAAGCACACTCCATATCCGCCTGGCGAACGCCTGCTACAAACTCTTTATTGGCGCTGCGCGTGCGCACATTAGTTTACTGCCAGTAGATTCGGATTTTGGTAAACTCATAATACGGATTTGAACACATCTGAGTTTACCTGAATGAAGTGTATGTCAACTACAGTTGACGGAGATTTAAAATAACTGATTCTAGTAAACTCAAATACTTTCAAAGCGGATTTATGAGCAACTAATTTGAGTTTACTTATGTTAGTAAACTGAGTAGCGTGTGCGGCTACAATTACCAACTTCTACTCTTCCTCAACGTGTACTTTATTGAGTAGCTTTGTAAAACTACTTTACACTGATGATGGCGGAATTCCACTGTCCGACAACTGTTCGCATAGATTAGAACTGGCTTATAAAGTAGCTCGGTCGGAGTAACTCTTTTTGTAACATCGAAAAATTGGGCGTAATCGAATGAAATAACACAGAAAAACACATCTGTTTTTGAAATGTGAAACTAGCATTAAAAAATCACATGTGCAAGCAGCATGGAACGTGGCGGCAGGTGCTGCTAGAATATCGCAGCACTGCAATCAAAGCGTAAGCAAAAGGACGCAAAAAGCCGCTGTATTTACTGGAACAGTTATGTACAAACCATGTAAAACTGCAAATGAAAATGGCTACATGAATAAATATTTATATGGCTGGTGCACGATGATGAAAATTTTTAATAAAGTTACAAGTAGCGAGCAAAGGCCCCACGCACGCCAGTTTAATGCCGAAATTTTCGGAAACTGATAAATCTGAGAGAAGTGAGATAAATAAATGAGAAGTGAAAACATGCTGTATTTTTGGCTACCATCTTGCATCGCAGCTATACATTGAGTGAGTTGTGTAACAATTCATACATTTTACTTTTAAATGTGGGCATTTGATTATTTTACCTATCGAATTACCCCCATTTCTGAGTGAGCTCGCCAAAAAAAATAACCCCTGGTGCTGGGGGTATTTCAAGGAAATACAGTATTGTAAAAAGTATACCGTATATCCTCGAATAAGACTCCAGGGGAGTTATTATTTCGTCAGAACTCTGCAAGGGGAGTTTTTCAAGCGAAGATGTTTTTTCCTCAGTATTTGCACTTTATTCATTGCATGAATGCATTTCGGCAACTCATGTAATCCAGGTATTTAACCGTCTAACAGGAACAAAAACAAGGTATTAAACTAAAATTCATGTTCATCGGCATCCGAATCATTCAGATTCACTTTATGGAGGGGGAGTTATTCAAGGGGGAATTTTTCCTCACCTGGCCAACAGGGGGGGGGGGGGGTATTTAAGACGGTCTTATTCAAGGATGTTTTTTGTTCAATATACTCCGGTTGAATATGAGGGTACGCATAGTGTTTATCTAACGCAAATTATTTTTATTTTGCAACTAGCACTAAAAATAAAAGTAGCTGCGATGTGTTCAGTTGAATCTATGTCACGTGTGGGGGCGTCGAGATTTCAGCATATTATGATGTGGCTTCCGTTTCTTATCAGCCACTATCATGACTGTTTGTGTAAAAAATGTTGTAAAACCTCACTCGACTCCACTGACCACACCACCAGCCTTACCAAACCTGTACTTTGTAAAATGTTCTGTTAAGTGCCAAATTTCAGCCTAAATCCTTTAGTAATCCCGTGTTTTTAATTCCCCCAAACACTTTTTCCGAAATTTTGAACTTCACTTATCACCAAAAAAAAGCTTCTAAATTTTTTAGATTCATCAGTTCATTGGGCACTTGTTTGGGTGCATTATTGCCTCACACAAAAATAGGAAAAAATGCGCGCATTCGGTTAGTAAAATGATTGATTTTAATTTCCGCTCGCGACGGCTTGCCAAAAGTTTGGCACTGTTCCAGTTACGTTGGCGCTGCTGTGCGGCACGGCGGCGTTGAGCGTGTGCAGCTCGGACATGGCGAGCTTGTTCCAGCAGCTGGGCCCCAAGATCTTCAGCGTTTCGTGCGAAAGTAGGTCAATTTGGTACTCGTGTTGCCTATAATCACTCCTGTTACCTTCTGCCGGTTTTTTATCGACATAAATAATTTAATTATTTATTTTACTGATCCGGTTTGACTTTAGCTTGTGGTTCAAAGTCAAGTGATTAAGACACATATAAATATGTAAATATAGTGGTATAGGTAGTGTCACTAAATATATTCACATAAATATATGCATCATCTTGATTACAAATAGAAACATAAGCAAAATATCACTCATTTGGCGAAAATTTCCGTTGTGTGATCGAGAAGTGTTCTTTCTAGCTTCTATCCTTTGGGCTTCTTGACTTAGTAGTCTGCACTAGTGATTTATCTGCAAATCTCACACTTATACCTAAGTTTTTTCAGAGTTGACTTATTTTTATTACCCATCTCACGAGCACGACATATGTATTTCTTCCGCGCAGAATGGCAAACAAGCACACCACCAAATTAATTCCCCCCCCCCCAAAAAAACCCCCCAGAACACCAAAACCGCTACTCTGGCTGGACACGCTGCACATGGCCGCGTGGCGATCTCAGACAAGTTTTGACTAGATTTCTGGGTGAAGCCGTACGCCACGGTTGCAAAGTGCCACACGAGACTTTGGTGAGGGCCGGGCTCAAAGCCCTGGATACTGAAGAGGGCAGCAGATATTTGAGGCATCCCCTGTATCAGAGGGTGCCGAACCAGAGCTGCGGCTTTTGTGGCAGGGAGGCTAGTTGTTGCAGGTGAGAGAGAGAGTGAATTGGGTGAAAATCCCAGACACTGTAAAGTGTAAGGTAAAGTGTCAAATGTCATGTAAAATGTCATGCAAAGTGGCATGCAAAGTGTCAATTGCCATGAGAAAATTCAAGCAACGTGTCAATTGCCATGAGAAAATTCAAGCAAAGTGTCAATTGTCATGCAAAAAATATTTCGTTTTTTAAATGTTTTGATCCACATTTTACATGACATTAGACACTTTACTCTACACTTCACAGGGTCTGGGACTGCCCCCAGTGTGTTGAAGTGAACTTATTTTCCAGGAGATCGCGATCATTTCTTACACAATCGTTTCGTTCACGATTGTGTTCAAACGATGACGCTGGAACGCCGTGCGATGTCCGACCGCTCACACAGGAGGAAATCGAGACAATGCACAGCGAATGGTACCCGGTGCGCGTTTTGGCACTTCCGTGACAAAAAGCAATGGATGCATCATAATTTCATTCTTGTAGGATTTGCCCAGGGCCAATGTAACGATGAAAAACAAGTGTGATTTTGGCCCATGGATTGATGTTGAGTTGAACATTTTGCACACGGGACCAGCTTTTCAGTTTGTGCGCACACCAATATGCCAACTTTTGGGGACAACAAGGCCAACCATGAACTGCGTCCCGTTCGTTTTCTTACCTTGACGATTAGGGTCTTTTTTCCTGGGCACCGTGTTAAGTGCCGCGTCAAGTGACAAATATTTACAAGGGAACTTTTAGATGAACGGGAACATGCGGCATCTGGTATTGTATGTGCAGATCACTTGGCATGCCAATGAAAGCTAGGTACATGTGGAAACTTACCTGGTATTTTATAGTATTACAAATATGATACTTTCTCCAAAAATTTTCACTTGAGAGAATTTGTGTCAGCGAAGCTCAAAAACTATGCACATGAAATTATGATATTATTTTGCAGCGCTGGTGGCGACACGTGCAAGTGTTGTTGTCATGGTTTTCGTGTCGACGGGGATTCTTGTGTGGCTACCGACGATGCGTCGACTTCTGACACTGCAGATTGTTAGTGTGAAGTTGTACCTCGACTGTTTGAACAATGTTTTGCCTGAAATTTGCTATCATGCGCCCCTTCCTGTTCTGTCTAAATGCCTTCGTTGATGTTGATCTTTTGCAACAGCAGTGCAATGAACTACCTACACTTTGTTCGATATATTTATGTTGCAATCCTTCTATAGCACTATCCATGATTGAATTTAATTTCGCCCATTGACATTACACAAGCACTCTCATCGGCGCAGCGCAAAGTGAATAGAATGCATTGGCACAAAAAATCATTCGACAATCGACCCTGAATGTCACAACACCTGGCGTCGTTTCGACGCGCGCACACACCTGTTTAATTAGGTGCTGGACGTTTCGCAAATCACTTGGGATTTGCACAAAATCACGTGCATTTCGAACCGCGGTTCAAGTGCCCTCAGCAATGTAATTTTTCTGTTGGCATATGTCAACAATGACCAGAATGAAATCTGGAATCGAGCCAATAATAAATTTTTCCACCTTGTCACAATTGCGGCGACATCAATTCTGACACAATGCGATACCATTCACTCTCTTTTATTGTGCATGCTTTTTGCCAAATACCGAATGACCACATTTGCTGGACTAGACGAAATGCTCATTGGATTTTCATACCTTTCGATGGTTATTCTCTGCGTTCCATCGTGTTACGGCGCTACTTCAAACCAAACATTCTTCGGAGGTGAGTCGTTGAAAGTTATAAAAAAACAACGAATATGTTAAGGTAGATATTAGAGTGCTAATACACTGACATCAAATGTAAATACCGTATTACCTCTAATATAAGGTTTTCGTCAGATTTATAAAGCCAAAAGTTATACCTTGTATTGGAGGGTACCTTATATTAGAGGGTACCTTATATTAGAGGGTACCTTCAATTTTGTTCACCAGATTTTCATCTGGTCAACAATTCAAAGTTTCTCTTCGAGTGAATAGTGCCGCCGTAAACTGACACACTTTTCAGCGGCGGAAGTCGACGAAGAGCCATCGCAGTGCCCTTCGGCACCATTTTCATCATTCTTGCCATGTTTACCAACCGTTTTTATTTTTTTGCGTGGTTTGGCACACAGCCAGCTGTGCCTTATTAGAGGTATGCCTTATATTAGAGGGTACCTTATGTTTATTTCATCGCATTCAAAATAGCCAAAAGTTATACCTTATATTAGAGGGTACCTTATAAATATTAGAGGGATGCCTTATATTGGAGGTAATACGGTACTGTCGATAAGAACAGCATAAAATCTAAATCAAAGACACTTGGCGGCTCGGCACCCTACCCAATTCATCAACATCCAATCCCCCACTCATTCAGTCACTTCACCAGCCGGAAACGGAGCCGGTCACCACCAGCAACATGGACGTCATTATCTACCCACTGCCAGTTCACTCACCACCCCATCTTCCCAAGTCAACAAAGCCAGCGGCGCTTGCCGCCTGCCGCCGCGGCTGCGCGGCAGCTACGTGCGGCAGTCGCGCGCTGCTTCTGGCGCCCAGCCGGGCGACGGGTACTTCTACACGGCCGTGCAAATGCGGGTCGACCGCGTTGAGCCGTGGGGAAAGTGTGTGCAGCGCGTCCGCGCCACGCCGCAGGTGTTGATCTTAGACCCTGTCAAATGCCCTGTCAAATGTCAAATGTCATGCAAAGTGTCAAAGGTCATGGAAAATGCCCTGCAAAATGGCAACACGGTTACCATTCTGCAGGGCATTTTACATGACTCTTGACACATTGCATGATATCTGACATTTTACAGGGAATTTTACAGGGTCCGGGACTGCCCCAGGTGGCCGTGTACGTGCTCGCTATTCAGGACTCTGCCGGTACGCTCGTCTGTTATCGGTGCTTTGCGTTCGTTCAGCGCGCCCTGGCTGTTTTGCAAGTGCTCGTGGCTGATGGTGAGATCTTTTATTTACGGCTGGTGATGTAAAAGCTCCATGGCGCCGTGGCGCCAAAATTTTCGCAACATTATTTGAATCTGCACTGTTCCCCCCGCAGAGTCGATATGTTACGCGAGTGCGGCGAGTGCGCGCGGCTCGTGCATCGACGGGCCGGAGAGCATGCGGCACGCGGGCGCCGGCGTGCTGCTGTGGCGTCAGCCCGCCATACCCTCCGACTGCCCGTTCAGCGGCCACGGCGCCGCCGAGTACACTCAGCGACAGTTGACTCTGGCCGCGCCGACGGCCAGCTGCAGTCGCGTCGCCGTGCACACGTGCGACACGCCGCACTCGCTGTCGCTGCTGTTTGCCGGCTGCGAGGTGCTGGTTGATAGATGTACGTGATTGAATATACCGTATTTCTTCTAATAGAACGGCATACCTCCAATAGAATGGCACCTCCAATAGAACTGCAGGTTTTGGCACTTTTTTGCACTCACGAAATCAATATAACGGCAGCCTCCACTAGAACGGCAGGTAAAAAATTTGACGAAAAAATAGAACGGCGCTCTTCTATTAGAAAAAATACGGTAGTCGCTGTGTATTACGATTAGCATTCGAAAAAATCACCGATTTTTCGGAAAAATATATATAAATATATCACTCCAACATTGGAAAAAATATAAATATATATATACCTATATCACTCTAGGTCTCCAGAAAATATAATTAAATTACTGAAAAAATAACTCTAAGCTCACAAAAAATCTCAAAAAATCACTTGTGCTTTATTTGAATTTCAAGCGATATTCTAGGCTTTATTTGACCATTTGCAAGCACAAAAAATATACTGTAATATACCACAGTCTATAGTCCATTTATTATCATTCCACAAGCAGTATTCATTTATACAATATTTTAAAAGTGAAAACATCAAGCAAATATCACAGAAAAATTAAACCTTCGATTTAACCTCAATGACTACCGTATTTACTCGAATAATTCCCCCCACTTGAATAATTCCCCCACTCGAATAATTCCCCCCTGTTAGGAGAGTGAGGAAAATATAATTCCCCCACTTGAATAATCCCCCCAATGATGGAAGGTAGTTAATGTACATTTATTAAAAAAACAATCGATGAAGTCAACCCAAGCAAAAGAGCTGTGTGTGGTTAGATTCACCGAATGCAAATGCAGTACATCCGGTGTTCAAAGATGCATGTGGTGATGTGCACTACCAATGGAAACAGAATGTGTATTGAGTGTGATAGAAACATGGCTAAAAATTTTGATGAAATAATAATCCCCCCACTTGAATAATTCCCCCCCTTGAATAGTTCCCCCCTCAAAAATGTCTGACGAAAAAATAATTCCCCGGGGGGATTATTCGAGTAAATACGGTACTTCAAAAATAGTTTGCACTGCAAACATTTAGCATCTGGTTGTGGCAATGGATGTTTGACTAAATAGGTGCTCATGCTCAGCACTTTTCTATGGTGGTGTGCTTTGAAAACTCATTTTTTGGGCACATGGCTACATTTTGGCAACATTGTGATGACACTGGTGGCACTGGTGACACCATGGTGACAGTTTTCCACTGTGTTCCCCATATTTGAAAACAGCTAACGTCGGTGCATGTCACCATGCATTGTCAGTTTTCAAAAATGGTAAACTGAGCCTTCAATCACTGTAGATAAATTATGATCACATGAAATTGATAATATTTTTTGATTCAAAGTCATGTTTTATTTCAGAAAATTATGTTATAAAATAGAGAGATGCTTTTACCTAAAACGTAACCATAGAATTCATAGCAGCATGACATAAAAAAATTACTAAAACAGTTTACATCTTTGTCACATACAAAATGAAAACAAATTGATGGTGATGTCACCATTTGTCATCATTTGAGTTTGAGTTTGAGTGATCAAAGTAGTGATTTGCCAACACCACCCCACCAAAATTCATGCCATTTATGAAAACTGAACATATAAAGCATTCAGTATTGGAAAACTTGATGGAAACATGTCACCATATCTGGTCATTTCAGTTTTCAAAAAAGTCAGGGTGAAAACTAGTGTGTGTAGGCACAATATTTACCTGCTTCAAATACTATTTTAACCCAATAATGAGCAGAGAGAATTCTGGAGAAAATTTCTCAAAAAATTTCAGATTTCTCTTGAACAGATTACATGTTTTAGTCATATAGTGCAATCATTACACCACAATGTATCTAGTATGAGTGATTTTCTCAGTGATTTTTTTCAAATTTTAAAAATATATATAAATATATCACTCAGAATTTGGAAAAAATATAAATACCTATATATAAATCACGGGTTATTTATATTTATTGTGATTTTCGAAAATATAAATCACGGGTTATTTTTTGAATGCTAATTACGATGCGCAATACGAGTGATTATCCGGTTCATCGCAGCGCTGCGTCTGGACTGCCTGGGGGCGTGGCGCGCCGGCGGCGGACTGGCCGAACATTACATCGCCATGTTGGACACCACCACCGGCCAGTACAGATGCGGCGTTAGTTCGATGTTTCGCAACGATATCTGCCGAAACGTGTTCGGTTTGCCGTTAAACGTTGCGTTGCAACAATTTCAGCACCTTCCATTTCATCAAAATTTTCTTTACTTTTTATACTTACCTAATTATTTATTTTTCATAAAATATACAAAACATTTATAAAGATAAATATAAAAATACATCAATATAAACAGTATTTCTTAGAATAAGATATAAAAAGAAATAAAAACATTCCGCGAGGAATTATACAGCTACCTATTCGATCCTTCAACACTTATTTTTTATATTTTATTTTTTATAAATTTTATATTACGCTGCATATGGAGATTTATCATTTTACAGGTCTACAAATTATCCGCCCGTGATCTGTGGTTGTCACTGTCGAACGATTCTTCCTGTAGCAGTCTCCTAATAAACAGTACACACGGCTACGAAACACTGCACATTCGTTTCTGTCCGTTTGAATAACTTTCCTTCCCAAAAACTCCGTTTCAAACAAAGCCGACACAACTTCCAGACTCTCCCCCACCCTGGTCCTTCGCAACTGGCAAATGCAACTTTCCTCTGTGGCTACGGGGCGCTTGGTTGAACGCGTCCGGTTACAGCGACTTCACCACCGACGACAAAAACGTGTTGAAGTTTAGGCAGAATGAAGTTGGTCGAGTGACGGCGCAGTGCGTGGAGCAGTTGGTGGATGGAGTGTTTGCAATGACTGTTACTAGCCACTGGTGCGTTGGAATTTGAACCGATCACCATATTTGCAAAATCGTATTTACTCTTACCCAAAATGCCCAGGTATTTGGGTATTTATACTTATGCTTACGCTTACGCTTTTATAAAATACCTTTACGCTTGTAAGGATTTGTACCCGCTGACCGGGCTCTTCCGGTTTAATGTAGCCCAAAAACAGTCACACATAACCGCACTGCACCGGGCGCAGCGGCCGGCGGCTGGGCGTGCAGTGCATATGGACGGTGCAGCGCAGCACCAACATCGCGGAAATCCGCTACAGCGCAATCGTGCCGGCCACTCCAGCCGCCATTCGGCAGTGCGGCGACGCGCTCGCGTACGCCGGCCGACCGTGGCACATTTTAACCAGTTTGTTGTAGGAGCTTTTTTCGCTATTGGATGAATGCTTTGGGCAGAGTGTCGACTGGTAGTGCTAACGATTAACGCAGAAAAGAGTGACTTTCTATCGCTGCCCGTCGAGTGTCCGTACAAAGGCAAATGGATGTCAACCACAACAATGCCAAGGGTGGGCAAGGGACAAGGACAGTGCCAGAACATGTCCATCAGCTGCGACAATCCATTCACCGTGCACTTCACACTTTTCCACTGTGCCAGCGGCGCTATAATTGACGGTGAAAAGTTTTTACCTGTTCATACTTTCTTTTCCGCTCTTTAAAAGCGTTTTAAAAACCCTTAGCGAATCGATACGACTGCAAGGCGGGTTGGACGGAGTTCGGAGCAGAGTTGTTAAAATACCGGTATTTTTGGAAAGCGTAAGCGTAAGCGTAAATACACTTTCCAAATTTTCAGTATGGATACTTAAAGTGTAAGGTATTTTTAAAATACCTGGGAAAGCGTAAATAAAAGCGTAAGCATAAAAAAATTATAAGAGATGTTTTCTCAGTGAATTCTTTCCAAATCAAGCTCTCAGCAACATTTTTCGGATGTCCACTTAGTAGTCTGCCGTCATATGTTGTTTGGAAATTCATCGGCAGCGACACTTACCGTATTTCTTCTCTACTTTTTTTGCCTGCCATTCTATGGGGGGTGCCGTTCTATTGGGGGCTGCCGTTCTATTAGACGAAACATGGCAAGTCATGATTTTATCTTCCAACTTGGAGTTAGTGCTGTCGACGGCGACAACATCGTACGTCTCGGAATCCATTTTCAGCCCAAAATTTCTTATCTGAAGCCACGATTTTGCTCGACGACATAGTATTGGCAAGACATTCATACTGCGACACAATTTGTAAATGTGCCACTATTTCCAGCACATTACTGCACGCACACAGTAATTTTTTGGTACGCAGTTTCGTTCACTCTTTTTTGTGGTTTTATGCTTTTTCAAAAGTGTAAAACTGAACCGTGTGAAAAGCTTTTTTTACGCTTTTTGTACCCGGGTATTTTGGCTAGGAAAGCGTAAAAAAGCGTACGGGTATTTTATGAAAGCGTAAGCGTAAGCGTAAGTATAAATACCCATTTACCCGGGTATTTCGGGTAAGCGTAATTACGCTTTCTCAACTCTGGTTCGGAGTACGCTACACCATCTTGGAACGTTCGACCACCAAACAAATGAAGTGCATGGTTGGTTTAGATTTACAAATAAATCAGTTCGTTCTAAATAAATCGAGTTGAATGGCGCTGCGCCCACTGGCTGACTGTCGGTCAACTGAGCTATTTTAGCGTTTATACTGCACGATCTTTTTGAACGCATTCCACATATCACTTTTCGCCTGACTATGTTTAAAAATACTATGTCTACGCCAAAATAAAACCATGTTTGTAAAACAGCGTTTTTAGTTGACTATTATCTTCAATTGACCGACAGTCATCTACTGTACCGTTAGTGGCAACAACCGAACGAACAGGCATCCAAAAGTCAAGTCAAGGAAATAAGTTTGTCGTTGCTGGACGGCCGCTGCGAACGCGATGTAGACTTGTCCGGCGGCACTGCAGAATATCAGGTCATGCACTTGAGACAAACGGGTGTGTTTGGAATGGAGTTTAAAAAATATAGTCTACTGACGATGCACCTTACAATGAAATCTACCATATCCCATCTGAATAAACGAACAGACATAAAAATGTTTTCTCATCCGTTCACATTGCTCCACTTTCAGTGAGTTTGGTGCGCGATTTTTCACGTAAACTTGTTCATCAAAATATAGTAGAATTCATTGTATAGCGTTCTGTCCGTCCAATGTACCGTATTTCCTAGAAATACCCACAGGCGGTTTATTTTTTTAGAGTGCAAATTTTGAGGATGGGTATTTTGAGGGTGGTATTCGAGGGGGGTAATTTCGCTAGAAATTTTCGTGGAGTGTGGTACTAAATAATGGCCTTTGTCTTACCCAAAACTCGTAGTAAATCTGACCTAACAGGATATGTTTATATTTACATATGAAGGTAGACAGCTATACTAGGTCTATGTATAGCTGCGATGCAAATTGACAACAATAAGTGCATCATGTACGTTGCATACATGATGTAGCTTATTCCAGACGGGGGGGGGATTTCGAGGGGGTTATTTTTCCTCAGCTCCCGCAGACACGGGGGGCAGTCCCAGACCCAGCAAAATGTCAAAAGTCATGGAAAATGCCATACGTTTGCCATTTTCGGGGGGATTTTATATGAATTTTGACAATTTGCATGACATTTGACATTTTACAGGGTCTGGGATTGGCACCTGGGGTATTTCGAGGGGGTTTATTCTTCCTCAGCTCCCTCAGACCTGGTGTATTTCGAGGAGGGCTAATTCATGAGGGGGTATTTCGTGGAAATACGGTACTTCTTTTTACGTGAAATCAAATCTAAATACAGAATCGTGCACGGATGCGACACAAGTTGCCGGGCAAACAACTGGCAACGATTTACTACCACGACCTGACCATAAGAAAATCAAGCACATGCATTCGCCGTCACACAAGCAGAAAATAGTGGCGGGAAATGCATCCTGGCAGTTTTCCAGCGGCGGCTGCTACATCGCCTCACTGATTTTGGGCGCCAAACTGATTATGAGACTGTGATGGGAAACATTTTTGCTTATGGCATAATTTCAGAAGGAGAAAATCTATTTGATTTCTATTGTTTCTGGCGTGCATGAACGTGAACAAAACATCCCTTTAAATAAATCACAAACAAGTGTTATTTCGTCGTTTATCTCAGTGAAATGCAAAATATGCAATGATGACGAATGTTATTATGCAAAACTTATCATCTTTCGCAGTGAATTAACACCATTAGCTAACAAAAATGCCGACACTATTTTTGTAGATTTTCACTGAACTCAAATAAAATTTTCCACATGTTTTAAATCTCTGAGGATCAGTCAGAATAACTTCCAACTGCAACGTTACCATTTCACCAGGGCTGCTTGCATTGTTTTGGTATAAGACAACCAATGTAGACCCTGTCCAAAAACTTGCCAAACTTCGGTATAAAAACGTTAAGCATTTCACGGGCAAATTCTCCGTGTTTTCTGTCACCACAAGTTTGCTCCGTTTCCGCAACTAGTTCGTCCAGGTAGCACGACATCATACTGTAAAAAATGTGTTGAAATTTGGTTTTACAAAATGTGGGAATTTAGGTTTTACCGTATTACCTCGAATTAACCCCCTCCTTGAATTAACCCCCCCCTCGAAATACCCCCCGAAAATTCGGCTGAGGAAATAATAACCCCCCCTCGAAATACCCCCCCTAAAATTGCGTGTAAAGAGAACGTACATGACAAATACCGCAGTTTGTCATCTGTACAATGCAGAACACACGTTAAAACTGATGATTGAGTGACGTGAGGGGCAGGGTTTATGTGTATATACAGTTATGTATGCCTATAAACACACATACATCTATGTAAATAATTGTTTGATTTTTCTACGTCTGAGTATGGGTTATCTCCGAAAATTTCAGGCGAAATAATAGACCCCCCTGGAATAAACCCCCCCTCGAATTATCCCCCCTCAAATTTTGCTGGCGAAAAAATAAACTCCCTGGGGGTATTTCGAGGTAATACGGTATAAAGTGGTGAATGATTCGAAGGCAAGCTCAGGTGTTGATCGAGAGAAAAGGCACGAATAGATCCATGCGCACAGTATAAAGTGACGAAAAACACCCCCTAGAATACTAGTTTAAAAATATTTTAAAGGCCATCCGCAACGTCTAAAAAGGTAAAGGAAAATGAAAGAGTGCCCAGACTGAAAAATCTAACTGGAATGATGACAATGCTGTTGTTTTTGTATTCATTTTGTTTGTTGATAAATTTGCAATTTCACAATGAAGTAGGCTATAAATCTGCATATAATTGCATTTAAGTCAAAATGACATTGAAACAATAAGACCCCTCGAATTGGACCCTAGTAAAAACATTGTGGTGAAAAATAACCCCCCTGGGAGCTAATCCCAGGAAATAAATACAGTATGTATCTAGATTCTTGGAACCGATAGAAAAGAATAAAATTTCCAGCACACCTGCACCACTCTGTCAAAGCACCATCGTCTCCAAAAATTTCATCCGCTAAATACTTGAGTTCTGTTCCATTTATGCTCATACGATAGATTACCCGCCATTTGCTTCCAGCCACAAGATCTGGATCACCGCACGCTTGATAAAATCGATCTAAATCATGGCCGTTAAATAGATCTTCTAGGTTCATAGCACGACCACATTTCACTGCTTCCTTGAAATCTGTGGGCGTGAAATTGTTTCTCAACTGCCGATTTGTTACGGATTTAAGTCAAGAATAATTTTGCTGGGAACGCTTGACACATGATTACGACTTGCCTTGACACTTTCTTGTCCCTTGCAAAATCGACTTTTTGTATTAGATGCCTCATTTTCAAACTTCAAAAAGCTGCTTGCGACAATGCAAAATATACTGACCTTCAAGCCTATCACCACAAGCGAAATCATTCAGCGGATTGAACACGGAAAACAGGCTGTCTGCTTCAGGCGACCCAGAGGGGCACTGGGAAATGCAATGCGATGACACATTTTTCGCTGATCTGAAATATTAAACATCCGAAAATTCATATTTTCCACTTATTTTACAGAAAGATTATATTATATTTTTGAGATATTTTAAACAATAAACTCGTAAGCTACATATTTTCGTCTATATGAGGCTATATTGCTGTTTTTTTTATTCTTTGACATTTTTAGCGACTTGTAGCAACCCACCAGAGTTGTTAAAAGTACTGAACTTTTTCAAAAGTAAATGTAAACGTAAAGTATGTACTTTTTACTCTCAGGTAGTGATGGAAAAGCGCCAGGAAAAATGGCGCCAGGCGCCAATGGCGCCATGGCACCATTCAAAAAATTGGCGCCGGGCGTGGCCCTGCAAAGGGTAACCCTGCAAAGGGTCAAAATTCTGGAGACCCCTGCCGTGAAGTATATAAAGATATAATATAATACAATAATATATTTACCTATGTAATATAATAAGCATTTTAAACAGGGCACCGACTGGCAGAAGGTATCTACGAGAGCATCAATCATACCGTCCCTGTCATACTCGTTTGGTGGTAATGCACCTCGCTCCACAATAAGATCATGCCTCTTCTGCTCGAAAATTTTGGTTTCATCTATGACGCAGTCAACGGCTTCCTGTGAGACGGCGTTCAGACAATACCGAGCTGATTTCACATCGCACAAATGGAATAACGATAAAACACAGCATCTGCACCAACGTAATAATTTTACTCAGGGGATATCTACAATTATTTCGATTGTATGGATTACATTTCGCACATGGATGAAACCCAGACCGCACATAGGCCCCATTTCGCACATAACTGATGCTATGTGCGAAACGGGCCTATGTTCGCGTCGTGCTTGTGACCGTGTACCCCAAATCACCCCCCCCCCCCCCAGCAGCAGCAGTTTTTTCAAGTGAAAAAAGTATAAGTAATGTGACAAGTAACTTTACGTTTCACATTTTCACTTAAAAAGATAAAAAAGTACCGTATTACCTCGAAATACCGCCATGGGGGTTTATTATTTCGCCAGCAAAATTTGAGGGGGGGTTAATTCGAGGGGGGGTTTATTCGAGGTTTTTTATTATTATTTCGTCAGAAATTTTCGTGAATTTCATAGTAAAGAATGCGCTTTTTCTTACACAAAAACGGTAATAAACGTGAGAAAATAGGTTATATTGGGGCTATAGAAGTACAATTGTACACAAATGAGCGTGTAAGTGTAGCTGCGATGCAAATAAGTAGTAATAAATACATCATGTACATTGCATACATGATGTACATCATTCCAAAGGGGGGGTATTTCGAGGGGGGGTTTATTATTTCCCCAGCCCATTTTGAGGGGGGGTTAATTCAAGGGGGGGGGATAATTCGAGGTAATACGGTATGTTGAAAACTCATTTGAACGTTGAGAACTCGTTGTGCTGCTGGGGGGGGGGGTAATGTTGGGGTGCCCCGTCACAAACACAACACGCACATGGCCTTTTCTGGGATTTTCTGGGTAGCGATTTGGGGGGGGGGGGGGTCCGCCAAAGTACGCATGGCTATAACTCTGTAACCGCTTGGCGAAATTTGACGAAAATTTCACATAATGAGGTTTCAGGTCGGGGCGGTATTGAAAATCGAAATCAACCCCCCTGACCCGAGATAGGGTGGGTCTGAAAAAAGGCACATTTTTAGATTTTTTCGCTGTCGCCCCAAACACGCGAAATGTGAATGTCAATAACTCCGTTATTTCACGGCCGATTTTGTTCATTTAACTTCTAAAATGAAGAAAAATCTTTGGAGATTCCATTTTTGCGGTCATTTTGGTGATGTACAATTGCGATCATATCGATTTGACCCAATTTCTGAATGCCAAATTTTGAGCAAATTTTGTTATTTGAACATGCTATCATATACTTTAGACGACGAGAACTGATATAAAACAAAAATGAATTCAATATCTCTTTCCAATCAAAAGTTATAGCGCATCAAACTTTCCCTCCCATCCATATAAACACCTTCCCAGACAAGTTCACCACCCATTTTTTTATTTCACTCCGAATGCAATATCTCCGTCCATGGGGGTGTTATAAAGCTGAAACTTTGTATATAATAAGTTGTAAGACCCCTCTACTCCCCAACAATAGGGGAGGTGCGGCGACTCACTACAGGGTGGGTTGCCCTATGTGCAACATTTTTTTTGGCGTTTTTGGTGTCCCAATCAAGTTCACCACCCACTTGATCGGCTACACTACAAGAGCCATATCTCCAGCTGTGATGGCGGTATAAAGCTGAAATTTGGGGGATGTCTTGCCAACAACCCCCCTCACAAAACACCAGCGGGGCGGCTGCCGACGACCCACTAAAGCACGGGCATATAAAGTTGACCATTTTCTAAAAACAGCCCAAGTGTCCCAGAACAAGTTCATCACCCAACTGCATTAAAAAAAATGTAGCAACAACATACCTAATATAAAACTGAATCGGGTTGGAACCATAGTTCAGCCAAAAAAAATTTTTTCAGTAGGGCACCCACCCTGTCCCATAAACGGTAGACCAAAAATTTTACTTTAAACAAATTTTTTGTTTCACACTTAAAAAGTTGGTTTACAAAGTTCACTAGAGAATGAACTAAGGTTCAAAGTTATGTAAACAACATAACCTCTAAAATGCCTCTATAAGGAAATTTACTTGGGGTGAATTCTATGATGTCAAAATGATGTCATTGCAGGAACAAAATTTGACAAAATTTTCACTTTTTCATTCACCCCAAATAAATTTCCTCATGGAAGCATTTTAGAGGTGATGTTGTTTACATAACTTTGAACCTTAGACCATTCTCTAGTGAACTTTGTAAACCAACTTTTTAAGTGTGAAACAAAAAATTGGTTTAAAGTGAAATTTTCGGTCTATCGTTTATGGGACAGGGTGGGTGCCCTACTGAAAAAATTTTTTTTGGCTGAAATAGGGTTCCAACCCGATTTAGTTTTATATTAGGTATGTTGTTGCAACATTTTTTTAATGCAGTTGGGTGATGAACTTGTTTTGGGACACTTGGGCTGTTTTCAGAAAATGGTCAACTTCATATGCAGTGACCCATGCTTTAGTGGGTCGTCGGCAGCCGCCCCACTGGTGTATTGTGAGGGGGGTTGTTGGTGAGACATCCCCCAAATTTCAGCTTCATACCGCCATCACAGCTGGAGATATGTCTCTCATAGTGTAGCCAATCAAGTGGGTGGTGAACTTGATTGGGACACCAAAAACGCCAAAAAAAATGTTGCATGTAGGGCGACCCACCCTGTAGTGAGTCGCCGCACCTCCCCCATTGTTGGGGAGTAGAGGGGTCTTACAACTTTATATATACAAAGTTTCAGCTTTATAACACACCCATGAACAGAGATATT